>CM051267.1:23876011-24316011 GCA_027921565.1 Artemia sinica | reverse complement strand
CTTTCTTGCGGGTATATCTGTCAGAGGCAGAAAGTTTATCAGCATCTTTAATATCAGTCCTTCGTTTATTTATTTTTGGTTCAGCAGGATATTCAGCAGCTTGCTGACAACCATCTGTCAATTTTCCTCTTTGATTCTGTGACACAATATTTTTCTGTTTCCTTTTATCTTTTAATTCATCACCATTATCAGTAGATTTTGTAGGCTCTGTCATGGATACCTCATCAATATCTCTTTTTATACACGGGGGTGAACCCTTTATTATTCCACATTTTAGTTCTTGTGTCCTATTTCCATAGCTTACTTTTGGGCTATTTCGATACATTTCATTAAGATCAGAGTGGATATCATCACAGAAGTGAAGCATCTGGTCCATTTGTCTAGTAATAGTCGATTTTTCTACATTTTCAGGTGTCCCACCGCCTGGGGACACAGAAGAATCAATTTCTCTGGGCGGGGAGTTAAACATCCTATGAAAAATTTGAGTTAAAGGGATGTGTTCTTCACTAGCCGTAACTGGCTCCTGAATTATAGTATTTTCTGATGTCTGTACTTGAGGCAGTGATTTAAACAACTTGATTGGTCGTTCTTTAGTTCCATTATGCGAAGCTGGTGTTTCATGGTTTCTAGTTCCAAACATTTTATCTAATTTCTGAGTTAGACCAAAACCTACCTCTTCTTCAGTATTTTGGTTTTCTAAGGAACAACCAGAAGTTCTTTTTCTATGTATAACCTTAACAGGCGACTGAAATATTCTCTCCATTCTCTGAGTAACTGTTAAAGAAGTGTCAAGTGCAGTATCTTTGCTATTAACTAAGGCTTTGGAGACGTTATTGTTCCTTCGAAGCTGAGTTAGAGGTATAGGTGGTGAGATTTTGGAGGCTTCTTCTACGCTTTCATGAGTCAACTGATAAAGTGGAACTACTTGTGACACTTCTTGAGTTTCAGGAACGACGGAGTTATAACTTGATTCAGATACATTTTCAGCATCCCCAACTAGTGATCTATTAGGAACCTCCTCTTGCACAAGATTAAGGGATATCTGATTCTCTTTTGATGTCTCAACATCTTGAGTAAAAACGTCAACATTATTATTATTTCCAGGTTTCGTTAATATTTCTCGAGCGTTGATACATGAATGTACTGCTTTTTGAGTAAGAGGAGTAAAGAGATCATTCGAGTCGTCGTCTCGATAGGAAAATCCACCCCCTTTATTTCTTTTGTCCCTAGCTGAGGATCCATCACTTCTTAGTTCATTAAAATTCCTCGTACCATTAGTTTGCTCACTCAAATCTGGAGTACCCGATGATACACGGAGAGAGTCAACGTCTGTGCGGCTAAGTATTGGGCTAATTGGCATTGGCGAATTTACCAACTCGTTTTTTATTATATCAGACACGGGACTTGCGCAGGGACTACAATCATTAACTTGAAATACTAGTGAGCCCTCATCATCAGAGCTATGGTAATTATCTTTTCCCTTGACTGGTCTTGTAGATGGACTACTTTCGCCTACTTCAAATACTAACGAATCCTCTTCGTCTAAATTACAATCGGTATTCTTTTCCGTAGTTTCCACTGAATCAGACTGAGCATCACAAAGTAAAGTAAGTCGAGAAGATTCCGTCCTGCTTGTGGTCATTAGGTTATTGTCTGAATTATCTGACTTTTTGTTTTTTTCCACAGGTTCAATTTTAACAGAAGATGACTGTGCAGTACTGGAATTCATGGGTTGAGTCACTAGGTCGTCAATATTATGTGCTTTGCTTGTAGCCACTTGAACATTAAAGGATCGGTCGAGGACAAGTGCTTCCGCTGTGTCAGCAGCTCTTATCAGTTCACTATCTCTAATATGTTCGGATAGATTTTCTTCATTCTTTTTAGGTTCACTGCTATAGGACAAAGAAGGATAACTAGAAATATTTTGAACAGAAGGAATTAGCTGCGTTTCAGCATTGTATATTGAGTCTGGACCATTCAGTGATACTACTTCTTGCATTTCAGTATTTTTCAGTGACTTCGACAAGCTACTAGCCACAGTTTCTTCATTATTTACCACGTTAAACCTTGAGTTTTCCACCATGTTCACAGCTTCAATTAGTTCATCCTCACAAGGGGGTGAGCAGATGGTTTCAAGGAGGCTTGAGGGTCTACTAAGGCTCTTTAGAGAACTCTTAGTGTCAACATTGTTTTGATTTTCTCGCTGAGACCAAAATGGCAGCACTGATGCTGGACCGGTATCCTCTTCTACCTTTTCTACTATATTTTCAAGCATAAAAGAACTACTCTTTGAGAGAGACAAGCTACTTCTACTTTGCTTTTCTGTGGGTCTTCTCAAAATTGTATTGGCTATATCATCAGAAGAAGGAATTACTTCAAAAGAACTTTCAACGAATCTTCGTCGAGAAGATTCAGACGAAATGTTCAAGGGTTGAATCCCAGAAGAAGAGTTTGAACGTACCGTCATAGGCGGAGACTCTGTGACGAATGGCTGAGTAGCAGCAAAATAAATACTGTTATTGTCTTCCAAACGTTTAAACTGCTGTGTAGGAAGCTCATCTAAATTCTCAGGTTTTATAAAAGGTTGAGTGGCAGCCAAAGATATTTCATCGTCACTTTCAGAACCTGAATCTTTTGCAAGGAAGAAAGGTTGAGTTGGAGCACAGCAAACGTCCTCATCTTCTTGTAAGATGTCATATCTTCCATTGTCCTCTCTAGAGTTAATCATTAAAAAAGGCTGAGTTGGGGCGAGAAATAGATCATCAATTGAAGCATTAGCCAGTCCTTCACAGGCTCTTGCAGGCGATTCAGTTACAATGCAGCTTTCTTCAATCTCGCCGAAAGACAGGCCTCTCCTAAAAATTAATATGGGCTGAAATTAATGTAGAATGTTAAAAATGTGATTTCTATGTTTTCAGTGACTAAAGGAATAAAGATGTCAAAAAGAAGCATATAAATAAAAAATCTTATTAGAGAAAACAAAGCTAAGTGTTACGAAAAAGCTATTTCTAGAATGCCATCAAATTTTACATTCTTGCCTTCCGGACAACCCCCTTTTTACATACCTTTATTAGTTTGTATTGTTTAATTACTCTCAAAAAAATAAAAGTGTACATGTACAACAATGGAATAAAAAAGGCCAAACACTTCTGGGTTTCCTCATAAAAAGAGAACCCTCATTTCTTAGGTTGTTATTTTGTTAAGCCGACTAAACAGTGTATGTTTCATGAGTTTTGGTTTCCTCCTATTGTTTTGCAATGATAAAAGAGAAGAAATACATACATATATATATATATATATATATATATATATATATATATATATATATATATATATATATATATATATATATATATATATGTATATATATATATATATATATATATATATATATATATATATATATATATATATATATATATATATATATATATATATATATATATATATATATATATATATATATATATATATATATATATATATATATATATATATATATATAAATATATGTATATATATATATATATATATATATATATATATATATATATATATATATATATATATATATATATATATATATATATATATATATATATGTATTTCTTCTCCTTTATCATTGCAAAACAACAGGAGGAAACCAAAACTCATGAAACTACATATACACTGGCAGATCCAGGGGGCCGGGGGAAGCCCCGTCCCCCCGCAAGACTTTTTCTGGCGCCTTCTTATAAATTTGTCAATTTGGTCAATTATTGGCACCTTTGTCGCCTTGCCCCAAGATTTTGCTCATTGGCACCCTTGTTACATTGGGCCTCCCCCAAGATTTTGCTCTAGATCCGCCCCTTTATATATATAAGTAAAAAGGATTGCTATAATTTTGAAAATTATTCCAAAAGTGACGAGTTTTTATTTCTTTTTTATTCTTTCATTTACAAGCTGGTCTTGTTTGTATTATTAAGTTATTTGCATAGTAAGAATGAGACTAAGGTTATATTATTGCATTTTAGATAGGATATATACTTTAACGATGTTTTATCCATTGTATTTAGCTGGAGAACGTTCGGCCTGCCCTTTTTCATTTTTATAGTCTTCTGGTTTAATTTAGATACGATCCAATTTATTCGTATTAAGTCGTATCCAATATTTGTTTTTATTAGCCTAGCGTATATGGGCCAATGACTACGTAGAATTTTTAGAGCTTTACGTAGAGCTTGGATAACTCCTTTTTTTCTATTGAATGATTGACGTATAGACATAAACAAACTGCACCCGAGCCAAGGAGGGAGAATAAATGGGATACAAATGCAAGAAAAAATTTTTAAATGTAAAATCCTTCCTATGCACAACTTTTCTTTTTGTCCATAGTTACGCAGACGACCTAGACTTACATCTACGGAAACAAATAATTCTGAAGAAAATCTTATGTTACCCTCATTTGAGGTTAATTCTGTTCATCTTAAGTATATTCTGATTGTTCATTGTAACTTCCCATGTTTTATTCTTCTATCTTTTTTTTTTCAGTGTTACTTAAATTTTTTCTTTTTTTGGTCCTTTACAAGTTCTCTTCTAGGATCTTTATTGTTATTGATGTTTGTGTTATGTTTTTATTCGAATAAATTGAATTGAAATTGAACTCGTTTTAGTTTTCATTTCTACATTCAAAGAAATTTGTGCTATTCTTAGTTAAAATTTGTTCGTTACGTATTTCAATTTAATCTCTGTTTTTTTTTATGAATATAGTTATAGTTACTGTAGTAGCCCCACAATGATTCTAAGCTTCAACATCGCAATATTAGCCTCAGACTTATAATCAGCCATCTCAGAAATTTTAAATGTTAACTTCATACAAATCAGACACTGTTTGTAAAATATATACTGGGTGTTTTTTAGATATCAGACTCATACGTATACTGCAACATCAGCCTCAGATTGGTACTTAACCTAGATTCTTAAATGCCAAATTTGTTGAGATTCAAATATTTTTAATGATACATATTATTACGCTTTGTTTTGGACAATCAAACTGTGATCTCAGTGCTTTTCATGATTGATATTTAATCATTTGGGACCATTATCTGCTAACCCCTGAACGGTCACGTGTCAGTCTTCACAGATCTTGCCTGCTGTAATTCCTGACCATTGCTTCAATTAAAGTAATTTCAACCACGTGGGAAAATAAACAAGTTATGTATTTTAACTTTGGATGCGTATATAGCAATATTAGCCTCAGATTTAACCAGCAAGCTAATAAATCCTTAAATGCCACATTTGACATAATTCAAAACCCATTTGTGATTATGTAATTAACAAGATTTGATTTTGCACTTGGACATTGCAATAGGTCTGTAACTAATGCAGAAATTCTTAAATACCGACTCCGGTGGAAATAAAACGCCAACACAGAAATCTGAGCAATGTTCTTTTATTTAAGGAAGTCATACTAGGGCTTTATTTGATTCGCATTCTGATGATTTGCATTTAATCAATCAGGAATAGCCCTTAAATAGATTATGAATAATCACGA
Source organism: Artemia sinica (assembly GCA_027921565.1). Classification (NCBI taxonomy): domain Eukaryota; kingdom Metazoa; phylum Arthropoda; class Branchiopoda; order Anostraca; family Artemiidae; genus Artemia; species Artemia sinica. Next base: position 24,310,481 of record CM051267.1, on the reverse strand, counting down.
ATTAGAAGAGGCATAATTTACCTATATCTATAAAGTCATGTTGATGGAAACCAAAAACCATTATTGAAACACATACTTGACAGCTTTTGCTTTTGGCTTCCTATAATACGAAACTAACCTAAAATGTATAATCAACAATTCAAAAATCGTTAAGTACAAAATTTTAGGCACACCAAACACCATCTAAGACATATGTATTCAAAGAGTTTATACATGTGAAGCGGGGGTATAGAGGGAGTGGTGTTGGAGGGACTAAGGGGCCTTAATCATACAGGTTGAAAATCTCTTCGCAATTCTGATTTTAACAAGGCATGAAATGCCAAGGCTTCAACCAAATTTAATACTTTAATCCAATCAAAGAGACCATTTATTGAAAAAAAAACAAAAAAAAAACAATACACAAAAATAGCTTAGCGAGTTTCAAGAGGCTGATTCAAGTTCAGCAAAATCAGGAACCACAGGCTTAAAATCAGAACACATGTACATAAAGAAGCACATAGCTCATTATCAGATGCAGTAAGTCTTCTTTCTACATAGGCAGACAAAAGATGCTGCGTAGAGCTGATGAAACGTGTGAAAATGGAAATACCATCACATGTTATTAGCACTAGCTTAACGAGTAACTAATGTAAAAAACGCAGAAAATCATTATACCCGGCTTTGAAATCACGTACACCCCAAAACGTATGATTGCGAACAAGAGACGACACAAAAATAGTTAGTACAATAAGAACAAGAATGACAATCGTTAGTACCTCATGAGCAATGACATTTACGCAAAGGCTGTTCCAGATTTCTACGACCATTCGTTCTACTTGACGAGGCCATGAAAAAAAAAAATGGAGATACATCGCCCTTTAGCAAGTCAATGCCAGTACATGCCGACACAATCGAAGTACCCTGGTTACATCGCTTTCACATTATCTTTATATTTAATGGTACAATTTAGCACTTCCCCAAACGTAGTCGCTTCCCCGCGCGACAGGAAAGATTTCCTGCAGAGGACCGCAGAACTTGCACAGAATTTCTGATCAACAGTAATATGCATTAATAGCAGTAAGGGTAAAAAAATTTTTGGGAAGTATTTTACTTAATAATCAATCAATATCACTTCGCAAGCCAAAGAAAAGAAACGGAGAAAAATACCAAACCACTGAATCACCTGATTTTGGACCTCTAAACAATAAAGATCTTAACCTCTATTAAAAAGACCAGTCTAATAATATAATTACATGGAACTTAAAATGCAACTCCAGCAAAAATAGGAAACTAAAACAAATGAGTTATTCTGAAACCTACGACGAGAATGCGAAAAACTGATAGCACTAAAAAATGAAGACATACATTTAGAAGACTAGTATCCGGTTATCAAAGAAAACATGATAACTATATACGGAGTGATAACTATAAAATTTTGGATATAGAGTGCTAAACTGTTTTTTAACACAAAAGTAGTACAGTGGAATCATGCTCTGATTGGCAATACGGGCCCCGGAGTTAAATTCCATCTGCTGCACGGCTTGCTACCTATCCTCTGAAAAAGATTCAACAACTGAAACAGCAATCAGACGCCCTATGGCTCAATGGCTTGGGAGGATCTTTATCCCTTTTTTTCGTTTGTTTACAGTCATTTTTAGAGACTAACCAGCTAAGATGTATTTGAACACGTGCTCTATGCTCAAACATATAAACATAGAAATACACTGACATCCTTTGTCATAAGATGGTTCCTACATTAAATCTAAGCCAGCGTTGGATTTTCTTTCTTAGCATTTTCCCCGTTGCTGGATTTATGAAGCGCACCGATTTGGCGGCTGAGACACTCGAATACTGACACAGAGTATTTACAATTACCTTGGGCGAATGTCAGGGGTTTCTAGTGCCAGAATTGTACCAGTATTACTTGGAGTGCTGGTGGCATGTCTTCTTTGATCACTTGTTATATCGGGAAGTTCTTCCAAATCTTCTGTTCGATTTGGATGTTCCTAAAACATTGACTCACAAATTAATTTTGTAGCCTATCATTTATTAATACGGTTGCTATAGCTAGCACAATTGTGCCATATCATGCACACATTAGCCTTGTGTGTACATAATCTAACATTTTCAAGTTACACGAAATCTGGCAAATTTAAGGTCTATTGAAATCTGGTAAAAAATAATTCAATATTAGTACTTATTTTTTAAACAAAAAATTTTATTTTGTATTCAAATTCTTTCGTATTTTCTATGATTTCAGCTTGAGATTTTACTTCCGCAATTGTCATAAAAAAGTGCCTCATAACTGAAAATTTGGCGATTTTCCTTTCGAACCCGAATTATCTTGACTTGAAAATTCGATCTTCAGTCAAAACAACACAAATGTATCATCGTTTAGGTTCGTGAATATGATTCAACCAAATTCTAAAGTTCACCGTTCGTCTTTTTAACAGAGTTTACAGGTTAGCAAGGTTACGTCACGTTTTTATGTATGATAGGTTGCCAAAATTTGTGCTTATTGGAAATCAGGTGAAGGACAAACGAAAAGTCGAACCGCCTTGGATGAGATGAGAATTATAAGAAAATATTTAAAGGAAGTAAGAATTTCATAGGAGGGAGCAAAAAATGATCCTTGAAAGAGCGTGGTTGGAGGAGAAACATGATCAGCATTGTGTGTCCAAAGAGATTTTGTACTCCAATGAGCAATACTAGCTCATCAAAATTGAATTTTTCAGCTTCTTTGGCACTTTTCTTACGAAACACAGATTTTTTCATTTCTTTAAGAACAGCGTTTTTCTAACTGGGAGGCGCACCTCCTTAGAAAAGGAGGCATGGACTAGTCCAAGGGGAGGCGCAAATATTAGCCAGGATTGACAAAAGATCAAATGAAATTAGAACTACACAGTCACGCAAAATATCTTAACCTATTTGGGACTGACAGGATTTCCAGGCCCAGGTTGAACAAAAGCTAGGATGCTGCTGGACACTCCGTTCAGGAACGATCAATTAGACGATCGTCAGAGACGATCTTTGCGATCACCTAGTTTCTCAGATACGCACTTCAAAATTCGCTATACAAGTAAAAGAAGGAAGTGACGTAGCTTCAACCGCATACTTAATTGGACATATTCGATATGTTGAAGAGAATAATATAACTAAAGATATAATTTTGTGCAAACTCATTCTTGGCAAAGAAACATCTACTAAAAATTTTAAAATAATTGGCAATTTTTTAATGAAAAGGGCATATTGTGAAATAATTACGTTTGGCTTGGTACAGACAGTACAACGTCAGTGTCAGGACACAAAACGGGCATTCTATCACCAACTAAAGGAAAACACCCGATGTTCTCACGACGCACTCCATGCTCAGTAGAGGAGCTCTGGTATAAAAAAATTTGAGTGAGAAACTTAGAGACGTTTTTATAAAAGTAACAAAAGTTATAAACAACATAAAAAAAACAATCCGTTATAAATTAGATTATTTACAAAGCTGTGTGACGATATGGGAGCTACTTACACATCACTTTTTTACTATTGTGAAGTACCCTGGCTATTTCGTGCAAAAGTAATTCCGAGGATACATGAACTCCAAATGGAAAACGTAGTTTTTATCAAAGAAAATCAAAATGAGGATGCAAATGTGTTTAGGGATGATAGTTTAATCGTTAAAATGACCAGGTTTGTGGACATTTTAGGAACATTGAGGGTTTTGAACAAATCGATGTGAGGGCCATAAATGCATCTATTGATTGGAAAAGCTAATGTGAAAGCATTCATAAAAAAATAGAGCTATGAAAGACAAATTTGGAAAAAATATAAGCTGGACATTGTTTCCAGTTTTAAATTTATGCGCCCAAGATAACATGGAAGCAAACAGAATTCCACTTGTTGAACACTTGAATGCTTTGTTAATTAATTTCTCTAATTATTTTGATGATCTCAATTAAAAAAAAAATATTCATGGTTACAGAATTTGATCATCGACAAAGAAAAAAAGGAATTTGAATAAACAAGTAATGAGAATGAACACTTGATTGAATTACCTTGTGATACTTCTTTAAAACAGAATTTCAGAATACATCTCTAATTCAGTTTTGGCCAGATATTTAGAGTAAATATAATATTTTGTCAAATAGAGTATCACTGCCATTTGTAAAATCATATTTATACAAACAGGATTTTCTGCATTAGCAGAAATGAAATCGAAATATCGTGTACGTTTGTTAGTAAAAAGGAGTTTTAGTACTTATACTTATTTATTTTGCAGCCATATCCTCTAAATGTAGTTATACGTTACTTACGTCCAGACTTACTGAACAAGGGGTGAATAAGAAATTGAAAATTTCTTGGATATCACTAGTAATTTCACGTTTCTCATCATAAACGTGGTTGCATGAAGTGCAACAAGCGCAGACATTTATTTTGATCATCTGTATATTCTTTGCCATTCGTCCCGTACATTTTTAAAAATTCACGCAGCTGCCCTGTTTGTAAACGCTTACGAGTACTTGACAATTACACCATGCTTTAATGTATTAAGTAAATAGCCTATATGATAAAGGGGTATATGTCTACTTCTTTATTTACGGAATTGATGTTTTGAAATTTTGTTACTCTAATAATCTGGAGCCTGTAAGTATTGAAGCCACTAATTTCTAGCTCAATTCTTTGCAGAGTATCTGAATATTAAAAAAGTCATTTGCTTCATAAGGAGATATGTCTAGAAACTTAAACATTTCACTAATCCTCTAGTTAGAGAGAGAAAGAGATATAGGGAGAGAGAGTCATATCAACGCCAGGTGTTTTCCAGAATTTTGTGCTCACTCAACATTTTAAACACAAAGCTCTGTACAAAGGTAGGCTAGATTTCTGCGTCATTAAAACAGCACACCAAGCGGCAGATGGAAGAGACTGTACCAACTAGGAACAGATCTAGTGCGCTTAGGAGCACGTCAAGACAATAAATGGCCAGCTACCGGGTCCTTCTAACCGTTAATTGGTGAAGACTAGCCACTGAGGTACCAGTTGGAGCGTCCCGTTCAGCACAAGCTGTTGTTCAGATTAGTGTCAAAGAGACAATGAAACAGTGCGTGTTTGTGAAATTTTGCTACCAAGAGGAGCAAATTTTACAGAGGCATTACAAACATTTAACTGGGAGAAGACTATATAAGTCATACGCAGTACTATGAGCGGTTTAAGCATTCTAAACATAGGTATGTCAGTCAGTGAAAATTCAAAGCATGAATAAACTTCTAAATCCACGGCTGGCGAGACAGTTCGGGCCATGATCCGTTGAAATTGGCGTTTAATTGTTCGACAAATTACTGAAGAATTGAGTAACATTGCAAAATTAAGCAATCAAAGATTTAATGACAAACTTGAGAATTAACGAGCCCCTGCGAATTCCTTGTCACGCTTGCTGACAAATGATCAGGCTTGTCTGATATTATCAGACAAGAGTGACCCAGGTTTAAAAGATGTGGCCCCTTTCTCTCAAACCCTCCTTGCTCAACCCAACCAGAAGTCTAATCCTGCTTCTCAAATGAATCCCAGCCTTCATCCCGATAAAGATGCCTCTCCTCTCCCAGATCCACGTTCCTCCCACCCCCCACTGTCTCCCACAATTAACAAACAAAAAATTGCCCTCTTTAGTAACCGTTTTACTTTCCCAAAGTTGCTTGTTACGAACGCCGAAAGCCTGAATTTCGACAAATTGATCGAGCTAGAGGCCCTCTGTCAAGTACACAAAACTGATGTAATTACCGTAACTGAGGTCCAAGCACAGAACCCTGATTTATTGATAATTAATAACTACTCCCAATTCACAAAACTTTCACAAAACCCTCTAGGTAAAAAGAGAGGCGGAACACTATTATTTGCAAATAATTATCTCTTTCCTAAATTAATTCATACTCCCAACCTTTCAGATTTACGATGAAATCATTTGGGTAAGTGTAAGACCCAAAGTTTTACCCCGCCCCTTTAATTTGATTGTGTTTTGCTGCTTCTATTATTCCCCAAATCAAAACGCTGCACAAAGACAGCGATTCTACCAACAACTGCATAGTAGTGCGGACTTTGTCCTATGCAAATTCTCGAACGCCGGTATTTTCTTAGTAGGTGATGCTAATGATCTAAGTTAAATTGCATTTGTAGTTCCCTAAACTTAAAAAAAAATAGTTAAAATACCAACAACAAAAGGAAACTCAACCCTTGATTTGATTTGCACCAATATGCAGGCTTTCTATGCCCCTGCTGTCCCCTTGCCCCCGTTAGGAGGAAGTTACCATTTTTGTTTATTGACGAAGCCTCTCAATAGCTTTAACCATACTTTTTCTGTTACTGAGTTTTCTTATCGCCCAATTTCTAATGATGGCCTTTACACATTTGGATCTTGGATTACCAATGAAAACTGGATGGCTCTCAAAGGAAAAAATTACATTAATTTTAAAGTCTCTGAATTCCAAAATCTGATTAAAACAAAATACATAAATTCCTTCCCTGTGAAAAAAGTAAAAACATGTTCTAATGACAAACCATATATTACTACCCAATTGAAAAAACTAATTAGAAGTAAATTTAATCTACTAAAGAGTGGTAAAACATCCGAAGCGAAGTCACTGCGTAAACATATAAAAAAAGAAATACGTAAATCTGCTTCTTCATATTACAAATGCAAAAGTCCAGGATTTATTTTCTACAATGCCAAAACAATGGTATAATAGAATAAAGAAAATTTGTGGGAAAACACATAATGATATATATTTCCATTTCCAAGAAGACCCTTCAGTTACAGCCAATGATCTGAACAGGTTTCTTTCTTCCATAGTTCAGAACTTCCCTTCCCTTTCTTTAGACACTCCTTATGATTTGTGCTCTCTCAATTTTCCAGTTATTTCGCCCTCGGATGTGGAGGCGAAAATTAAGAACTTAAAAAGTGTAGTACATGTCCACTAGACATCCCAATTGTACTAATTAAAGCCTTTGCCGACAATCTCTCAGAGCCTTTGTCCTTACTTTTTAATGAAATTACCTCTACTGGTAAATTCCCAAATTGTTGGAAATTAGGTTTTATTACTCCCGTAAAAAAGAAAGGTAACAATCAATATTTTGATGGTGTCCGTCCCATTACTCTTACTCCAGTTTTTTCGAAGTTATATGAAAGCTTTTTAGCTGGGTGGTTGAAAGTAAAGATAATCCCAAATATTGACCAAAGACATCGGAAACCTACGCTCTACATCTACTTCCCACTATCTTGTTCACCTTATGGAAACAATATGTAACACACTCGAAAAACCCAATACCTGGCTCAATGTTATCGCTGTTGACTTGCAAAAAGCTTTTGATTTAATCAACCACAATATACTATTAGAAAAGCTATCTAATGACTTTCAAGTTGACCCTTATTTAATTAGAATAATAGCGTCTTTCCTCTCTAACAGAACGCAAGTCATGAAATACCTGAATGTATATTCTGATCCCCTCCCAATTTATAATGGTGTGCCCCAAGGAACCCTCTTAGGTCCAATTTTATTTCTTACAATGATAAACAACCTTGGTGTTTATTTTCCGGATAGATGGAAATTCGTTGAAGATCTAACTGTCTTAGAGACATGTTCCAAAAATTCAAAAAGCAACCCAATGGACATTTTGGAATCGATATCAGCCGAAGCTCTTACTTATGATATGAAAGTCAACCCTTTAAAGTCAACTGTTCTTACTATTAATTTCCTTAAAACTCCTCCTTCTTTCTCCTGTCCAATCCCCCCTGAAATGTCTGTTACCACTATGAAATTACTGGGCGTTACCATCTCAAGCGACTTAAAATGGGATTGTCATATTAATGACATCTTAAAACGTGCAAATGCCGCATTATCCCTCCTTAAAAATTTAAATGCCCTAAATCGCATTGTTTGAGGATTTTTCTGTCATTTGTACGCCCAACCCTTGAGTACGCCTGTCCTGTTTGGCATCCTTGCATTTCCATTGAATTGTCGGACAGAATAGAGGCAGTCCAAAAAAGGTGCCTAAGAATTATCTTCAATGAGGGTAAAGTACCTTATATTTCCCTTCTTAGGAGAGCTAATCTTGTCACCCTTAAGGAAAGGAGAGCAAAAATTACCTTGCGTTTTGCTAACAATGCCCTTCATAACCCTCGAACAACTCCTCTTTTCCCTGGTCAATATTCATCCCTTCGACCCCACCTCCCTTGTTCTGTGTCAACAAAAATCCCCCTTCTTGCCCCAATAAGAGTTTGCACTGAAAGATATAGAAGAACTTTTATCCCTTACATAGTTGACATTTTCAACCAGTGAATCTCCGCTGCCTCCCCCCCCCCCTCACTCACTCTTTACCTCATAGTTATTAATTTTAATGCCATTTTGCAAATTTGGAGGTTTTATATTTATGTTTGTTAGTCACCAACTAACTTAATTTTACGTTTTAATTTTACTTTATCCCTTGTTAATTTTACGAGTTTTCGTTTTTTTTTGGCATTTTTGCTGACTTGACATTGGCCTTCTAATTTTATGAGTTTTTTTGCTTTTGTTTTTAACATTTTTACGTATTTGACATTGACCCTTTTATAATTTCCTGTTGTTTTTTGATTGTTTGTTTTTGTTGTTCTTTTTTGCTTTATTTGACGCTAAAGTGCGAATTCGGCCCTTTTGGGCTTGTGATAGCCATTTTTCAGCAATAAATCTTTGTGGTTTTGAGCCTTTTCTTGATGTCATGACGTCCAAATAGACCTTAAATTAGAAGTGGTGCCTTTGTAAAATTACATATTTTTTACTGGACCTTTGACTTTTGCCTCGGCTTATGTCTTTTGTCATTATGAAAGACATATCACCAAACCTTTGTTCTTTCAATTGTTCAGGTGATGGGATAAAAACTTTTTTTTCTTCCAACGATTTATCTAGTCCAAATTTTTGTTTTTCAAAGGTATGGAAGGCAATGACGACCACCTTTGTTTCTTTTAATTGTTCAGATGGTGGAATAAAAACTTCTTCTTTTGCCTTGGTTCTCTTTTGTCATTATGAAAGACGTATCGCCGAACCTTTTGTTTCTTATAATTGTTCAGGTGGTGGGAAAAAAACTTCTTTTTCTTCCAACGATTTATCCAGTCCATATTTTTGATTTTCAAAAGTATGATAGGAATTGATGACCTTATTCATGTCAAAATCCAAAACCCAATCATTATCGCTATTATTTTCAATTTGTTTGGTTCGTTACACCTCGGCTTATCTTTCGTCATTATGAAATACGTATCGCCGAACCTTTGTTTTTTTTAACAAAGGTATGGGCCACGCGGCAGGCTTCCATATATAGATTCTCACTGTCGCTTATATTCTAGACGCAGACGATTTGAGCCTTTTCTGGATGTCATGACGTCTAAATGGACCTTAAATTAGAAGTGGTGCCATTGTAAAATTACTTTTTTTTATTGGACCTTTAACTTTTGCCTCGGCTTTTCTTTTGTCATTATGAAAGACATATCGCCGAACATTTATTTCTTTTAATTGTTTAGGTGGTGGGACAAATACTTCTTTTTCTTCCGACGATTTACCCAGTCCGGGTTTTTGATTTTACAAGGTATGGAAGGCATTGATGACGATCTTTGTTTCTTTTAATTGTTCAGGTGGTGGGACAAAACTTCTTCTTTTGCCTTGGCTTGTCTTTTGTCATTATGAAAGACATATCGCCGAACCTTTGTTTCTTTTCATTGTTCAGATGGTGGAAAAAACTGTTTTCCTTCCAACGATTTATGCAGTCAATATTTTTGATTTCAAAGGTATGGTCGGTATTGATGACCTTATCCATGAAAAATTCCAAAACCCGATCATCATCGCTATCATTTTCAATTTGTTTGCTTCGTAACACCTCGGCTTGTCTTTCGTCATTATGAAATACATATCGCCTGAAATACATATAATTTGTGCTTATTGGAAATCAGGTGAAGGACAAACGAAAAGTCGAACCGCCTTGGATGAGATGAGAATTATAAGAAAATATTTAAAGGAAGTAAGAATTTCATAGGAGGGAGCAAAAAATGATCCTTGAAAGAGCGTGGTTGGAGGAGAAACATGATCAGCATTGTGTGTCCAAAGAGATTTTGTACTCCAATGAGCAATACTAGCTCATCAAAATTGAATTTTTCAGCTTCTTTGGCACTTTTCTTACGAAACACAGATTTTTTCATTTCTTTAAGAACAGCGTTTTTCTAACTGGGAGGCGCACCTCCTTAGAAAAGGAGGCATGGACTAGTCCAAGGGGAGGCGCAAATATTAGCCAGGATTGACAAAAGATCAAATGAAATTAGAACTACACAGTCACGCAAAATATCTTAACCTATTTGGGACTGACAGGATTTCCAGGCCCAGGTTGAACAAAAGCTAGGATGCTGCTGGACACTCCGTTCAGGAACGATCAATTAGACGATCGTCAGAGACGATCTTTGCGATCACCTAGTTTCTCAGATACGCACTTCAAAATTCGCTATACAAGTAAAAGAAGGAAGTGACGTAGCTTAAACCGCATACTTAATTGGACATATTCGATATGTTGAAGAGAATAATATAACTAAAGATATAATTTTGTGCAAACTCATTCTTGGCAAAGAAACATCTACTAAAAATTTTAAAATAATTGGCAATTTTTTAATGAAAAGGGCATATTGTGAAATAATTACGTTTGGCTTGGTACAGACAGTACAACGTCAGTGTCAGGACACAAAACGGGCATTCTATCACCAACTAAAGGAAAACACCCGATGTTCTCACGACGCACTCCATGCTCAGTAGAGGAGCTCTGGTATAAAAAATTTGAGTGAGAAACTTACAGACGTTTTCATAAAAGTAACAAAAGTTATAAACAACATAAAAAAAACAATCCGTTATAAATTAGATTATTTACAAAGCTGTGTGACGATATGGGAGCTACTTACACATCACTTTTTTACTATTGTGAAGTACCCTGGCTATTTCGTGCAAAAGTAATTCCGAGGATACATGAACTCCAAATGGAAAACGTAGTTTTTATCAAAGAAAATCAAAATGAGGATGCAAATGTGTTTAGGGATGATAGTTTAATCGTTAAAATGACCAGGTTTGTGGACATTTTAGGAACATTGAGGGTTTTGAACAAATCGATATGAGGGCCATAAATGCATCTATTGATTGGAAAAGCTAATGTGAAAGCATTCATAAAAAAATAGAGCTATGAAAGACAAATTTGGAAAAAATATAAGTTGGACATTGTTTCCAGTTTTAAATTTATGCGCCCAAGATAACATGGAAGCAAACAGAATTCCACTTGTTGAACACTTGAATGCTTTGTTAATTAATTTCTCTAATTATTTTGATGATCTCAATTAAAAAAAAAATATTCATGGTTACAGAATTTGATCATCGACAAAGAAAAAAAGGAATTTGAATAAACAAGTAATGAGAATGAACACTTGATTGAATTACCTTGTGATACTTCTTTAAAACAGAATTTCAGAATACATCTCTAATTCAGTTTTGGCCAGATATTTAGAGTAAATATAATATTTTGTCAAATAGAGTATCACTGCCATTTGTAAAATCATATTTATACAAACAGGATTTTCTGCATTAGCAGAAATGAAATCGAAATATCGTGTACGTTTGTTAGTAAAAAGGAGTTTTAGTACTTATACTTATTTATTTTGCAGCCATATCCTCTAAATGTAGTTATACGTTACTTACGTCCAGACTTACTGAACAAGGGGTGAATAAGAAATTGAAAATTTCTTGGATATCACTAGTAATTTCACGTTTCTCATCATAAACGTGGTTGCATGAAGTGCAACAAGCGCAGACATTTATTTTGATCATCTGTATATTCTTTGCCATTCGTCCCGTACATTTTTAAAAATTCACGCAGCTGCCCTGTTTGTAAACGCTTACGAGTACTTGACAATTACACCATGCTTTAATGTATTAAGTAAATAGCCTATATGATAAAGGGGTATATGTCTACTTCTTTATTTACGGAATTGATGTTTTGAAATTTTGTTACTCTAATAATCTGGAGCCTGTAAGTATTGAAGCCACTAATTTCTAGCTCAATTCTTTGCAGAGTATCTGAATATTAAAAAAGTCATTTGCTTCATAAGGAGATATGTCTAGAAACTTAAACATTTCACTAATCCTCTAGTTAGAGAGAGAAAGAGATATAGGGAGAGAGAGTCATATCAACGCCAGGTGTTTTCCAGAATTTTGTGCTCACTCAACATTTTAAACACAAAGCTCTGTACAAAGGTAGGCTAGATTTCTGCGTCATTAAAACAGCACACCAAGCGGCAGATGGAAGAGACTGTACCAACTAGGAACAGATCTAGTGCGCTTAGGAGCACGTCAAGACAATAAATGGCCAGCTACCGGGTCCTTCTAACCGTTAATTGGTGAAGACTAGCCACTGAGGTACCAGTTGGAGCGTCCCGTTCAGCACAAGCTGTTGTTCAGATTAGTGTCAAAGAGACAATGAAACAGTGCGTGTTTGTGAAATTTTGCTACCAAGAGGAGCAAATTTTACAGAGGCATTACAAACATTTAACTGGGAGAAGACTATATAAGTCATACGCAGTACTATGAGCGGTTTAAGCATTCTAAACATAGGTATGTCAGTCAGTGAAAATTCAAAGCATGAATAAACTTCTAAATCCACGGCTGGCGAGACAGTTCGGGCCATGATCCGTTGAAATTGGCGTTTAATTGTTCGACAAATTACTGAAGAATTGAGTAACATTGCAAAATTAAGCAATCAAAGATTTAATGACAAACTTGAGAATTAACGAGCCCCTGCGAATTCCTTGTCACGCTTGCTGACAAATGATCAGGCTTGTCTGATATTATCAGACAAGAGTGACCCAGGTTTAAAAGATGTGGCCCCTTTCTCTCAAACCCTCCTTGCTCAACCCAACCAGAAGTCTAATCCTGCTTCTCAAATGAATCCCAGCCTTCATCCCGATAAAGATGCCTCTCCTCTCCCAGATCCACGTTCCTCCCACCCCCCACTGTCTCCCACAATTAACAAACAAAAAATTGCCCTCTTTAGTAACCGTTTTACTTTCCCAAAGTTGCTTGTTACGAACGCCGAAAGCCTGAATTTCGACAAATTGATCGAGCTAGAGGCCCTCTGTCAAGTACACAAAACTGATGTAATTACCGTAACTGAGGTCCAAGCACAGAACCCTGATTTATTGATAATTAATAACTACTCCCAATTCACAAAACTTTCACAAAACCCTCTAGGTAAAAAGAGAGGCGGAACACTATTATTTGTAAATAATTATCTCTTTCCTAAATTAATTCATACTCCCAACCTTTCAGATTTACGATGAAATCATTTGGGTAAGTGTAAGACCCAAAGTTTTACCCCGCCCCTTTAATTTGATTGTGTTTTGCTGCTTCTATTATTCCCCAAATCAAAACGCTGCACAAAGACAGCGATTCTACCAACAACTGCATAGTAGTGCGGACTTTGTCCTATGCAAATTCTCGAACGCCGGTATTTTCTTAGTAGGTGATGCTAATGATCTAAGTTAAATTGCATTTGTAGTTCCCTAAACTTAAAAAAAAATAGTTAAAATACCAACAACAAAAGGAAACTCAACCCTTGATTTGATTTGCACCAATATGCAGGCTTTCTATGCCCCTGCTGTCCCCTTGCCCCCGTTAGGAGGAAGTTACCATTTTTGTTTATTGACGAAGCCTCTCAATAGCTTTAACCATACTTTTTCTGTTACTGAGTTTTCTTATCGCCCAATTTCTAATGATGGCCTTTACACATTTGGATCTTGGATTACCAATGAAAACTGGATGGCTCTCAAAGGAAAAAATTACATTAATTTTAAAGTCTCTGAATTCCAAAATCTGATTAAAACAAAATACATAAATTCCTTCCCTGTGAAAAAAGTAAAAACATGTTCTAATGACAAACCATATATTACTACCCAATTGAAAAAACTAATTAGAAGTAAATTTAATCTACTAAAGAGTGGTAAAACATCCGAAGCGAAGTCACTGCGTAAACATATAAAAAAAGAAATACGTAAATCTGCTTCTTCATATTACAAATGCAAAAGTCCAGGATTTATTTTCTACAATGCCAAAACAATGGTATAATAGAATAAAGAAAATTTGTGGGAAAACACATAATGATATATATTTCCATTTCCAAGAAGACCCTTCAGTTACAGCCAATGATCTGAACAGGTTTCTTTCTTCCATAGTTCAGAACTTCCCTTCCCTTTCTTTAGACACTCCTTATGATTTGTGCTCTCTCAATTTTCCAGTTATTTCGCCCTCGGATGTGGAGGCGAAAATTAAGAACTTAAAAAGTGTAGTACATGTCCACTAGACATCCCAATTGTACTAATTAAAGCCTTTGCCGACAATCTCTCAGAGCCTTTGTCCTTACTTTTTAATGAAATTACCTCTACTGGTAAATTCCCAAATTGTTGGAAATTAGGTTTTATTACTCCCGTAAAAAAGAAAGGTAACAATCAATATTTTGATGGTGTCCGTCCCATTACTCTTACTCCAGTTTTTTCGAAGTTATATGAAAGCTTTTTAGCTGGGTGGTTGAAAGTAAAGATAATCCCAAATATTGACCAAAGACATCGGAAACCTACGCTCTACATCTACTTCCCACTATCTTGTTCACCTTATGGAAACAATATGTAACACACTCGAAAAACCCAATACCTGGCTCAATGTTATCGCTGTTGACTTGCAAAAAGCTTTTGATTTAATCAACCACAATATACTATTAGAAAAGCTATCTAATGACTTTCAAGTTGACCCTTATTTAATTAGAATAATAGCGTCTTTCCTCTCTAACAGAACGCAAGTCATGAAATACCTGAATGTATATTCTGATCCCCTCCCAATTTATAATGGTGTGCCCCAAGGAACCCTCTTAGGTCCAATTTTATTTCTTACAATGATAAACAACCTTGGTGTTTATTTTCCGGATAGATGGAAATTCGTTGAAGATCTAACTGTCTTAGAGACATGTTCCAAAAATTCAAAAAGCAACCCAATGGACATTTTGGAATCGATATCAGCCGAAGCTCTTACTGATGATATGAAAGTCAATCCTTTAAAGTCAACTGTTCTTACTATTAATTTCCTTAAAACTCCTCCTTCTTTCTCCTGTCCAATCCCCCCTGAAATGTCTGTTACCACTATGAAATTACTGGGCGTTACCATCTCAAGCGACTTAAAATGGGATTGTCATATTAATGACATCTTAAAACGTGCAAATGCCGCATTATCCCTCCTTAAAAATTTAAATGCCCTAAATCGCATTGTTTGAGGATTTTTCTGTCATTTGTACGCCCAACCCTTGAGTACGCCTGTCCTGTTTGGCATCCTTGCATTTCCATTGAATTGTCGGACAGAATAGAGGCAGTCCAAAAAAGGTGCCTAAGAATTATCTTCAATGAGGGTAAAGTACCTTATATTTCCCTTCTTAGGAGAGCTAATCTTGTCACCCTTAAGGAAAGGAGAGCAAAAATTACCTTGCGTTTTGCTAACAATGCCCTTCATAACCCTCGAACAACTCCTCTTTTCCCTGGTTAATATTCATCCCTTCGACCCCACCTCCCTTGTTCTGTGTCAACAAAAATCCCCCTTCTTGCCCCAATAAGAGTTTGCACTGAAAGATATACAAGAACTTTTATCCCTTACATAGTTGACATTTTCAACCAGTGAATCTCCGCTGCCTCCCCCCCCCCCTCACTCACTCTTTACCTCATAGTTATTAATTTTAATGCCATTTTGCAAATTTGGAGGTTTTATATTTATGTTTGTTAGTCACCAACTAACTTAATTTTACGTTTTAATTTTACTTTATCCCTTGTTAATTTTACGAGTTTTCGTTTTTTTTTGGCATTTTTGCTGACTTGACATTGGCCTTCTAATTTTATGAGTTTTTTTGCTTTTGTTTTTAACATTTTTACGTATTTGACATTGACCCTTTTATAATTTCCTGTTGTTTTTTGATTGTTTGTTTTTGTTGTTCTTTTTTTGCTTTATTTGACGCTAAAGTGCGAATTCGGCCCTTTTGGGCTTGTGATAGCCATTTTTCAGCAATAAATCTTTGTGGTTTTGAGCCTTTTCTTGATGTCATGACGTCCAAATAGACCTTAAATTAGAAGTGGTGCCTTTGTAAAATTACATATTTTTTACTGGACCTTTGACTTTTGCCTCGGCTTATGTCTTTTGTCATTATGAAAGACATATAACCAAACCTTTGTTCTTTCAATTGTTCAGGTGATGGGATAAAAACTTTTTTTTCTTCCAACGATTTATCTAGTCCAAATTTTTGTTTTTCAAAGGTATGGAAGGCAATGACGACCACCTTTGTTTCTTTTAATTGTTCAGATGGTGGAATAAAAACTTCTTCTTTTGCCTTGGTTCTCTTTTGTCATTATGAAAGACGTATCGCCGAACCTTTTGTTTCTTATAATTGTTCAGGTGGTGGGAAAAAAACTTCTTTTTCTTCCAACGATTTATCCAGTCCATATTTTTGATTTTCAAAAGTATGATAGGAATTGATGACCTTATTCATGTCAAAATCCAAAACCCAATCATTATCGCTATCATTTTCAATTTGTTTGGTTCGTTACACCTCGGCTTATCTTTCGTCATTATGAAATACGTATCGCCGAACCTTTGTTTTTTTTAACAAAGGTATGGGCCACGCGGCAGGCTTCCATATATAGATTCTCACTGTCGCTTATATTCTAGACGCAGACGATTTGAGCCTTTTCTGGATGTCATGACGTCTAAATGGACCTTAAATTAGAAGTGGTGCCATTGTAAAATTACTTTTTTTATTGGACCTTTAACTTTTGCCTCGGCTTTTCTTTTGTCATTATGAAAGACATATCGCCGAACATTTATTTCTTTTAATTGTTTAGGTGGTGGGACAAATACTTCTTTTTCTTCCAACGATTTACCCAGTCCGGGTTTTTGATTTTACAAGGTATGGAAGGCATTGATGACGATCTTTGTTTCTTTTAATTGTTCAGGTGGTGGGACAAAACTTCTTCTTTTGCCTTGGCTTGTCTTTTGTCATTATGAAAGACATATCGCCGAACCTTTGTTTCTTTTCATTGTTCAGATGGTGGAAAAAACTGTTTTCCTTCCAACGATTTATGCAGTCCATATTTTTGATTTCAAAGGTATGGTCGGTATTGATGACCTTATCCATGTAAAAATCCAAAACCCGATCATCATCGCTATCATTTTCAATTTGTTTGCTTCGTTACACCTCGGCTTATCTTTCGTCATTATGAAATACATATCGCCGAACCTTTGTTTTTTTTTTAACAAACGTATGGTAGGCACTGATGACCTTATCCATGTCAAAATCCCAAACCCAATCATCATCGCTATCATTTTCAATTTTGACATGTTTTGATTCTCGCTGTCCAGGCTGATTTTCAATGACTCCCTGCTCTTTATTTTCATTTTTGACAATTTAGCAATGAACTTTGTTTTAGCTGTCCGTATTGGTGTTGTCGCAATTGATGGTCCAGGTTCTCAAATTTCACATCTTATCACGTTTGATGGTTCAGGTGTTGGTTCCAAAGAATCATCATTTATAGTAACTGCAACTGCAAATTTTCGTTTTTTGGTCCTTTCAACAGACATTAAATTATATAAATAACTGTTGCGTTGGAAACTCAACAATCTTATCTATACTATGCTTTACATCATATAAGAAAATACTTATATGATGCCATATAGGATGTCATAAGAAATGCTTATATGATGTAATGACATAGTACATGACGACATTTGCAAAAACCAAAATTAAGACTCTTAGCGATTTTTCTCAGACTTCTGACTTATCTAGATCGTTTTTTTATGCGAGAATATTTCAAGATACAAATTTTCCCGAAAAAATATGGGGCCGTTTTCGAGAAAAAATACAGAATTATTACCTACATATAAAAATAGTATATTTGATAACTTTTGTATAGTGGTGGGACCTAATTTCAACTTCTTAATGCAATCAAAGTGAACTTAAACTGTTTGGTTACCATTGATCTGACTTTAGAAGCTCATAAGGGTATCCTTAATTCTATTTAAAGTATAATTATTACTCACATTAAAGTCTTGTGTCCTTAGTATGATCCTTGCTCTGACAGTTCCAAACCTACAAAGTACCGCAAGTTGGGTTTTAATACCCGCTAAAATATGAAAGAACTTCACTAATAATATTCAAAATTAGATTTTTACTTGATCTTTTCTTCGTCCAATAGCTTTCTTTTGATTAGGGTTTAATATTTATTTTGCGGTCAGCTAGAAACTATCATTTGAAAATGGGGTCCAAAAAACGGCAACAACTTTTTTTTAACAAACTATTGCAAAACAAGCCACGGGCAAGGTCAAAAGAACCAAAGTCCACACATATAATGAGGTAGGCACCGATCGCGTCTATTTATCATGCTAAAAACTTAGACCCTTGGACATTATCAAATTACTGTTCTGGGAATGTTGTATCTTGATAGTTAAAACTGTTATTGGGGTGAACGTGTGATGTTTAGCTCCATGTATATCCTTAGCATGGAAGAGCACCACAAGTGAAAGAACGCGCAAGACACGCCATGAAGAAGTTCCAATGTAAAAGAAATGGGATACAAGCTCCTGGCATACCTGGCTGGGAAATAGGTATTAGATTTAACAACAATTTCTTCCCAGCATGAAAGATTGGTTCAAGAACAGTGTGTGAACAATCTTCATCATTCTCAGACCACTGAATCATAAAATTTAATGTCTTTGCATCTCGACAGTAAAAAAAAAAAAGAAAGAAAAGGCAAAAGAGATATAAAAACAAACAAAAATAAATTGGTCATGCCACATTCACAATGAGATTTTATTAAAACCGAGATTTAGCTAGCGCTAATTTAAGCGAATCAGAAAATTCTATGACAAGTCTGATTGGTTCAAATTAGCGCTTGCTAAATTTCCATATTAGTAAAATCTTATTGTGACTGGGCCTTCACTTATCACCAAGGATTAACCAAAAAGATTGATAATTTTGCCCTGTATCCCAAGTGAACTGAGCAGGGATTTGGATAAGGAGGCGGACAGACTTATAGAAAGCACGAAAAGCGCTCAAGATCAAGCAGGCCCCTGACATCAATGGAGGATGGGAAGCAAATAAATAATTAGTAGAATTCAGAATTAAGTCAAACCAGACAAATTAACTAGAAGGCTACTAAGAATTTCCACCCGGAGACTAGGATGTACATTCAGAAGGTTTTAAATTTCTTAAAAAGAAATAAGGAAAGTAGAATGAACCTTTTGAGAGGCTTTCTGTAAAAACATAGTTATAAGAGATTATTATTAAGGTACTAAAAGCTTTAAAAAAGGACACAGGGCCCACTTGTGGAACGTTTCGAGGACAGATGGCACTGTCCCAATGACCCCAGAAGAAATCCCTAAGTACGTGCCTGAGATACATGTAAATAACCATGAAAATACAGTCAGCTAACAAAATTAACCTCAATTTAGGGGACAGGCTGGTATCTCAGATAATAAGAGAAGACTGAGTCAAAAAGCTATGGATGATTTTGAACCTTTTAAAGCCCCTGGTGCTAATAGAGTATATCGAACCATGCTCCAAAAAAGGCTGGGAAAATTACAAATATATTTCTAAGCGGAGCCTCACTTTAGGCTATGTTCACAGGATGTTGCTAAAACAAGAGATGTGTTTATATCTAAGCCTGGAAAGATGATTATTCAAATCTCAGCTCTTATAGGTCGATCAAGCTAAAATCCTTTCAATTGAAAGTGATGGAGCGATTAATACATAGATATCTGATTAATAATCCAGAGATCAAATATTTGATTTCTAAAAACAAAATAGATTTTAAAATTGGATGCTCCACAAACAACTGTACTCTAATTGATATGGGGTACAGACCGAGGTCTAGGAATTAAGGAGTAAGCTTTAGGCATATTTCTAGACATAGAAGGAGCGTAAGACCAAGCTAGTTTCGAATCCATAGAAATATCAATTAAACACAGGAAAATAGATGAATATATACAGAAAGGGCATTCCCATATGCTCAAAAATCAGAAAGTGGTCGTGGAACTAAAGGGAGTAAGGAAGTCCAAGACTGTTATAAAGGGTTGTCCTCAAGGAGGAGTAATTTCTCTATAAATGGAAAATCTGCTACGAATAGTCATTAGAACGGGATTCCGATTACATCCAGGCTTATGCTGATGATCTAGTATTTCTCCTAAGAGGTAAATGTTTCAAACACTGTTTGAATTGGGACAGCATTTGGTGAACAGAACAGTGTTGTATTAGCATTCACAAATAAGAGGACATGGAATCCTCCGATTTTAAAAATGTATGATCACCCAATGTCACTAAAAGGCAGTTGAAATATCAGAGGATGATAATCGATCGCCAGCTGAGCCAGGGAATGGTGGAGAAGCACCGGATCTTTGAATCAATAAGATTGTGAGTCTGTACAAGACGGAATTCGGCCAATTCAGTTATATGATCTGGATCAATTCGACTCGAGTTACGAGTCAAATGACCCCTTAAATAAAACTTCAAAGGCTAGCTTGCCTGATCATCAATTCAGAATATCATAGAACTACCACGGTAATCGTGGAGCTATGTGTAGGACGCTAACTTATAGAAAATTTTCTAGAGGAAGAGGCAATAAAAAGGGATGCCAGACTGCAGAATGTTGATCAATGAAATCAGAAACAGCTTATACGAAATGAGAAAATCAAATCTGTACCGTTTTCCAGGCTGAAATGTTCGAAATAGAATAATGGAAATAGGAAGTATAGGGAGTATAAATGTATCTTCACTGATAACCAAGCATGCCTCAAGGCTCTTGAGAACACTAAGAGTAGGCAAAAAACAACAACTCTTGTTTTTTCTTTTTTTCATTTTACTCTCCCTGTGTGCATTTTTGCATATAGAGGGTAAGAATAAATTATTATTATTATTAAACAAACAAGCATCCAATGGGTGTTAAATTACACAGATGTGGGGTCCACACCTTGGGATCACAGGAAATGAATTGGCAGGCGAAGCAGCTAAGGCTGGAGCATTACATGTTACTGGCCGGAACCTTTCATTTCCACTCCTCAAAGCTGATAGAAAGTGGCAATAATTACATGGAGCTTTAAGAGAGCAGAGCAAAGTTATCGTAGAAAAGTGTAATACAAAGAAGAAAGGAAATAAATCTGAA
Organism: Artemia sinica; assembly: GCA_027921565.1. Lineage (NCBI taxonomy): Eukaryota > Metazoa > Arthropoda > Branchiopoda > Anostraca > Artemiidae > Artemia > Artemia sinica. The sequence continues at coordinate 24,289,237 of CM051267.1, read as the reverse complement.
CCTTAACTCCACGTCGAATAAGAATTTTTTCGCGACTTAGTAGGTTCGAAATCCAAGTGGTTACTGATGGCGTTACGGATATTGGAAATTTTAGTATCACTTCGCCTGAATACAGAGCTTCCCGAATTTGCCAAAAATACTAGATAGTCGTAGAAATAATAAGGAATCTAACAAAAAAAATGCCCGACTAGGATTAGATACTGCTTGAAGGTCTTTTGTAAGTTCGATGTTAAGCTGGAAGACATAGTTAGGGAAGGCAATTTCTGACAGCTGGAAAATACAGGGCAAGAATGATGAAAGAAATCAAAGTATTAATCACCGCCCAAACGCTGATTAGACTTTTTCAGTCGTGGAGGCAATGGGCCTTTGCGGCCTGAGGCTAGGTCCAGTTTATCAGTTGCCCATACAATAATTAGGCACCTTCGTAAGAAAGGTGATAAGAGTGACTGTAGTAAATATAAAGGCTTGAGCTTGATTTCTGTAGGAAGCCAATTACCCAGCAATGTAATACTTATTAGACTAAGAGATACTTTAGATAAAGGTTTTAAAGAAGACCAATGTGGTTTTAGAAGGGGAGAGGATACGCTGACCAAATTTTCAGACTTAGATCAATAATTGAGAAGTATCCGAACCGCCTGATTCCTTTAGTCCTGAGTTCTACAGATTATAAGCAGGCACTTGTTTCAGCTGGTAATAAATGAATTAGCGAAGGTTCAAACTTTGTATGGTATATCAGATAAACACTTAAAAGTGATTAGTGCTATATACAAGAGCAGTATAGAAGCAATTTAGGCAGACAGTGAGGTTAGTATACTAGTTAGTTCAGTGTGGATTCGGGAGTTAATTACGGTGTTGTCTTACCCCGTCTATATAGACCATTTTGATGGACTATGTCCCAAGTAATACAAAAAAGGCTATGGGAGAACGAACATGTTATCAGATAGGAAGGTAAAACTCTCCTAAACCTAGATTATTCAGATGGTGTGAGTGCCCTAGATAAAAATATTTACAAAATGAATGAAGTTTTTGGGTTTTGAGAGTTGGGGGCGTGTTAGTAGGTTTTACAATTTTTTTTTTATTATTCAAAAATAAATTAGCGCATTAAATTGATTACTTTAACAATACATTATTTTAAAAGGACGAAGTTGCTCAAACTATGAAAGAGTAAGGAAGAGGCGACGCTAGGTGACAAGAAAATCAACCAAATGGATGGCTTCTTCCGTTATCTGGGTAGGCTAATTAGTAAGGACGGTGGATATAGCAAAGGTACAGGTGTCAAAAAGCAGGGTACTAATTCGTAGTTGAAGAAGTTCGAAGGAATAATCGGTTAGATTGATGAATATATAATAGATGTTTTCTGATGGAATTGTCCAAAAACAAATTGAGGTATTCGTTTTATTGACCTTACATCAAAGAAAAGCTTTACAAAGAATGTGGTTGGATCTTACTTCCTAGAGCTATAATGAAAGAATGCTTTTGATAGTTGGGTCGAGTTTTACAGATGAGGTCGAGTTTTACTCCCAAAATCATGCTTTTTGGCCATCCATCTAGGGTCCATCGAAAAGCAGGACGTCCGCAAATGAGGTCGTAAGGGGTTATAAGATATGATTTAAATATCATTTGAATTAAATGGGAAGGAACAAGAGTGATGCCCTGAACAGATTGGGACAGAAGAAGAGTGTGTATATAATATTTTCAAACATTTAACACTGGAAAAATTACACATTTTCAAATTTAACAAGCCTGAGGATGCGCTCAAAATGGGCACATTTACAAATTATTCTAAAGATGAAAGCAGGACAGGCCTCGTTGAAATTTTTGTCAGCAAATAATATTGTAAAGACTAAATTTCCAAAGCTAGGATGAGCTTAAGACCAATTATATTATAAGGGAATCCAACCCAGAGCAGGTCAAGATGTTCATAAATATTTTTCCATGAACTCAAGAAGTCCCTGTATAAGAGAACAGGTTTAAATCCTATTGCTATACATCATCACAATTATGCATCTCACTATATGACTATTACAAATGAGAGCAAGTGCCCATAAGCAGCTCATTCACGGGGATAATATCATAAACACATGAAAAATCCATGCCGATAATATTGACCTCGAGCTTTTAAAATAATGCTTACAAAAACAACTTAACAGTAAAGGTAAGTATTTTTGCAGAATAAAATTTGTTTAACTGGATAAGAATGCTTATCCAGGTTAATACTGCGACTTTTTCTAAAACAAATTATTTAGAAGCTTAGTCCAATGCAATGGGTTCTATTGTAAAATAGCAAATTATACAGATCAGTGTTTCAAAAAGTGTGATGCGCAGGCCCCTCAGGGGCACATGGGTGGTTTGTTACCGGGTATCCGTTGCACCAGATTTTGGTGGGGATATGCACCTCCACTGTGTAAGGAACAGGATATTGGACCTGGAACTGTGTCTCAGATTATAACTAACAATCAGAGAGCTAGATGTAATGGTCTGCCATCTCAGCACAAACAATTTCATCCTTCCCACCAATCAAAATAAATACTATTTTTTACACCACATTTTTTATATTCATTATGAATATTGTATTTTTTTTTTTTATATTGCTTTACGTTTGTGCCAAACAAAGAAAAAAAAACATTTTGATTGCTATTAATACACATCCCTTTTTTCACGGGTGGTACTCAATGTTAAGAAAATAATTGAAAGGGGGATACATATGACAAAAATTCTGAAACAATGACATAGACAATCTGCAGCCATAAAAGAAAATATAAGAAGCTTTGGAAAACGGTATATCCCAACCTCGAGTACCATTTCGGGCGCCCTGGGTACCAAAATGTAAGTCACGTAATCTGAAACTTATCTCGACACAGTAAGTGCACTAAATATTGGAATTTTCATTGGAAAATCATTTTGTTGCTCAAATTCGGTGCTTTTGCCAAGTGTGAACCACCTGCAATCTCCTTAAAAAAAAGAGGAAAATCATAGCTTGACATGTTATCCGAATAAATTCGTGTTTTTTTTTTCAAGTTCAGAACGTTATTAAAAGAAAATACAAAATTTAGATCTGAAACCACTGAATCGATTGGTATCCATTTTTTCTTCTGATGTAAGTAAAAGATGTGCAGATTATCAAATCAGATCTTACATATCAAGACGACATCAACACTTGCACTTTAGATTTAAGTATGAAGTTCTTAACCGTCAAATAAGTCTTAAACAGGAATTTAGTTCACTGAGATACACCATAAGCCTAATCAATTACAAACATGGTAAACAGTTCGATGGATTAATCTAAACTAAAAAGTAAATAAATGCTCACGTTATTCAAAAATGTTCTATTTGAGCTTCTCAAATCCATTAGTTCTATTGTGTTTTCTTCGTCAACGTGTAAAGATGCATGGTTACTTGACATTGTCTGAAAAAAACATATCATTTCAGCATTATGATTATACCTGTATAAAGTAGAGAAGGTGGGAGAGGGAGGGTTTTCCATGATAGGATTATCTCAAAGGAAGCCATCTTTAAAATATTCAAAAGTAGTGCCTCTCAATAAAACGCGACATTATTGAAAACTTTGTTATATATCTAGATCTAAAATCTGGACTTTCCTTGTAATTATCCTAAGTTAGTAATAAAAGTTAAACAGCTCTTAAAAGTTAGTTCTTCGTGTATAAAAATTAGAGTATGCGAAAATATCATCAGTCGGTTTATCTGCATTTGAACTAGTATTTAGATACATGTTGCAAAGGCTAAGAAGCAATAATTTTTATTTGTTTAACTTTCGAATTCGCCCATTACCTGCATTAGAAGAACTGCACTTTTTTTGTTAAGTATGGTTAGAAGCAACCTACTGTAGAATAAATTGGAATAATAATTGGAATAAATAAATTATATGTCACAATATTATGATCACAGTAAAATCTTAAAAAATATACAGATGATAGTTAAAATTCTATCAAAATTACCAATATTTAGGGTAATAAATTTTATAAAGGAAAAACAGTATATTTCTTCAGTGAGTTACTTAAAAACCTTAAAAAGAGTTGTCAACAAAAACCATTCTTCAACATTTTTCCATCTTAAAGTATGATGCATAAATAGCTGTTTATTGTTGTCAAATTGCCATGTGAAATATTACTTCTGTTAAACTTTTTTTTTTCATACACCATGCAAGTTTACTAATGCTACTATTTTGACAATATTACATAATCAATAATGTCATAAAAATCACTCAATAATGTTTTCACATCACATTTAACTTGCTTTTTTCAGAATTAGCAAAACAGTAGCATTAATAGAATTTGAAACTGAATGCCAAATAGAGGCATTGGATGATACCCAGTAGGGTTTCAATACTAGACCCCCTCCCACCACTGTGCATATAATGAAAATAAACAAGGAAGGAACTATTACAAGTTGAAAAAAAGCTACTTGAAGTTAATTTAGCTTAGTCTGGGTTAAGCTACTTCACTAACGCTAGTATAAATAATCAGGACCATAAAATGATCAGGCTCATGATTAATTTGTTGCACTTAAATATAGTTTCACAGTTTTATTAAGAAAAAATATATCTAGTCCATTTTTAGACTTCTCAAAATTTATGTCATCGGTAATGTTTTTACATGGCATCTAACTAGCTACTTTCAGGATTTAAAAAATAAAGGCATCAATGAAATTTGCATATGAATACAAAATGGAGGCATTTAATGATATATAGCGGAATTTTAATTCTAGAGCTCCTCCCACCACTGTATAACCAATGAAAATAATCAAGGGGAAGGGCGGGGGGAAATTATCACAAGTTGTAATATAGTTTCACAGTTTTATTAAGGAAAAATATTATTTCTTAGTCCTTTTTTAGACATCTCAAAATTTATGTCATAAAAATCACTCAATACTGTTTTCACATGAAATCTAACTTGCTTCTTTCAGGATTAGTAAAATTTGTCAAATCAATGGAATTTACATATGAAAACCAAATAAAGGCATTGAATGATGTACAGTGTAATTTTTTTTTCCACTTGAGGAGTGGCGCCCCTCGAGGAAATTATAGCCTAGTAAACGACACAGCATTCGCTCGGGATTCTGACTAATGGACAATTCTTCTGGGATTGGTATGTTTTGATGGGCGTCTTTGGGCTGAAAAACCTCTTCCTAGCTAATTTATCTATTACGGGTTGCCTCCCCGTAGTAGCATAATATTTGTAGGCATGAATATATAATGAGTCGGAGGTAATAGGCTTGAGATTGTCTGTGCAGGATTTCGACTCTTGTTGATAGAAGAGCATCGCCAAGTGCTGAAAACCATGTTGTGACCAAGATGGGTCCAGGATTGCACAAAGCCTCCATTCATGGAGGTCCCAGGGACTTCTTGCTGTCCGGTTCTAAGCCGGCTTAAGCACTTCGGTGTAGACTTGAGAAGATATGTGATCCCCATCCTGCACTGGTATCCGGGACTATTGCTTTTCCTGAGGCGAAAATAATTTCAATGATTTAAAGAACATGAAAATTGGAACTTGGAATGTTACGACATTAAAAAATGACTATCGTATCGACATTTTGACTGACGAATTCAGACGATTCGAACTGGATTTATTAGGAGTTTCAGAAACTCATATCCCAGGGGTAGGAAGCATGAAATTAGGGAATATAGAATTTGTTTACTCAGGCAGGAAGGATGGGGTACATAGACAGGGAGTAGGGCTCATGATGAATAAGGAATCTGCTAAGTCTTGTTTAGGCTGGGAAGGTATTAATAATAGAATACTAATTGCTCATTTTATGACTAGAAAGTTCAGGGTATCAGTTATAGTAGTATATGCCCCTGTAGAACCGACTGACGGAGATACTAGTGACTCAGATGAATTTTACTTACAGTTACAGGAGCAAATAGACAAGGTCCCAGGTAGAAATATGATGTTATTACTGGGAAATTTTAACGCCCAGGTTGGTAGAAATAAGGATAGATGGTATCCCAGCTTAGGTAAATTTGGTGTAGGAAAAGAAAACAGTAATGGATACAGACTTTTGCAATTTTGTAGGTATAACAATCTAGTAATAAACAATACGGTGTTTGGTCATAAAATGGCTCATAAGCTAACATGGTATTCATGTGATGGTAAGACAGCAAACCTTATTGATTATGTTATAGTAAACCGAAGACTGGCAGGATCAATACAAGATACTAGGGTATATAGGAGTGCTGTTATTGATGTTAAAAGTAAAGATCACCATCTAGTAGTGTCAAGGGTTAATTTAAAGCTGAAATATCGGAAGGGTAATTACCTCCCGGGAAGTTATGATGTTAGTAGACTCCAGGATGGGAATTTGAGAGAAACTTTCCAGGAACAGTTGAATACTAAACTTGAGAGTTTAAAATTTGACAATGTGGAAGATGGTTGGAATAATTTTAGAAAAATAATTTGTGAAGTTGCTGAAGGTGTATTAGGGAAGAAAGCTAGAACTGCAGCTAAGAATATTAGTGAAAAAGCTTTATGTTTAATAGAAAGGAGAAAGGACTTGTACAAGAATTATCTGAGTGATAGATCGCATGAAAACAAAAGAAATGTAAAGAAAGTGGAGAAAGCATTGAAATATGAACTAAGGAGGTGTGAAGTGGAGGCCATGGATAAAATTGCCGAGGATTTAGAAGATGCAGCTAGACGGCATAATAGTAAAATATTGTACCGGCATGTTAACTAATTGAGAGGTAGTAGTCAATCCGGACTTGTCCCAGTTAAAGATAGGAATGGGGTGGCAATTAGCGATAAGGAAAAAGCTAAAGCGAGATGGGCCGAACATTTTGAGAACTTGCTTAACCGAGATAGAGTTGCATGAAAAAATATAAAGGAAAATGAAAAAGTTTGTGATACCTTGGATGTGAAGGAAGATTTGTTTTGTGAGGAGGAATTAGCAACAGTACTAAAAGGATTAAAGAATAATAAGGCTCCAGGTGCTGATAGGGTGGTAAATGAGTTTCTTAAATATGGTGGCTCTGAGGTTAGAAATAAGTTATTGAAGATTATGAATATGATTTTTGAAAAAGGGGAAGTACCTAACGATTTTAGGAAAACCTTAATTAAGCCACTTTATAAGAAAGGTGATAAAAGTGAGTGTGGTAATTATCGAGGCATTAGTCTGGTCTCTGTAGGTAGCAAATTGCTTAGTAATATGATACTTTTTAGACTGAGAGATGCCGTAGACAAAGTTTTAAGAGAAGAGCAGTGCGGTTTTAGAAAAGGTAGAGGATGTGTTGACCAAATTTTCACTCTTAGGCTAATAATTGAGAAGTGCCTAAGTTTTCAAACACCTTTGGTCCTCGGTTTTATAGATTATGAGCAAGCGTTCGATTCTGTTGATAGAGGAGCTTTAGTAAAGGTTTTATCCTTGTATGGTATACCAGACAAATACATTAAAGTGATTAGTGCTATGTACGAGAATAACACTGCTGCGGTTAAGGTAGGAAATGAGGTTAGCAGCTGGTTTTGTATTAAATCAGGAGTTAAGCAGGGTTGTGTTCTATCCCCCTTTATATGGATTATTTTGATGGACTTTGTTTTAAGGAGCACAGGAAAGGCAATGGGAGACCACGGAATCAAATGGGGAGGAAAAAGTCTCCTGGACTTGGATTATGCTGATGATTTAAGCATCCTAGATGAAAGTGTGAGCAAAATGAATGAAGTTTTAGAGGTTTTGCGAGTTCAGGGTGCTAGTATTGGTTTGAAAATTAATGTTAGGAAGACTAAGTCACTAAGGCTAGGAATAAGTGAAGATGAAAAGGTGACGTTGGGTAATGAAAAGATTGATCAGGTGGGCAGCTTCACTTACCTTGGTAGTATTATTAGTAAAGATGGTGGGAGCAGTGAAGATGTTAAAAATAGAATAGCCAAGGCTCAGGGTGTTTTTTCACAGTTAAAAAAAGTCTGGAAGAATAGGAAGATAAGTCTGCAAACCAAGATTAGAATATTAGAAGCTACAGTGATGACAGTGGTCAAATATGGCTCTGAAGCATGGACGCTCCGAAAAGCGGATGAAGATTTGCTAGATGTTTTCCAGAGAAATTGCTTAAGGATTGTTCTGGGTACCCGGCTGACTGACCGTATTTCAAACAATAGGCTATACGAAAAATGTGGTTCAATACCGCTTTCTAGGTCTATAATGAAAGAAAGGTTGAGGTGGTTAGGGCATGTTGTGCGGATGAAGGATGACAGATTGCCGAAGATTGTTCTTTTCGGCCAACCATCTAGGGCTAAACGGAAAGCAGGTCGTCCCCGTCTGGGGTGGGAGGACGTCATAAAGAAAGATTTAAAGGAAATGGGAACTTCGTGGGCGGGTGTAAAAAGGGAGGCTTTGAATAGATTGGGGTGGAGGAGGAGCGTGCGTAGCTGTGTTGGCCTCAGGCGGCTTGGTGCTGCGATGAGTTGTTAGTAGTAGTAGTAGTAGTAATTTCAATATTAGACCTCCTCCCACCACTGTATAACTAATGAAAATAATCAGTTAATTATTACAATTTGCAATGCAGTTTCACAGTTTTATTCAGAAAAAAATACATTATTTCTTAGTGGATTTTTAGGCATCTCAAAATTTATAACATAAGAAAGTTAAAAAAAAAAAAAAAAAATCAAAATAATAAGTTTGTTGGCAAATTTGGGACATCACAACCTGGATTGTACAACATCATTGACAATACATAAACACCAAATTTATCATTATACTTATTATTTAGAAAACAAAATTAAAAACGACAGCTTAAGATATTTTATGAACTACTCTTCCATCAAAAGGGCTTCTTTTTATATTTATACATCGCAAACTAATTGAAAACTCAAAATGGTTTAAACTGTTATCAGTACAATGGTATAAACCATCAGAAATACTTCAACAAACTTCCAAAGCATGCTATTTTGCTGTGCCATGTATATTCACAAGTAGAGAAAAAAAAAAAATCAGGTTTGAATATCTTTCAAATCAGGAGCTGAATACCTTTGCCAAAATATTGTAGCTGTGTTAACACTTTCTAATGTAGTTATCCAGCAACATGGTTAAAATTTCAAATACTACCTACTTTATTGTCAATGAAAATATCACATTGTTCATGGCGTCCAATTGTGTAGTCTCTTCCTTGTAAAAGTTGATAGGTCTTTGTCCCGACTTCTAGGTAAACCACCTACAAAGAGCTAAAATAATTAGAAAACCAAACTTAATTTTAAAACAGGATAAAGCACATAATGATCACTATGAGATTACAACCAGATTTTTTGGACCTATGAAAACAGCATGGGAATCTGACACTCTATTGCAGAAGATAGTGTATTTACAAGAGTGAAATCTTGACAGTTTTAATAAAACTTGACCTACTTAGGACCTGCATCAGAAATAGAGTATTTCCATTTGTTGCAAGATAAAACTGTTATGAATGTAGGAATCACCAGCCTTTTTGAAGAAATAGCAAAGGACTACATTTTTTAAAGAATACCCTTTTCACTTTAAAGCAACAAAAATCAATGAAACCAGGCACAATTCTGAAGGAGGGAGGGGGAAGGAGAAGAAAATGTGCACTTTAAGGCCAACATTCTTCCAGAAATTCTCTGTACCAATCTTAATGGAGCATTCCAAACTGTTGTCCTCTCAATTTTTGCAGGTAAGGTAGTACAAGTAGGTGCAGTGTAAAAAGCGTACCAGATTTGGGTCTTCTTCTCCCTCTGATAAAGAAGTACAATCAAACCATAATGTTCTTATCTCATGAAAGCTGTGCTTCTGGGGTCCTTCTTTTTTGTCATTGTAGACTTCAACAGAGTTTCTTGACCCATGATTAACAAAAATTAAGGAGAAAATCATGAAGATTAAGCTGAATCAAAATAGTTAATTTTAATTAACCAGAAATAAAAGATATGGCATCAAGAATTAGAGCCCATACAGAGACAAGAGGGCAGTCCTAATGATCACAGGAAATGATCAACACTGGAAACAATGATCATAGTAGACATTTATACTGAATGATCATAGTTTTTCCCATGGTACTGAATTAACAAGACTTAGTTGTTTTATCTACTCAAGTTGATGTTAAATATGCTTCTAATGCACTAGTTGAGGATCACTTTCAGACCCCCTCCCCACCAGTCATGTTCCCACTGAGGATGCAGATACATTCTTCCCCAGGACAGATGAAGTTGGAAGTGGTGTCCCCAAAGGTAAGGACTTGGATGTCCCCCTATCCCACAGAGGACATGCATAAAATCTTAAAAAACAAAGCAAGTCTCTATACTAATGACCTGAGATTTATTACTGACACACTAGAAAATATTAAACCAACCCAGAGCAGCCTTGAGGCATTCCCCTACTGGACTGATGTTTTAAAACTTGAATTCAATGCATCGAAATGCAAGCCTAACCACATTGGGAAGAAAAACTTACACAACCTGAACCATATAGACAGTTGTGACAGGTCCCACAATTTTAGCAGTCACAAAGAGAGGGACCTTGGTATATTAGTGGACAAAAAGTCAAAATTTCATCTCTATACACAAGTCTTAGTAATAAATACTAATCAGACACTTAGAATAATCAAAAGAACCTTCACTAGAAGATATCCAGCTGGCAAAACCAGGCTTTACAACAGTCTAGTTCAACCAAGCTTGGAGTTCAAAATGCGTATTACATGCCCAACTGATAAAGTCTGACCCCAAACCTCCAGAATTGATAAAGAGAAGGGCAACAAAGTGCATTAAAGACTTCTATAATATCCCATTCTATCTCAAGAAGCCCAAAATGCAATTATCAAATATTGTTACAAGCAAGATAATAACAACAAATTATCTTTTGCTTGTTAAAGATTCCTTTCTTGATCTTGCTAAACTGTACACATCAGATAGAACCTACCTTTATCACTAGAAGCTTTTCCACAAAGACCTAGCAACAGGTTAAGAAACAAGTTCTTCTTTAATGGAGCAGTCAGCTTACAGAACTCCCTCAGAAAAAAAACAAGAAAAAACAAAACAAAAAACAGGTGCATTTAAGCCATCAGTGGACAAGGAGGGACTCAACAAACAATGATGCACTTTTTGGGATGCCATGGATGCTGAGTTTGCTACCATCATGTGCTACTGGTATGTTGTCAAACAGGCAATAAGATTCTTCCTACTGCTAGCAAGTATAAACTAATAAATTATAGTTGTAAATAAAGCATTAGTTTAACTTTAGTACAAAGACTCAGGGGTTTAAGGAGGCAATGGGCCTATGCACATTTGAAACATTTTGATGTTCCTCATAAGTTTTAACATAGTGCTTTGCTTTCATTTCAAAAAAGATCATATTTGTTTCATGGTATAGGCACATATAAAAACAAAAGATAACTGGCAGTTCAGTGCTAAGGTGGTCTTAAGCATTGCATTCACTATGACCTATTGGTTACAGCTGCAGAGATTCTCTTATGACTACACTTCCCTGCAAAACCAACCAGGTGTGTTCTATATTGTCTAATGTGAGCAATTAGGAAACTCTCAAAATAGTTTACGAATATCCAAAGTAATAATAAAACAGACTACTTTTTTGGATCTCTGCATCTAGAAATTGCTCTTTTGCTTACAAATGTAATCAAATTGTCCTTCTCCATGACAATGCAAGATCTTACATATACACTGCAGGTCAGATCTGCAACTTGTTGGAGAATTTTGGACCTCATCTTGCACCAAGCAATTACCATCTATTCCTCCACCTCAGTTAGAACCATTACAATGATGATTATGAAGTGAAAACAGCTGTGAACTCTTGGTTATCAAAGCAGGTGGTGATTAATTACAAAGAGTGCATTTTAAAATTGGCCAAGATGTATAAGCATTTGAACAATCTTGGCAACCATGTCAAAAAATAAAGTAAAGTATGTACTTTCTGAAATAAACTTACTTTTTTGAAATAACATTTTGTTGTGTACTTATGCTCAAATAGACCTTACTTAAAAAAAGCCTCATATAATTGCTAATCCAACAATTAACTCACTTTTAAGTACAGCCTAGGTATATAACTGGCCCTGTTAATACAAGGACTGCTATGCAATATTATATTTTGACAGCAACCATTATTATATTTTGAAAGAGGACTGAATAAATCCTCTAATGATATATTTGTGTTTTTTCTTTATCTGACTTCTGACCTATAAGTAACCATAACCATTCAACTAATCAATACCAGAAGCCTGTAAAAACTGTGGGAGTAGGGAGTTTCAGGTTAGCAACTATTATAATGAAAAGGAGCATAACACAAGGAATGTAATGGTAGTACTTTTATTGTTACTGCTCCTGTTGAGTAGAGACAGGAATTAAATCTTGCTTTAGGGTCCATTTATGGGTGTTAAATTGTATATACAAGTGAAATGATTATTTTATCTTGACTGAGCATAAAAAAGCCATCAAGTAGTGTCCTCACTGTTTCTCTATGTAAGTAATCCAATGGCCTAAAAATGTGATCAATATACATACAAGATTCAATAACTGACAGCAGGGCTGTCATGTATAAAAAGATGCTCCCCCCCCCCCAATGTTTTTGGACACTCAGTAAAAAAAAAAATGAGTTGGTAAATCATGGCACAAAGCACCACAATTTTTCTGACTCCACCAAAATTGTTTGTTCAGTTAAATAAAGATCACAAAAACCCTGAAATGTAATTTACAAAAAACCTCAAACTTTGTTGGTAAATGCAGCAGTTTTACTGGCTCTTATCATGATTTTACAGATGGTCCATCAATTTTCCATTTAATTAAATAATGAGCATGGAAATAGTGACATGACTTTCAGTGAAATCACAATCTCACTTTATAAATGCAGAAGTTTTACTGAATTGTGCAGTGATTTTATGTATTGTATTCAAAACAGACATTATTCATAAAAAACAGTTGGTAAAAATCCTCACTCCCCCCCACACACATTTTGGCTAGTAGCAACCCTGACTGACAGAGTGACAAGGTATACTTCTTAATTCCTTTTTTTATGCTGTTTTTAAATACATTAATCAATTCACTATTAAATGCACTCCTCTCCTGGTGATACCACATTTAGCCTTAATAATGCATTTCTCTGTTATATCAAAATATTCAAATATTATTGCTGCTTTATTAAACCAGTTATCATCCTAGTCTACAATTTATTTCTGTGTCTGATTGAGTAGATAATATACAAAATAGTGCTTGAAATGATTTCAGAATTTGTATAATAATCAAAGGAAATATTATTAGCTGATTAATAAAAACATTATACACATCATAAAGTGAAATTTTTTTTCTATTTCATAAGTCTAATATATAATTCTAACAATGTATTTCTAAATTATATCAATCTAGTCATGCATTGTAGCTTCTACATTAAACCAGTTATCTTCTTAGTTTGTAATTTACCTCAGTGTGTGATAGTGTGTAATTTTACAAAATACTATCTGAAAAGATTTTAAAAAGTAGATAACAATGGAAGGAAAAATGATAATCTTATTAATAAAAAAACACCTACATATTATAAAATGAGTGTTTTCTTTTGGTTTTTATAGGCCTACAATCCTTAGGCTATATGAGACCAACAGGGGTGCATGATGTATCTGAGAGTGAATTGATTATCATAATGGCAAAGAGCATACAAAAAGAAATTGTAGAGTTTGTTCACCTTTCCCCTGTCAGTTATGGAATCTTGTGTAGGCCTACATTTACTGTTTTTAGATAGGCTACTTTTGGGCTGTATATGGGGTCATCAGAAAAAAGGGGAGGAAGTACATTTGTAAGTGAATGGATTAATATATTTGGAAAGAGCATAAAAAAGGAATCAAGTAGTGTGTTCACCCTGTCCCTTTGTTGGTTATGGAACCTTCTATATATTACCTTAAATAATTAATTAACTTAATTTGACTTTGGAGCAAAATTAAGGTCCATACTGGATCTGTTGTGCTCTGGGTGAATTATGGCAAAATTTCATCACTGTGTTAGGCCCCATTGACACACCATAAGAGAGGTCTGCTGGAGAGATGCAATTTAAGCCCAAAGCAGCATCAGCCTCCTAGCAAGACACTCATTATGATGAAGTTGGCATCAGTCAGTAGTTGAGTGGGACAGACAGTCCCACTCATATTTCCATGGCTTGTCATTCTATTCCTTGTCAAGTCTGGACTTGAAGGATATGGTTGTGGGTGCAGTTGCTGTTTCAGCTTGAAGGCTATTCCAATCATTGACAACACACTCAGAGAAGAAGTGTTGCCATGTTTGTGTATTGACAGCTTTTGTGAGTGTCCTCTTGCATGGTGCTGACTTGAATGTTTGGTAAAAAGAGGGTTATTTGGTTATGCATTATACTTGTAGGTCAGCATCATATCACCACAGTGGTGTCTGAAGATGAGTGTTGGCAGCTGCATGCATTCCAGTCTCTTGTTGTATGGGAGATCTTGTAGGCCAGCTATGCACTTTGTGGCATGTCTCTGAACTCTATTGATTAGACTGGTATCATTCTTATAGGAAGGGGAGGCAAGACATGTACTGAAATCCAAAACAGGCCTAACTATAGCCTTATAGAGCCTTAGAAAGACTGTAAGTGGCTGGTTATGGTGCAGTTGAGGAGACCAAGGCTTGAATTTGCTTTTAAACTGTGTGTTGCCAGTGGCTCTGGAACTTCAATTGTTCATCTATCAGCACTCCTAGATCTTTTTCTTTGGGACTTGTCTTTAGAACTAAGTCAGCCAGTGAATTGGGATTGGACAAGTTGTTCTGCTGATGGGGTTTGTTGCTTCCAAAGTGAAGGACAATGCACTTCAATGTGTTGAATTCAAGTAGCCAATCTTCTGCCTCATCATTTACACAACTCTCCCTAGCCTAAGCTATAACAAGGATCCCTTTGTTATATTGCTATGGATCTCCTTGTCTATTACAACATGTTACAATGCATTATTTAGCCTAGGCCTAAAATTTAGATACCTAAGAAATGAACTTACCTCTAGAATCAGAATCTCATCCTGAATCCAAATGTGGCACAGGCCTATGTTTCCCCTGAAAATTCAATTTTAAGCCCTTTATAGACCCTCAAAGATGATACCTCTTCTCTTATTTAATTTATAGCTTATATATCTGTGTTAGCATCAACCTTGTTAAATACCAGTTTATCCATAAATTGAATCAATGGCAATTAAATCTGAGATCAATAAATGTATAGTATACATATATAAGATAGGCTATATATTTGGGTAAGGTCAGAAAGGTGGTTAAAATAATGGTAAATATCTACCAAATCATATTATTGAGTTAGGAATAAAGTGAATACACAATTTGATGCCTTTTTTTATGCTGATTATGAATATAATAAGCATTTCTATCAGAAATGAATTTCAGCCCCCCCCTATATATACCATTCAGGGTTAAGTTAGGTATATATAGGGGGGGGGGGGGGGGGGCTGAAATTCATTTCTGATAGAAATGCTTATTATATTTGTAATCAGCATAAAAAAAGGCTTTGAATGGTGTATTCACTTTATTCCTAACTCAATAATATGATTTGGTAGACATTTACCAAAATAACTTGAATTTGTAATGGAAACAAATGTCCTACTTGAATTCAGGATGAAACTTTGATTCCAGAGAAAAGTTTGTTTCTTAGCTATCTGAATAGCCTTTCACTCTGGATATTTACCATGTTGGTTCTTAAAAGTTCAATTAACCTGACTGAAATACTTCATTAGGTATCAGGAAACTCCTCAATGTTATCTTTTTACCTGTTGATGGGCTAAATTCCTTTACCAGTGAAGGAGGCCTAGCCTTGGGCATAGAATGAAGTCTTTTGTCAACATTTAAATTAGAAAAGGAACTATCAAGGAAAGCTACAACTTATTAGGTTTTTTTTTATAGTTTCTACCTTATTGACACTGGGTTGACTTCTTTCAGTATCAGATTCTATTACTTGAGTGCAGTCCATTTTAACACATTCTTTAGGTTCAAATTGGTGTAATTACTGACGACATCTATTTGGGAAGAAGGTGATTAGAATAGCTGAATAATCTTCAAGTTAATAATGGTAGTCAAATTTCAATTCTTTCATTTATATAAATGTCCCTGGGATGTAGTGACTTCTACTCATGTTTCAAAATATCCCACAGATAAAGAACCAAACGTGATTGGAGCGGAAATCATTGAAAGAACACAAGGTAAATAAAATTATGCTAAATTCTTTTTAAATCTATTTTTCTTCCTTGAATCTGTCTGTCGTTATTGAGCCAAATAACAAAATTGCTATCTTTGAACAAAAATTAACGGAAAACTGAAAAGGAAGAAGATTGATTTGAGTTAGTGCATTGTAGTAGAGGAAGGTCTTAATGAGACAATCCGAACATGCTTTTTCTGGAAATGTTTAGGGTGACCCTTTTATTTTGTAATTTGGCCTTCAGAATGAACATAGTCTCCTTTATCGACCAATTAGTCTAACATCAGCAATTGTGAACTACTCTAAGGTATAGTTAATTCAGCTACTATGTTTTATTTAAATACTAACAGTCTAATATCATCTCGTCAACACAGATTTTGTCCCAATCCGTCAGTTGACACTAACCTCATTGATACATACAAGTATGTCACAAAGCTTATTGATGAGGGATCTCTTGTTGACGTGATTTTACTGGATCCGGCCAAACCGGTTGATAGAGTATGTCATTGGAGACTCAATTCTAAACTCTCTGCAATAAGCCTCCCTGATGATGTTGTCAACTGGACAATGTAACTTCTTCCAATAGAAAAATGGTGGTAAGGGTATTCAGACATGGCTGATTAATTTTCTTCTCAGAATCAGCTGATATAAAAAAGTGGAGTACTTCAAGGAATGGTTTTGGGTCCAACTTTATTTAATATTTCTATCAATGATGCGCTTTCAATCATAGAGAATAAAATTTACTTCTATGCAGATGATTCCAAAATAATTGGTCCTGTCCATGACCCAAAAAATGCAATAGCCATCCAAGCTTATCTTGATGCATTCTCAAAGTGGGCGAAATCCTGGTGGCTTGAATATAATATCCAGAAATGCAGAGTCATTCACTTTGGAGCAAATAACCCCCGTGCCTATTTTAAGGAATCCAGCAATGGTTCAGAACAGCCACTCATATGCAATAACAACGAAAAAGGCCTGGGAGTCTTGGTCAATGATAAATTTGAGCTTAATTTTCACGCACATTCTGTAGTAGCCAATACCAACTAAACTGTCGGTTTAATAAAACAAACATTCTGCAGCAAATCTCCAGCTTTGATCACCAAGCTTTTAAAGGGCCTGATCAGACCTAAAATTAGAATTTGGGATGTGTATTGCTACTCCAGTCAATAAAGGTGAGGTATCAACTCTGGAATCCGTACAGTGACGTGCAACTAAATGCATAAAGGGATTTCAACATCTTCCATATCCTATCCGACTACATCAGCTCAGAATACCAAGTCTCACATGTAGACGTAGGCGAGGAGATGTATTAATGACGCACAAGTTAGTCTGTGACCAAAGTGTCATCCCCAATCTGTTCCTGATGGTCAGTTTGCCAAGTACTAGAGACAACCCCTTGAAACTTTACCGAAAACGTGCTAACACCAGGCTGCAATATAAATTCTTTTCTAATTGCTTAGTCAGGCTATGGAACTCCTTTAGCCAGAATGCTGTTAAGGCTCCAAGTGTGGAAGCCTTCAATTCTACAGTTGACAAAAGCTGGTGCATCTTGGCTCATAGTATGGGATGCACCTGACGAGTCGAATCATCATCACCATTGACTGGCGTTTATAGGACTTGTCTTTATTGCTGGTAATAGCAGTTTAAGGTACTTTAGCTATTGTTTTGCCGACATAATGTCAGACTCATATTCGTAATTAATTCCATTCATATTGGCTTACTCAAGCTCTTTAAAAATGTAAAGTCGATTCTTGGTGTGGATTATTTTCAGATGACCATCATAGACCATTTTGCATTGTAATCTTAAGTAAATTACGCTACGGAATGCCAATGTTAATGTAGCCTATTTATTCTGAAATGGAAACCACTTGATACTTCGCCAGAAGATAAGCCAATAACACCCATATGTGTCGATAGGTCATTTAGCACTTTCGCTTTAAAGTCAAGTCCTACCTTTGCTTTAGACCGTTGACGACACGGTTGCCAACTTGACATATCTATTTACAGGGTTGCCAATTTGTCAGGACACAATGATATAAAAGGGCAAAAAAGTGGCACATGTTAGAAACTTGGGACATAAAAGGAAAACGTTTTGTGAATTCATGACAGAAAACGGAACATTTTCCAACTAGATATCTAATTTCCAAAAAATGTCACTTTTCACCAAAGTAGTGCTTTTTCTCGGTATTTTTTTTTTTTACCATCCAGGTTTTACCAGAGCCAATTAAAGTAAAGGAAATCCTAAGTAAAAGATTTTCTCCAAAGTAAGGAATTTACATGTTTATATGAGTTACGAACTTGCAAGCTAAGTCATTTTGTATAAACGTTTATATGGATTTTAATTTCTTTTTCATTATATTTGATGCTAACTGACCGCTTTTCAAGGTTTACAAAACGTCTTTTGATCCATAATACAACTGGTAAAAAAAAAAACACCTCCAGTTTTGAGATTTCAAGAACGACACACTTTAGCTAGAAATGACACATTTTTGAGTTCTCAGGGGACACAATCATGGATCAAAAAGTTGGCAATCCTGATTGACGACAAGACTGCCTAAGATCTCTAGCAGACAGGACTTGACAAAAAAAAGACTTAAGTACCTCTGGCAGATATAATCCTCGATACCTAACTGCTTTCAACCGGTATTGCTGTAAGTAATAATTAGTAGGTATGGCGAAAAATCCAAGTTTTCATTTGCTAAAATATGGATCTTGAATTAAAACTAAGGATGATTTGAAGGGAATTTAACAATGTTAGTACTTGTTATGTCGGTGTCTTAGCCATGATACAAAATTGGTCTCAGCTGTACCGACAGTGAATAAAGGTTGACATAAATTATCCTATTTTTTTTCTACCGGTGAGATAAAACAGGAAAGGGCTATCTTCAGCACCGTTATAGACATTAAAATTGCGAAAGTAAATAATAATATTTAAAGCTCTTTAGATACATCGCTCCATTGTGTTATTGGCAGTTACACCTTATGAATCTTTTAGTCATTGCGGACAAGCTGTTTGATAATAGTGTTTTCCCCCATACTTTTTAAAAAATCGTGCCTATGATCCCCTGCGTTGGATGCCTTGCCTAAACTGAAGATGTAAGCGTTCTGTGAATTTGTAGTAGTGTTCCAGAACAATATGTCAGAGACGGGCAACATAGTTTTATAATTATTGAACATTCAAAATAATTTCCTTTTGGTTTGATATGACCGCCATGCTTCACGAAAGTAGCCCTTAACCTCACAGTAAATGAACATTTCCCCTATTTAATTCCAATATGCTTTGAAGTTTTTCCCGCTTTTTACTGTTGATTTTCGCTAGTGTTTATTTGCTTGAGTCCAATTTTTGATTTATTCTTCGAGTAATCCTATAGTCGCTGAACAGCCATTTGCGAGAACCAATAACTATACTCTCGGTACTCGTTTTTATGTTTTATATTTAATCAGCCAATAATCTTTTTATTTATGTCTAATCTGTCAATAAAATTTCTAGATCGAGATGAACTGAGCTATTTGAAATACATAGTAACGTGTCTGAATGTTCTACCCAGCTTCCTGAGGAAGGTAAGCTTTATCTTTTATTCATTTGGATATAATGGGTGTCCAAGAAATCTCGTTTTATTTAAAAACTTTATTATCATTAATTTTTATATCACAAAATATACCAAATCATAGAAACCACTAAATTAATTCATAAAAACATAAAACTTAAAAATCATAATATTAACATAAAGTTTATATATCAAAAATTCTTATATCATTCTCTGCAACAGCCCCATAAAAATACCGGACATGCCACTAGATATGTTGCAATTTCAGAAATTATCTTCTGCAAGCCCTTTTGGACCGAATTCATGTTTTGGAGCCAAATTTTTAAAACAGCAAAAAAAAAAAAATTTCATAAAATTAAAAAATGCATAAAGTTTATAGGCCATATTAAGCTTTTATATAATTTTGCAGCACCTGTGAAAAATACTCGATATTTCACTAGATAAGGTATTCAATTTTGAATCATAAATTGCATTTTGAAATTTCAAAAAATTATATGCCACAAGCCCGTATTGGCGTTTTGGAACCGAATTTAAAAAAAAAGAAAGAAGAACAAAGAACAGACCAGTAAATTGAGAAGAAGGAGAAAACAATTTGACATCAAAAGCGTAAAACGGTTGAAAATAGGAAGTAATATAAAATGTGCTGAATAACTCATTAACATATAGCAGCACACTGTTAATAATAATTCATTTAGGTAAAACTGTAGCTTAATAAGATGAGTAAAAAAAGATGTAAGTAATAACACATCGAAAACATTGAAAACAAGCAAAACTAGTGGAAATCGTGTAGAAATCAAATAAGTTTAATGAAAACACAAAGAGGGATAAACGAGGGAAATGGTTAAGATAACAAGGTAGAGGGAATTTATTGAGATGGTTATTAATTTGTTCAGTTATATAGGGACAACATTTTTTTCGTGTCTATAAGTAGGGCAGCGAACTGGGGACGATGGGCGCAGGCTGAGAAACAGCACCGGGGCGGGCAGAATCTGGATGGGGAATGTCTTTGGGGACAGTTTTTTCATGTCAGGGCTTAGCACTGTATTTTTTGAAAAACGGAGGCACAACGTAATTCTCCTGCACTCAAGTGTTTCTAACCTTGCTCTTTCTAAGGAGAATTTATGGGACTTTACATGCTTTAAAACTTGTTCACATGGCTCTTTTTTTGGATGGATTCAATTTTGTCCAACTCTTCCCTTGAAGCGACGGGAGGCCAAACTGGACTTGTATATTTGAGTTGAGGGCAAACAAAGAGGTCCTTAAAGAATGAGAAAGGGCGGTGCTAAACCTATTAAGGAGCTTCAGGAAGAATAATTAGCTTTGCGGATGATGTTTTACGTGGATATTCCGTTTTAAGTTAGAAGGAGTTATGACGCCAATTAATTTCCAGGAGGTTGCAGAAATTTCAGGAGTGATAGGGCTAAGAAAAGGGGCGAGGATTGTAAGAAAACTTGTTGGAATATTTTCGGATTTAGATGGATTGAACCCAGTGTCGTTACTAGCCAAAATGTTTGGGGGAGGGGGGAGCTAGATATTTTACCGACTGGCTGGTCCTTTTTGCCGAATGTTTTTTGTCAATAATTAGCATAACGTCCGTTTCGAATACAATACATAAAATCACTGCACGAGTCGGTAAAACCACTGCATTTACCAACCGAAATTTAGATTTCGGTACATATCATGTCACTATTTTAATGCCGTTTATTTAACCAAATGGAAAATTGTGGCACCATCTGTAAAATCACGGCAGGAGTCTGTAAAACTGCTGCGTTTACCGATCAAGTTCAAAATTTCTGTAGATGACATGTTAGTATTCTCGTGGTCTTTATTGAACCGAACAAAGAATTTTAGCGGTGTCGGAAAAATTGTGGCGCGACGCGCCATGATCTTACAGACTTATTTTTCTTTACCGAGTGATCAAAAACATTGGGGGGGGGGGGAGTCACCCCTTTTCCCCCATATATGACGGCCCTGGTTGAACCTAATGTCAAGTCCGAGGTATCTCGTGCGATGACATTGAGGATGCTCATAGGGTTGCTCATTAACTTTTCATACCTGGTTGCTAAGACCATTTGGTCACTGACAAATTTCCATCTGTCAGGAAATTCCTGAGCAAGGCTGTTAATCTGAAAAGTTGAAAAAATGAGGACACCTTGTAGATCACCTTGGGGTACTCCGTTGTAGAAAAGGTGGGAATGGGAATAAGGATTAAGATATTTGACTGCTTGTGATCTATTCGATGAAAAAGAATCAAGCAATTCACAAGGAAACTGTCAATATTAAATCAGCGACGAATTTCTCAACTAACACATTAAATTAACAAGGCCAAATACTTTTTGGAGATCAATGGAAATTAGATTTAGCCAAGTATCAGGCTTCGACAGAATTTGGAAAATTCTGTCAATGTATCCAGAAAACACTAATGGGCAAAAATAAAAAAGAAGTACAACGAGATGAATAATATACTGGGATGTTGAAGTGGATTTGAGTTCTCAAAAGACCTTAGATCAATAAGATATATAATTATTTCCTTAGCCAATCAGAAAGTCATGACTCACATAGTTTTAAAAATTTAAGAGGGGGAGACTGGACGAACATTTTCAAAACCATGCTTTCTGTCTTTCATTCTTCAAGAGGTTATGAAAGCCTGGTCCTATGTCTGTGGGAATAGCACAGACCAGGTAATCTCGTTGAAAAGTACAGAGAGGAGATTTGACAAGAAGTCACTGAAAACTAATGAGGGGAAATCGGATATCCAAAGAGCAGACGCCCCATTTTCTTAATTTTTCTAGTATATTACTTTTCGATCTCCAGTAGGGAAATAAAATGAAAAATAGGGGGAATTATGTGGACCAGTAACTCAGATCTTCATATGATATGTTGCATTGTAGAATTATTTCTATTCAGTGACTTAACAATTGAATTTTCTTTCACTGTTAATTTTCAGTGTAAAATTACCCCCCCCCCCAGCCAAAATTATTAATTGTCATTTCGTATCTTTTTGTTTTTTCGTAGTTTTTTTTTAGTGGAAAGATATTAAAGTTAGCTCTGAATTAAATAAGCTCATTGTTCAATATTTAGATCAATTTTTAGTCTTGAATTTTAGTAACTAGGACACAGGTGAAGATATCAAAATAGTGAATCACTGTCCTCCTTTCATTGTTATATTTCACATCATTCTTATGTTTGCCAATAGTATCTATAAAGTACGTCTTCTACTTTATTCACATTGGTTTTTAATTTTTATTAATTTTTGTTTCTTTAGAGTTGATTTACCTAGTATTGCTTCTATTGGTTTTTGTTTCTGTAGAATTAAGAAGTTTACTTAACAATGAGAACGGATTGAGTTAACCGATCATTTTCATTACGTTTTTTGTACTTGAAATTAAACTTAATTCCGTATTTTTATCGAAACAAAACTCAAGTACCGGAATATAGTGTAGTATAATAACCATAGCATATGCTCTATACACTGTGTTTTTTCCGAAAAAGAAAAGTTTTATTTTATTGTAGGTACATTGGAAATTTTCAATAAATTGCTGTATCTTTATCATAAGGAAGCCCTGAAGTTAGCAAATGACCTAGCTGACAAATCAGGCTGCAAAATACTAAGCAAATTCTAAATGAATATTTACAAAAACAATTGTACCAATGCTCTATGATGCATTTACTTGCTGAGTTCATAATGAATGCGAATGAAGCGACAAAGAACATATAATTTTTATTTTATAATATTTTTTTAGGTTTTATTCAAATTTTTACTTGTTATTTTGGGATATTGTATTAATCTTCATTATCAGGGAATTTCTTCGTGATTATATAAATTGTCAATAAAATGTATTGACAGTAGAATCTAATGACATACGAAAAGTTGTGTTAAATACTTTTTTACTGAATCATTTACACCTTGTATAAAAATTGTTGTCAATATGAAAAATCAAGTAGTTATAGATGCATGAAATTGAGGAATTTTTAGAGAGTAATAAATTAAAGTTGCAGGTTGAAGCTTTGAATATTGAAGCTGTGCAATATGAAGAGGAATGTTGGATTTATAAAGACAGAAGAATAATGAAAGTAAAAAGTCGCAACTTAACCCTCTCTCAGTTTACTGAAATGACAGAGACTTCTGTTTTTCGACAGTGTAGTAAGAATCAAAGCTGGTAACTTATTTAATTTCCTACCTATTCAAGTAAAAACACCTCAGATAACCAGTTGTAAATGCTAGTGACATCATTGATCATATTGATAAATTTGGTTGCTTACGATTTGACCACTGAGTGTGTTTGCCTTTATTTTGTACGGAGTCGAATCAGAACAAGCGTTTAATTTAAACTAAAATGAACTGTAATTACTTTATGAAAAAACTAATGCGGTTCCTTATGGTATAAAGGATAAAGACATGCGCACGACTGGTTTTGAATGAATGAATCTCTTGGACCAGCAGCGTCAATAAACATGCATAGGAATGGCGGGTATTATACACTAGACTAGAAGTGCTAAATTCGAACTAAAAGTACCTTCAAATTCTATTTTTTTTTTTATGAACAAACATAGTTTTTCTCACTTTTGTCGTTAAGTTCTTTGTAGTTTTCAATAATGGACAGGTCTCATATAGAATGAAAGCGTGGATTTTTATAGATACACTAAACTTGAGTATAGTTTTAGCCGTTCGTGTTTTATTATGCTCTGAATAAGCAGACAATTGCACATTTAAGCAGAAGATGGAATGCCTGGAAGCAATTACATTATTGAATAGGCTGAAGGCTGAATGGCTCCAGAGTTATTATTTATGTCTGTATAGGCGAGTATATTCAACATATTTGATGGTAGTTGCACATGGGTGTATGGTAAGGCAGGCACTCCTTGGTTAATTTTTCTTATCTATTAGAAATCAAATAGAAAAATGAATAAATATACCGTCTTGCCCTCCATTTAATGCCATATACAAAAATAATAATCAAAGCCATTATAACAATTCCTGTTCCCCTTAATGGGGCCAGATATAACTCTAAACTACATAAAAACGTTTGCTGATTTTATTGTTTTTGTTTTCATGTTGTCTGTATTTTGAATTTTGAACCAACTTTTGACGGACTGTCTAAACAGTCTAAAAATTAAAGAAAGGCAACAAATCGGGAAAGTTTTGTGCATAATTTGAAGTGATGGGCAGCAGTGAAGCTAGAATCAAACTTGAAAATAAATACAAAGAAATATTTTTGGAAGTATTTTGCTGCTATCCTGGAAGTCCTTGAATTCAAATTAGAACCTGACGATTCATGGACAGGAAAATTGCATCCCAACCACCCTTCTACATATTCCATTGCTTCCACAGCGGCGGATCCAGGGGGGCCGGGGGGGGGCCCTGCCCCCCCCCCCCTCCCAAGATTTTCTGGCGCCCTCTCATCCATCGTGCAAACGACCCTTTTTTGTGAATGATTCAACTAAGGCCGACGCTAAAAAAAAAAAAATCGGATACGCCGTCATTTTTTACTTTCTTTTTATCACATTATCTAAAGTTCAAATCCGACACTGCACGAATCATGATTATTGGGTTTATTTTTGGTACGTGCTAAACGAGCAAAACATTTTGTGAATGCTTACGAGAAACGCATGTCTTTGGGGAGTTGCGTGGGTGGTTAGATCCAACCGGCGGGAGGCTAGGCGCGAGCGACCCTGCCACTGCCTTCGGAGTATTTTTGCTCCGTGTGTTAGACCAGTTAGACGGAAACGCATTTAAAATGGATCGGAAAAAAAAAATCAGGGCATGAATATAGAACAGAGAAGAAACAAAGAATGATGGCGGAAAGCCGTAAAGGATCGAGGGACATCTCTGATTATTTTGCCAAGAAAGATCAGATTAAAGGTAAGCTTTTAAAGATAGAACAATAAGGAAGGAGTGTCGCTTAAAGTGGGTATCAACACTTCTAATTTCTAGCTTTAGCCCATTGTCGGATAGCTTTCCTGATAAGGCTCATTCGTCAAGCTTCATCGCGTACCAGCTGCTTTTGTTGTTATATATTGCATACGGTCCCTCTTGTACAGTGTTCTTCGTATGCAATTTGTCCGAAGCGTTTGACCTGATTTTTACCAGCCCACTCGTCTCGCCTGACGGTTATGATATTGGCTTAAAGCAGTATTTTTACCGACACACTGTGTCAGCTCTGAAATTATCTTTCAAATTCTTGCAGTTAAAGCTCTCTCTTTAGCCTTGTAAACTTCGGTGATAATTGTTTCGGGTTTCAGCTCTTGAAAAATATTTGTTAGCATATGTCGGGGATCGGTTCTTGGGGTTGCAAATTAAATTAGTGATGTTTAGGGTGGTATTTTATTTTAAAGTCCGGGTTTCCTAGAAATAGTTTTGGGGTATGAAAGTTCAAGATTGTTGGGGGAGTTTAAAGTTAATGTTGCTGATTCAGTTTATTTTCAAATTTAGTTCCAATTCTGCCTTCACCATGTTGAGAGTTAAATCTACTAAAGCAAGCCATTATACAAAGTGTATATACGTTTACAATAAATGTCTTGTGCAAACTTTAAAAGAGAAACTTTTTTTGTTAGATGTTGAGACGACGGCAACTTCTGATGCCCACTCTGAGTCGACGGTCGGAATGCACAAAAACGCATTCAGCCAGGAGAACGAACTGTCACCAACAACTCCGTCCACTTCACAGACGTACTTCATAACAAACTTCGGCGAAACGACACACACTGATCAGCTGACTGAAGGATCAAGAAGCAGTACTCAAACCTTGGTGGTACATAGCCCAACACTGATTTCACAGTCCCCGCACCCGCAGCAGAATCAAAGCGCTATTTTTTCGCCTGAAACTGACTTCACGCCGTCGAATGACTTTGGTATTGCAGTAGCGCTGAAAGAGCGAAATCAGTTGTCTTCTGGCGAAATTGTTTTTTATGAACGAAAGGTGGAAGCCGAAGAACCAATCTGATCTTCCAGTCTCGACACAAAAGAGAAAAGGTGGCGAAGTCAAGCGTCGCTTGAATACCGAACATCTTGCCCGGTATCCTTGGCTCGCAGTGAGTCGTCATCCAGACCACGAAGGCCTTTGGTGCAGTGTTTGTGTTTTGATGAGGACCAACGAAAGCGGAGGAGGATGGTCGGCTTTATCTGGAGGCGGCGGAGGGCAAAAAATGGGAAAGTTGGTCTTGAAACCGCTAAAAGACTATTCGAAACTTACCGGGAAAGATGGTGCGCTGACAAACCATGCTGAAGCACAGTTTCACAAACACTGCCAGGAAAAAGCTGCCGCGCTGCTAACAACGTTTCAGCGCGGTAGTCAAGATCAAGATATCAGGAATGCTCTGGACTGTGAAAGGGTCAAGCAAATACAGCAGAACCGTGCATTCTTGAGAAGCGTTGTTGAAACTGTCAAGCTTTGCGGGGCACAGAATATCCCCCTTCGTGGCCACCGTGATGATGGCAAACTTGATATCCAAGACTCTGATGTCATTACAGCAGTAAACGACGGGAATTTCCGCCACCTACTTCGGTATCGGATTCAGAGTGGAGACTCGCAACTTAAAAATTTACTTGAAAATGCACCGGGCAACGCCAAATATACGAGTGAACAGATCCAGAATGAACTGATTGGAACAATTGGGGAAATGATAAAAACCGAAGTAGTGAGAAAAGCAAACAAAGCAACGGTTTGGTGTCTTCTTGCGGACGAGTCAACAGACAGGCAGACCAGGGAGCTGATGGTCATTGTTTGTCGTTATGTGTGTAAAACCGAGCAGGGATACGTGATTCGAGAAGATCCTTTTGCAGTTGTCGATGCCTTTCAAACCCTGTCAAGACTCGCTGAAGATGAGGAAAGTGACGACGGTAGAAGCATCGAAGAGAAGCTAGACGGCAAGAGCCTCGGGAAGCTGCTGTTGAGTGAGGTCAGGAAGTCAAATCTGGATTTGTCAAAGTGCGTTGGTCAAGGATACGACAAAGCTGCTAGCATGGCAAGCTTGACAAATGGTGCTGCTGCTGAAGTTAAACGCCAGTGTGAACTGGCAGATTACTTCCACTGTGTGAGCCATGCCACAAATCTCTCATGTTCAAAGATAGTTTCAGTTCCCATTCTGCGCAATGCCCAAGACGTTGTTCGAGACACAATTTCTCACTTCAGCTCAAGTGCCAAGAGAACAAGACTTCTAAAAAAGCATCTTATCGCGGACAAAGCTAAAACAGAGACACTCGTCAGTCTTTGTACCACGAGATTTGTAGAGAGACACGAAGCAATCAGCAGGTTTTGGGACTCCCTTCCGTCGATCGTTTCTGCTCTGCAGGAGATGGAAGGATGGCACGATCGAGAGGCAAGTAGCAGAGCTTATGCATTACGATCCTGCATTGAAAAATCAGATACACTCGTAGGACTGGTTTGCCTGAATTCGTTTTCGTCGATCATGAAACCTTTGGCCGAGTCACTACAACAGAAGGATGGTGACCTCGTGAGAGCCTTGTCCCTCATTAGCAGCGTGAAGGCAATGCTGGAAGATATGCGATCACATGCCGAAACCAAATTCAGACTGCTTTACGAAGATCTTCTGAAAATGGCCGAAAAGATTGATGCTACCATCAAGGTAACGCAGCCACGCATAGCTTCACGTTCTACATACCGGGCAGGGGTACCCAAGATGGATCCAGAAAGTCATTATAGGATGGCGGCATTTATTCCAGCCCTGGACGCCATGCTGCTTGATTTTACGGAGCGGTTCAGCTGCCATTTTACGAATGCTGCAAAACTTTCAGCTTTGATCCCGGCTGTGGTTAATGGCAAACGCTGGGAGGACGTTCAGCCAGGGTACGAAAAGTACAAGGAGCTGCTCGTGGGTACGGAGATAGACGTTAAAACCGAGTTCGAGATTTGGAACAAGTATTGGTCTAAGGAAACCGTGCAAAAACCGAAAACAGCTATTTCAGCGCTGAACAGTTGTCAGGAAAATGTATTTCCCAACATCTTCGCATTGTTGACAATTCTCGCGACGCTTCCTGTGTCAACCTGTGAAGCAGAACGAATGTTTTCAAAGGTTGACAGGACATGTTCATCAATACGAAGCACGATGACTGAAGAGAGGTTGGAGGCTCTACTACTCATGCAGACTTACAGAGACGAACTGCCGAAAACAGACGATGCTATCGATATGTTCGCTCTCAGAAAAGCTCGCCGATTGAGTTTAGTTGTGTAGTGTGGTACTGTTTTTATTTTCTTTTGCTACGTTTTACCTTTATGAGCATATTTGGCAGTGTTTTCATATAAATAAAGAGCTATCAAATTAGTCCTATATAATCAGTTTTTGGCGCCCTGTGTCCGGCGCGGCCCCCCCCCCAAGATTTTCCTCTAGATCCGCCGGTGTGCTTCCATATAGATACTAATTTAATAAACTTTTTCCACAAAATAAGTTTTTCAGAGAAAAGTAAAGAGCTCCATTTATCCAAAAATGAGCAGAAATAAAGTCAAGGAATCTTCCAGGTGTAAAACTATCATAAATAAATGAAACTCAAAACGTACAGAAATTACAATAAATAGCCGAGTCAAACTCAAAACGAGCAGAAATTAACATGATTAGGGCTGATAACCCCCATGCCTTCTGAAGACCAAAACATAATTTGCGCTTTACTGGAAAAAAAAAAAAAACAAAAAATATATAACCGTGGATCGTCAGTATAACTGACATACTGATATTTATTTTTTAAAGTTTTGATATTTTTTTTATTTATGAAAGTAAAAAAAGTGAAAACATTTAAAATTTATTTTGTTTTCAGTAAAGCACAAGTTATGTTGTGGTCTTGAGAAGGCATGAGGCCCTTCTAGATGTGGGCACAATGTATCATTTATTTATTTATTATTATTATCATTACTATTATTTTTTAGTCTTAGGCCAGGGCACTTCGTATCGAAGGAGTTGTCGTAGAAACTTCAAAAAGGGCTCATGAGATTGGAAACTAAAAGGGCTAGTGTCCTTTTTGATATTTGAGAGTGATTGGAGGGCAACTAACCCCCCTCCGATGTCCACCATTTCCTCAAACAGAGCCAATCAAAATTTTGAGATAGCCATTTTATTCAACGTAGTTGAAAGGTTCGGAAATTATGTCTTTGAGGATGACACCCCCCCCCCTTCCGCAGCCCTCAGGGCAAGTGTTGCAAGTTATGCCCTGGGGGATGTAAGGTTTATATAGAAAGGGTGATCGTATAAACTTCGGATGGGGCTCGTTGGATTGGTAATCAGTAGTTCTAGTGCCCTTTTTAAGATCTAGACTGATCGGAGGGTGGATATCCCCCCTCCACACACACACACACCTAGTATTTTCCCGAAATGCATCTGATAGAAATTTTAAAATGGCCATTCGTTATCGCAAAAAATTTTAAAAAGGCTCATTCGATTGGAATGGAATTCAATTGAAAGGACTAGTGCCTTTTTAATAATAAAAAGCTAATGGAGGGCAACGAGCCCCCCCCCCCCCCTCGCCAATCAATTTTCAAAACAGATCTGATCAAATTTTGAGATAGCCATTTTGCTCAGCGTAGTTGAAAGGTCTGGAAATTATTTCTTTGAGGATGACAACCCCCCCCCCTCCCTCACAGTCCTCAGCGCAAGGGTTGTAAGTTATGCCACGAGTGCATATAAGGTCTATATGGAAAGCGTGGTCGTAAAAACTCTGGAGAGGTTCATTTGAATGGAAATCAGATGTTCTAGTGCCTTTTTTATGAGTCAAAGTGATCGTGGGTCAGCCCCCCCCCCCCACGTCGTATTTTCCACTAATACATCCGATAGAAATTTTGAGATAACCATTTGTTCAAATATAGTCCAAAGATCATATAATAAGGCTTTTGGGGTTGACAGAGTCCTCCAGAGTCTGGGGGTAAGGTCTGTAAGTTATGCCCCGGGGGCATATAAGGTTTTTATGGAGGGATGGTCGTGTGAACTTTAGAAGAGGCTCATTTGATAGAAAATGTATAGTTCTAGTTTCCTTTTAAGATTCAAACATAATGGCTAGCAAATAGCCCCCCCCCCCCCACCCCTCCCTGACATCTGATTTTTCAGAAACGCATTCAATTGAAATTGTGAGAAAGCCATTTTGGTACCAATAGTCCATAAATCATATAACAATGTCTTTAGGTTGTACGCAATCCTCTAGAGCCCATGGGCAAGGGTTGTAATCTTTGCCCCGGGGTATTTAAGGTTTTTATGGGACGGGTGGTCGATATAAACTTTGAGTCGGATGGAGCTCATTTAATTGGAAGTCGGAAGTTTTAGTGCCCTTTTTAAGAGTTAAAAATTAATGGAGGGCAATCAGCCCCCCCCCCCCAAGCCTATCATTCCCCAAGACATATCCGATAGAAATTTGTAAGAAATCTATTTTGTTCAGCCTTGTTGAAAGGTTCAGTAACAATGTCTTTGGAGATGTCAACCTCCCCACAGTCCTCAGGACAAGGGCTGTAATTTAGGCAATTCGTTCATTGTTAGCGCATTGTATATGTTATTAAGAAAGGTATGCACATTTGAACATTACTTTCTAAGAAGACGAAGGGCATTCATGTGAGCTATTCAGAGAATGCTGAGGAGAGTTTTGAACTAAATCAAAACACGTTATGTGTATACGGATTGTCAAAAGGGTGTAACACAGGAATAACTGAGTATATTAATTTGGAAAATTCTGGAAATGATAAGGGATATGATCAAAAAGGCAATATTTGCATGCTACCAATACTTCTACAACTACCACCACTACTACTACCACATTTACAATATTTAGAAGAAATTTGAACTAAATCAGAAGACGCTATGTGCATGCACACTGTCATCAGCAATGTCATAGCAATGGCTAATTGTATTAAGTTGAAACTTCCAGGACTTTATGAGAAGGATGTTCTACTAACCCAAAGGCAAAATGTTAATACTGCTAATGCTAGTAGTACTACCGCTATTAAATACTATTACTAGTAATATCAATACTACTACTGTGACTACTATTACAGCTATACCTAAGGCTATGAAGGTGAAATTTTCAAAGAATTTTGAGGGGGGAAGGTGAACTGAATCCCAACTCGCTGTCTGTATGCAGGTCGTCACAAGGGTCTAACAGCAATATCTTTGGAACAGTTTGGTTTGTGAAGTTGAAAATAACAGGGTTTATTGTGAGGGATGTTGAACTAACCAAAAGAAAATATTTGCATCCTAATGCTACTGCTTCTACTCATACTACTACTACTGTTACTATTATTGCTGCTTCCATTTCTACTACTGCCACTAAAGCTTAGGCCGCTACAATTAATTCTACTGGCTACTACTACTACTACTGCTATTAAAACTAAGGATATTAAGGCGACAAATTTGGGATATATAAAAACTGTATGGAACTAATCCGAAACACACTACGCCCACAAAGGTTGTAAAGCAGACGCATCAGAAATGCTTCAGGAATGGTTGACGGTACTAAGCTGAAGCTTTCAGCATGTGTCACACATCGCCCTCATCGCCCTAATGGAGTAAGGATTTCAATGCAATAGGCCTAGTGTTTAGTTCAAAAGATGGGACAAGCTACACTGGCTTAGTGTGTGGTATGAAAAAATCAGAAAAAAAAATACTCCATTGGATTCTCATTTAATGTTCTTTATAAATGTAAAAACGCTACAATTTTAATTGTGCCTCAGCATCATTCCGCTAGTATGGCCAAATATAACATTAGGCTGTATGCAAAACATTGGTGGTTTATTTTTTTATTTTTTTAATCCCTTTCATTGTGAATTTTGGACCAACTGTTCATGAGACATAAGCACAAAAGATAGCACAAACCCACAAAATAAGCAAACTTTTGAGTATAGCCTAAGCATATATCTGGCCCTATTAGGGGTTGATGCTGAAGCATAATTAAAACGGTTGCGGCTATTACATTTGGAAAGATCGTGAAATGGAGAATCAAATGGTATATTTTTTCTTTTATTCTATTTGATTTATGTTGTATAAGAAAAGTTGACCAACGAATGCCTTCCTTATCATGTGCCCCTGCATAATTACCTACAGCTATTTGTAATGAACCCACCTCTACAGACACAAACAGCATATGTGGAGCAATTCAGCTTATTCAATAAAGCAATTATACTAGGTGTCCCTTCTTCTGCTTAGGCTACATGTAAATGTGGTTGCTTTTTCATGGCTTAACAAGACACAAATGGCTGAACCTATAGTCACAGTCAGTATATCTATGAAAATCCATGCTTTCATCCTACCTGAAACCTGTGGAGCATTGGAAATATAAAGAACCGTAACAGAAACTGTGTTTATTTACCATACATGTGCATATACCTGCTTATTAAACCTTGACGAGACACACCTGGCTAAACTTATCGTCAAAATTAGTATATCATAGGCAGCGCAAAAGCGCTGCCTAAGTAAAGAACGACGTTGGCACAAAGTATTTTTTTTTCCTTTAGACCAGGGCGCTTCGTATCGAAGGAGTTGTCGTAGAAACTTCCAAAAGGGCTCATTCGATTGGAAATTCGAATGGCTATTGCCCTTTTTAATAGTCGAAAGTGATTGGAAGGCAACTAACACCCCTTTCACGCCCACCGTTTCCCCAAACACATCCAATTACAATTTTGAGATAGCCACTTTGTTCAACGTAGTTGATTTCCAAATAGAAATTATGTTGTTGAGGAGGACACTCCCTCCACAGCCCTCAGGGCAAGGGTTGTAAGTTATGCCCTGGGGGCATATAAGGTTTTTATAGAAAGCTTCGTCGTAGGAACTTCAAAAAGGGCTCATTCGATATGACATTCAAAGGACTAGTGCCCATTTTAATAGTCGAAAGTGATTGGAGGGCAACTAACCCCCCTCTCACGCCCACCTTTTCCCCAAACACATCCAATCAAAATTTTGAGATAGCCATTTTCTTCAACGTAGTTGAAACTTCTGGAAATTATGTCTTTGAGGATGACAACCCCCCCCCCCCCACAGCCCACAGGGCAAGGGTTGTAAGTTATGCCCTGGGGACATCAAAGGTTTTTGTAGAAAGCGTTGTCGTGGAAACTTCAAAAGGGGCTCATTCAATTGGAAATTGAGAGGGCTAGTGCCCTTTTTAATAGTCGAAAGTGATTGGAAGGCAACTAACACCCCTTCCACGCCCACCATTTTCCCAAACACATCCAATCAAAATTTTCATATAGCCATTTTGTTCAACGTAGTTGAACGTTCTGGAAATTAGGCCTTTGAGGATGACACTCCCCCCAGAGCCCTCAGAGTTAAGGTTGTAATTTATGCCCTGGGGGCATATAAGGATTGTATTAAAAGCTTTTTCTTAGAATATGAAAAAGAGCTCATTCGATTGGAAATTCAAAAGGCTAGTGCTCTTTTTAACACTCGAAAGTGATTGGAGGGCAACTAACCCTCCTCTCACACCCACATTTCCCCAAACATATCCAATCAAAATTTTGAGATAGCCATTTGGTTCAACGTAGTTGAAAGTTCTGG
This sequence comes from Artemia sinica, assembly GCA_027921565.1. Classification (NCBI taxonomy): domain Eukaryota; kingdom Metazoa; phylum Arthropoda; class Branchiopoda; order Anostraca; family Artemiidae; genus Artemia; species Artemia sinica. The sequence goes on along the minus strand of CM051267.1, from coordinate 24,255,068 downwards.
AAATTAGGTCTTTGAGAACGACACACTCCCCCACAGCCCTCAGGGTAAGGGTTTTAAGTTATGCCCTGGGGTTATATAAGGTTGCTTATAAGGTAACCTTTTTTTAATAAAAAGTGCTGTCGTAAAAACTTCAAAAAGGGTTCATTCGATTGAAAATTGAATGGGCTAGTGCCCTTTTTGATAGTCGAAAGGGATTGGAAGGCAACTAACACTCCTTCCAAGCCCACCATTTCCCCAAACACATCCAATCAAAATTTTGAGATAGCCATTTTGTTTTTATTTTTTTTAGTCTTAGACCAGGGCACTTCGTATCGAAGGAGTTGTCGTAGAAACTTCGAAAAGGGCTCATTTTATTGTAAATTGAAAGGGCTAGTGTCCTTTTTAATCGTCGAGAGTGGTTGGAGGGAAAACTAACCCCCCTCCCAGCTCCACCATTTCCCCAAACACATCCAATCAAAATTTTTAGTAAGCCATTTTGTTCAATATAATTGAAAGTTTTGGAAATTAGGTTTTTAAGGATGACAACCCGCCCCCCCCTACACCTCTTAGGGTAAGGGATGTAAGTTACGACCTGGGGGCATATAAGGTTTTTATAGAAAGTGATGTTGTAGAAACTTTGCCAACAGTGATGTTGGCAAAAAGGGCTCATTCGATTGTAAATTGAAAGGGCTAGTGCCCTTTTTAATAGTTGAAAGTGATTGAAGGGCAACTAACTCCCCTCTCACGCCCACCATTTCCCCGAACACATCCAATCAAAATTTTGAGGTATACATTTTGTTCAACGTAGTTGACAGTTCTGGAGATTAGGTCTTTGAGGATGATAACCCCCTCAGAGCCCTCAGGGTAATGGTTGTAAATTATGCCCTGGGGGCATATAAGGTTTTTATAGAAAGTTTTGTCGTAGAAACTTCAAAAAGGGCTCATTTGATTGGAAGTTGAAAGGGCTAGTGCCTTTTTTAATAGTCGAAAGTGAATGAAGAGCAACTAACCCTCTCACGCCCACCATTTCCCTAAACACATTCAATCAAAGTTTAGAGATAGTCATTTTGTTCAACGTAGTTGAAAGTTCTGAAATTATGTATTTGAGGATGACAAACCCCACAGACCCACAGGGCAAAGGCTTTAATTTATGCCCTGGGGCATATAAGGTTGCTTATAAGGTAACTTTTTTTTATAAAAAGTGTTGTCGTAGAAACTTCAAAAAGGGTTCATTCGATTGAAAATTGAAATGGCTTGTGCCCGTTTTGATAGTCGAAAGGGATTGGAAGGCAACTAACACCCCTTCCAAGCCCACCATTTCCCCAGACACATCCAATCAAAATTTTGAGATAGCCATTTTGTTTTTATTGTTTTTTAGTCTTAGACCAGGGCACTTCTTATCGAAGGAGTTATCGTAGAAACTTCGAAAAGGGCTCATTTTATTGAAAATTGAACGGGCTAGTGTCCTTTTTAATTGTCGAAAGTGATTGGAGGGAAAACTAACCCCCCTCCCACCTCCACCATTACCCAAACACATCCAATCAAAATTTTTAGATAGCCATTTTGTTCAATACAGTTGAAAGTTTTGGAAATTAGGTCTTTAAGGATGACGACCCGCCTCCTCCCCATGGCCCCTAGGGCAAGGGTTGTAAGTTACGCCCTTGGGGCATATAAGGTTTTTATAGAAAGCGATGTTGTAGAAACTTTGCCAACAGCGATGTTGGCAAAAAGGGTTCATTCGATTGTAAATTGAAGCGGCTAGTACCCTTTTTAATAGTCGAAAGTGATTGAAGGGCAACTAACTCCCCTCTCATGCCCACCATTTCCCCTAACACATCCAATCAAAATTTTGAGATATCCATTTTGTTCAACGTAGTTGAAAGTTCTGGGAATTAGGTCTTTGATGATGATAACCCCCTCAGAGCCCTCAGGGCAATGGTTTTGCCTGGTTTTGCTCTTTTTAATAGTCGAAAGTGATTGGAGGGCAACTAACCCTCCTCTCACACCCACATTTCCCCAAACATATCCAATCAAAATTTTGAGATAGCCATTTGGTTCAACGTAGTTGAAAGTTCTGGAAATTAGGTCTTTGAGAACGACACACTCCCCCACAGCCCTCAGGGTAAGGGTTTTAAGTTATGCCCTGGGGGTATATAAGGTTGCTTATAAGGTAACTTTTTTTTTATAAAAAGTGTTGTCGTAAAAACTTCAAAAAGGGTTCATTCGATTGAAAATTGAAATGGCTAGTGCCCATTTTGATATTCGAAAGGGATTGGAAGGCAACTAACACCCCTGCCAAGCCCACCATTTCTCCAAACACATCCAATCAAAATTTTGAGATAGCCATTTTGTTTTTATTGTTTTTTAGTCTTAGACCAGGGCACTTCTTATCGAAGGAGTTATCGTAGAAACTTCGAAAAGGGCTCATTTTATTGAAAATTGAACGGGCTAGTGTCCTTTTTAATCGTCGAGAGTGATTGAAGGGCAACTAACTCCCCTCTCATGCCCACCATTTCCCCTAACACATCCAATCAAAATTTTGAGATATCCATTTTGTTCAACGTAGTTGAAAGTTCTGGGAATTAGGTCTTTGATGATGATAACCCCCTCAGAGCCCTCAGGGCAATGGTTTTGCCTGGTTTCCCCAAACATATCCAATCAAAATTTTGAGATAGCCATTTGGTTCAACGTAGTTGAAAGTTCTGGAAATTAGGTCTTTGAGAACGACACACTCCCCCAGAGCCCTCAGGGTAAGGGTTTTAAGTTATGCCCTGGGGGCATATAAGGTTGCTTATAAGGTAACTTTTTTTTTTATAAAAAGTGTTGTCGTAAAAACTTCAAAAAGGGTTCATTCGATTGAAAATTGAATTGGCTAGTGCCCTTTTTGATAGTCGAAAGGGGTTGGAAGGCAACTAACACTCCTTCCAAGCCCACCATTTCTCCAAACACATCCAATCAAAATTTTGTTATAGCCATTTTGTTTTTATTGTTTTTTAGTCTTAGACCAGGGCACTTCGTATCGAAGGAGTTGTCGTAGAAACTTCGAAAAGGGCTCATTTTATTGTAAATTGAAAGGGCTAGTGTCCTTTTTAATCGTCGAGAGTGATTGGAGGGAAAACTAACCCCCCTCCCACCTCCACCATTTCCCCAAACACATCCAATCAAAATTTTTAGTAAGCCATTTTGTTCAGTATAGTTGAAAGTTTTGGAAATTAGGTTTTTAAGGATGACAACCCGCCCCCCTACACCTCTTAGGGTAAGGGATGTAAGTTACGACCTGGGGGCATATAAGGTTTTTATAGAAAGCGATGTTGTAGAAACTTTGCCAACAGCGATGTTGGCAAAAAGGGCTCATTCGATTGTAAATTGAAAGGGCTAGTGCCCTTTTTAATAGTTGAAAGTGATTGAAGGGCAACTAACTCCCCTCTCACGCCCACCATTTCCCCGAACACATCCAATCAAAATTTTGAGGTATCCATTTTGTTCAACGTAGTTGAAAGCTCTGGAGATTAGGTCTTTGAGGGTGATAACCCCCTCAGAGCCCTCAGGGCAATGGTTGTAAATTATGCCCTGGGGACATATAAGGTTTTTATAGAAGGTTTTGTCCTAGAAACTTCAAAAAGGGCTCATTTGATTGGAAGTTGAAAGGGCTAGTGCCTTTTTTAATAGTCGAAAGTGAATGGAGAGCAACTAACCCTCTCACGTCCACCATTTCCCCAAACACATTCAATCAAAGTTTAGAGATAGCCATTTTGTTCAACGTAGTTGAAAGTTCTGAAAATTATGTATTTGAGGATGACAAACCCCACAGACCCCCAGGGCAAAGGCTTTAATTTATGCCCTGGGGGCATATAAGGTTGCTTATAAGGTAACTTTTTTTTTTATAAAAAGTGTTGTCGTAGAAACTTCAAAAAGGGTTCATTCGATTGAAAATTGAAATGGCTAGTGCCCATTTTGATATTCGAAAGGGATTGGAAGGCAACTAACACCCCTGCCAAGCCCACCATTTCCCCAGACACATCCAATCAAAATTTTGAGATAGCCATTTTGTTTTTATTGTTTTTTAGTCTTAGACCAGGGCACTTCTTATCGAAGGAGTTGTCGTAGAAACTTCGAAAAGGGCTCATTTTATTTTAAATTGAACGGGCTAGTGTCCTTTTTAATTGTCGAAAGTGATTGGAGGGAAAACTAACCCCCCTCCCACCTCCACCATTTCCCCAAACACATTCAATCAAAATTTTTAGATAGCTATTTTGTTCAATACAGTTGAAAGTTTTGGAAATTAGGTCTTTAAGGATGACGAACCGCCTCCCCCCCCCATGGCCCTTAGGGCAAGGGTTGGAAGTTACGCCCTTGGGGCATATAAGGTTTTTATAGAAAGCGATGTTGTAGAAACTTTGCCAACAGCGATGTTGGCAAAAAGGGTTCATTCGATTGTAAATTGAAGCGGCTAGTACCCTTTTTAATAGTCGAATGTGATTGAAGGGCAACTAACTCCCCTCTGATGCCCACCATTTCCCCTAACACATCCAATCAAAATTTGAGATATCCATTTTGTTCAACGTAGTCGAAAGTTCTGGGAATTAGGTCTTTGATGATGATAACCCCCTCAGAGCCCTCAGGGCAATGGTTGTAAGTTATGCCCTGGGGGCATATAAGGTTTTCATAGAAAGTTTTGTCGTAGAAACTACAAAAAGGGCTCATTTGATTGGAAGTTGAAAGGGCTAGTGCCCTTTTTAATAGTCGAAAGTGAACAGAGAGCAACTAACCTTCTCACGCTCACCATTTTCCCAAACACATTCAATCAAAGTTCAGAGATAGCTATTTTGTTCAACGTAGTTGAAATTTCTAGAAATTATGTATTTGAGGATGACAAACCCCCCCGAGAGCCCCCAGGGCAAATGTTGTAAGTTATGCCCTGGGGGCATATAAGGTTTTTATAGACAGCGTTGTCGTAGAAACTTCAAAAGGGGCTCATTCAATTGGAAATTGAGAGGGTTACTGCCGTTTGTAATAGTTGAAAGTGATTGGAGGGTAACTATCCCCCCCTCTCACGCCCAACATTTCCCCAAACACATCCATCAAAATTTTCAGATAGCATTTGTTCAACGTAGCTGAAAGTTCTGGAAATTACGTCTTTGTGGATGACAACCCCCCCCCCCCCCACAGCCCTCAGGGTAAGGGTGTTAAGTTATGCCCTGGGGGCATATAAGGTTTTTATAGAAAGTGTTGTCGTAGAAACTTCAAAAAGGGCTCATTCGATTGGAAATTGAGAGGGCTAGTGCCTTTTTTAATAGTCGAAAGTGATTGGAGGGTAACTAACCCCCCTCTCACGTCCACCTTTTCCACAAACACATCCAACCGAATTTTCAGATAGCCATTTTGTTCAAGGTAGTTGAAAGTTCTGGAAATTAAGCCTTTGAGGATGACACACGCTTGGTAGATTATTTGATTTTATTTTTGCTCATTTTTTGTTTAATGGAGTTCTTTACTTTTCTTTGAAATACTTATTTTACGGAAAAAGTTTTTTAATTAATTTCTGTTCGTTTTATATTGACATAGTCGTTTCAGGGAAAAAGAAAATAATACTTTAAATCTTTTCGTTTGTTTAAGACTTATAGTTTGGCTTGCTATTTACATGCTGGAGAAAAATTTTCAGCAATTTTTGGCCTGAAATGGAAAACTTGATACCATTTACAAAAAAATCTGTTTACTTTCTTTGATAGCTTGGATACACTTACGCTATTTTGATTTGGTTAAATTTTAAGAGCAGAATTAGCCCCGAAAGTTTGAACATAATACCCTCAGTCGTTCTGGGGATACTGCTGAGATGCCTTATTGGGAATTAGCATGAACACAGTGCATTTTGATTTAATCTTAAAGCAACATTTAGTTTTTAAACATAATGAGCAAATGGGAGGGTGGGCGTGGGAGGGGGATTATTTGCCTTCCAATTACTTTCGACTATTAAAAAGGGCATCAGCCCTTCTATTTTCAATCGAATGAGCCCAATATTATATTATATATCCCCCCAGGGCAAGTTTTTACGAGCATCCCTTCCATAAGAATTATATATTCCCCCAGGGCATTACTTACAATGCCTGCCCTCGAGCACTGGGGGGGGGGGGCTGTGTCGACCCCGGTGTTTTCGTTATATGGTCTTTGAACTATTAAAAAAATGGTTATCTAAAAGTTCTTATCAGATTTATTTGAGAAAAAGGGCGTGGAGGGGGGGGCTAGGTGCCCTCCAATCTCTTTTGACTCTTAAAAAGTTCACTAGAACTTTCAATTTCCAATCAAATGAGCCCTATTTGAACCTTATACGGGCATCCCTTCTATAAGAACCAAATATGCCCCCAGGGCATAACTTACAACACCTGCCCCCGGGCCCTGGGGGGGGGGGGGGGGCTGTGTCGACACCGGACTTTTTGTCATATGATCTTTGAATTATTTTTAACAAAATAGCTATCTCAAAATTTTTATCGGATGCATTTGGGAAAAAAGGGTGTGAGGGGGGGGGCTGGTTATCCTCCGATATCTTCTGACGCTTAAAAAGTGAACTAGAAGTTTCAATTTCCAATCAAATGAGCCCTCTCTTATAACCCTTGCCCTGAAGATAGTTGGGTAGTGTCCTGTTCAAAGATATAACTTCCAGAACTTTCAACTACGTTAAACAAAATGGCTATCTCAAAATTTTGATTGGATGTGTTTAGGGAATTTAGGAAATTTCCAATCGAATGAGCCCTTTTTGAAGTTTCTACGGCATCGCTTACTATAAAAAACCTTTGAAGTTTATGCGACGACCCCTTCCATATGAAGTGCCTTTGGAAAGTGCCTTTTTCCATATGAAGTGCCTTTGGAAAAAATGAATAATAATAAATAAATAATAAAACATTGGAGCCGTATGGCCTTTACTATAGGCAACGTTATACCGTTGCCTCTGATTTATTATTATTTTTTCCCAGAGGCGCTTCATATGGAAGGGGTCGTTGTATAAACTTTAAAGGGGGCTCATTCAATTGGAAATCGAGAGTTCTAGTGCCCTTTTTAAGAGTCAAAAGTGATCGGAGGGCAACTAGCCCCCCCCCCACGCCTTTATTCCCAAATGCATCCGATAAAAATTTTGAGATAACCATTCTGTTAAAAATAGTTCAATGACCACATAACAAAAACTCCGGTGTCGACACAACCCCCAAGGGCCCGGGGGCAGGCGTTGTAAGTTTGCTCTGGGGCATATATGGTTCTCATGGAACGAATGCTGCCATAAACTTCAGTGAGTGCTCATTTGATTGGAAATTGAAAGTTCTAGTTCACTTTTTAAGTGTCAAAAGATATCGGAGGGTAACCAGCCTCCCCCACGCCTTTTTTCCCAAATGCATCCGATAAAAATTTTGAGATAACCATTTTTTTAAAAACAGTTCAAAGGTCATATAACAAACACTCCGGTGTCAAAACAACCCTCCAGGGCCCGGGCACAGGCATTGTAAGTTATGCCTTGGGGGCATATATGGTTCTTAAGGGATGCTTGTATAAACTTCAAAGAGGGCTCATTTGATTGGAAATTGAAAATTCTAGTTCACTTTTTCAGAGTCAAAAGAGATCGGAGGGCGCTTAGCCCCCCCCCCTCCGCGCCCTTTTTTCCTCAAACCATCCGATAAGAACTTTGAGACAGCCATTTTTTAAAAAATAGTTCAAAGACCATATAACGAACACTCTGGGGTCGACACAGCTCCCCAGGGCCCGAGGGCAGGCGTTGTAAGTTATGTCCTGGGGGAATATATGGTTTTTATGGAAGGAATGCTCGTAAAAACTTCAGAGAGGGCTCATTTGATTGGAAAATGAAAGTTCGAGTTCACTTTTTAAGAGTCAAAAGAGATCCGAGGTCAACTAGCCTGAAAATTTTGAGATATCCATTTTGTTAAAAATTATTCAAAAGTCAGATAACAGTAACTCAGGTGTTGACACAACCCCCAGGGCCCGGGGGAAGGCGTTGTAAGTTATGCCCTGGGGTATATATGGTTCTTATGAAAGGGATGCTCGTATAAACTTCAGAGAGGACTCATTTGATTGGAAAATGAAAGTTCGAGTTCACTTTTTAAGATTCAAAAGAGAACCGAGGTCAACTAGTCCTCCCCACACGCCTTCTTTTTCCAAACCCAACTGATGAAAATTTTGAGATAGACATTTTGTTAAAAAGATTTCAAAGGTCGGATAAGAAAAACTCTGGTGTCAATACCACCCCCCCCCCAGGGCCTGGGGGAAGGCGTTCCAAGTTATGCCCCGAAGACATGTATGTTTCTTATGAAAGTGATGCTCGTATAAACTTTATAGAGGCTCATTTGATTGGAAATTGAAAGTTCTTGTTCACTTTTTCAGAGTCAAGATATTGAAGGGTAACTAGCCCCCCCCCCCCCACGCCCTTTTTTCCTCAAACTAAACCGCTACAAATTTTGAGATAGCAATTTTTTTAAAAAATGTTCAAAAATTAGATAACAAAAACTCCTGTGTCGACACAACCTCTCAGGGCCTTGAGGGTAGGCGTTGTAAGTGTTTTCCTGGGGGCGTATATGGTTCTTATGAAAGGGATGCTCGTATAAACTTCAGAGAGGGCTCATTTGATTGGAAATTGAAAGTTCTGGTTCTTGTTTTAAGAGTCAAAAGATATCCGAGGGCAACTAGCCCCAACCCCCCACACACACCCTTTTCCCCTCCAATCCCTCCCGTAAAAAATTTGAGATAGCCATTTCGTTAAAAATAGTTCAGAGGTCAGATAAGAGAAACTCCTGTGTCGACTCAACCCCCCAGGGCCCGGGAGCAGGCGTTGTAAGTAATGCTCTTGGGGCATATATGGTTCTTATGGAAGGGAAGCTCGTAAAAAACTTCGGAGAGGGCTCATTTGATTGGAAATTGAAATTTCTCTTTCGCTTTTTAAGAGTCAAAAGAGATTGGAGGACAACTAGCCCCCCCCCCCCTCCAAGACCTATTTTCCTCAAACCCATTCGATAAGAACTTTGAGAGAGCCATTTTTTCAAAATGGTTCAAAGATCATATAACGAAAACTCCGGGGTCGACACAATTCTTCAGGTCCCGGGTTAGGCGTTGTAAGTTATGTCCGGCGGGCATATAAAGCTGTTATGGAAGGAATAATGGTATAAACTTCAAAGAAGGCTCATTTGATTGGAAATTGAAAGTTCTAGTTCAGTTTTTAAGAGTCAAAAGAGATCAGAGGGCAACTACCCCACCCCACGCCTCTTTTACCCCAAATACATTTGAGGAAACTTTGATGTAGCCATTTTTTAAAAATAGTTTGAAGGTCAGATAATAAAAAACTCCGGTGTCGACACAACCCCCTAGGACCCAGGGGCAGGCGCTGCAAGTTATGCCGTAGTGGCATACATGGATCTTATGGAAGGGATGCTTGTATAAACTTCAGAGAGGGCTCATTTGAATGGAAATGAAAGTTCTATTTGAATTTTTAAGAGTCAAAAGAGATCGGAGGGCTACTAGCCACGCCCCCAACGCCCTTTTTTCGTAAACCCATCTGATACAAATTTTGAGATAGCCATTTTTTTAAAAATAGTTCAAAGGTCAGATAACAAAAACTCCGGTGTCGACACAGCCCCCCAGGGCCCGGGGGCAGGTGTTGTAAGTTATTTCCTGGGGCAAGATATGGTTCTTATGAAAGGAATGCTCTTATAAACTTCAGAGAGGGCTCATTTGATTTGAAATTCAAAGTTCTAGTTCACTTTCTCAGAGTCAAAAGAGATCGGAGGGCAATTAGCCCCTCCCCACTCCACACCTTTTTCTTCCCCAAACCGATCTGATAAAAATTTTGAGGCGGTTATTTTGTTTAAAAATAGTTTCAAACATCAGGTATTAAAACTCTGGGGTCGACAAAACTTCCCATGGCCCAGGGATAGGCGTTGTAAGTTATGTCATGGGTGCATATATGGTTCTTATAGAAGGGATACTCACATAAACTTCAGAGAGGGTTCATTTGATTGAAAATGGAAAGTTCTAGTTCACTTTTAAAGAGTCTGAAGAGATCGAAGGACAATTAAACCCCCCCGCGCCCTTTTTACCCCACGCCCATCCGATAAAAACTCTGAGATAGCCATTTTGTTAAAAATAGTTCAAACATCAGATAATAAAAACTCCGAGGTGGACAAAAACCCATTTTTTTACTTTGATATTGTTACTTTGATGCTAGTCTTGATACTTTGATGAACATTTGATTTTGAAAAAAAGTTAGATTTTGAAATTTTGAAAAACTTGAAACTTTTTGCAATCAAAAACGAACAAAAATTAATTAAAAACAAACTTTTCAAAAAAGAAGTTTTTCAAAGAAAAGTAAAGGCCATTTTAAACTTAAGATCAGCAGATACAAATACCTGTTAAAATTCAAACTCAAAACGACCAGAAATTACTATTAAAGAATAAATGAAACCCAAAATGATCAGAAGTTAAATAAACAATCAAAGCAAAAAAAACATACAACAAGTAATAATATAAATGAATAAATAAATCTTAAATCGAGTAATACTTAAATTGAATATGTAAATCAATCTTAAAACGAAAAAAATATTTTGCTATTGAAGTAGAAATGAAACTCAAAACGAACAGAAATTAAATAAAGAATCAATGCAAACAAACATAAAATAGATACTAATGTAAATGAATAAATAAATCTTAAAACGATAGAAACTTAAATTGAATATGCAAATCAAGCTTGAAATGAACAAAAGTCACTACAAACAAGGGTTTGGGTATCGCCTCCTTCTCTTACTGTAAAAGTCTAAAACCTACTGCGTCATGGCGCTTTACTGAAAACTATATATGTCTTGAACAGTCTTGGAATGTATAGACAAAATCAAATTGAATGTTTGATACTCGTATATAATGATATTAATTGTTTAAAGATCCATCAGTTCAAGATTTTATTTCATTGTAATTTTATTTTCATTTTCAATGCTGTAAGAACTGGAAAAGAAAATATCTGTAATATAATTCGTTTTCAGTGAAGCACCAATGACGCAGTAGGCTTTAGGTTTTTACAGTTAAGGAAAGGGACAATTTTAGTGGCCTTGAAGAATTTTAGAAAGAACCAATAAATTAAACTGAATATTCGATGTATAGTGATACTAATTACAGAAAGCTCATCAGTTCAAAATTTTACTGTAATTTTAATGTTTATTTTCAATATCAAGTACAAAAGAAAATATTTGTAATACAATTCGTTTTCGTTTTCAGTAAAGCACCAATGACGCAGTAGGTTATAGGCTTTTACAGTGAGAGAAGGATGCGATCTCTGAGCCCTCTCTGAAGTTTTTACGAGCATCCCTTCTATAAGAATCATATTTGCCCCCAGGGCGTAACTTACAACGCCTGCCCCCAGTTCCTGGGTCTTGGGTCGACCATGGAGTTTTTATTATATGGAACTATTTTTAACAAAATGGCTACCTCAAAATTTTATCGGATGTATTTGGGGGAAAAGGGCGTGGGGGGGGGCTAGTTGCCCTCCTCTGACTCTTATGACTCTTAAAAAGGGCACTAGAATTCTTGATTTCCAATCCAATGAGCCCCCTTTGAACTTTATCCGACGACCCCTTCTATTTGAAGTGCCTCTGGGAAAAAATAAATTAATGGAGAGTGTGGAGGGGGGCTAGCTGCCCTCCGATCACTTTTGACTCTTAAAAAGTGAATTACAACTTTCAATTTTTAATCAAATGAGCCCTCTATGAAGTTTATACAAGCGTCCCTTCCATAACAACCATATATGCCCCTAGGTCATAACTTACAACGCCTGTCCCTGGGCCCTGGGAGACTGTGTTGACACCGGAGTTTTGTTATCTGAACTGTGAACTATTTTTAATAGAATGTCTATCTCAAAATTTTTATCTGATGCATTTGGGGGAAAAGGGTGGGGGGGGGGTAGCTGCCCTCCGATCATTTTTGACTTACAAAAAGTTAACTAGAACTTTCAATTTCCAATCCAAGCAGCCCTCTTTGGAGTTTATACGAGCATCCCTTCCATAAGAACCTTATATGCCCCCAGGACATAGCTTACAACGCCTGCCCCTGGGCCCTGGGGGGGGGGGGGTGTCAAAATCGGAATTTTGTTATCTGAACTTTGAATTATTTTTAACAAAATGGCTATCTCAAAATTTTTTTTCTGATGCAATTGGGGAAAAAGGACATGAGGGGGGGGGGCTAGTTGTCCTCCAATCTCTTTTGGACTCTAAAAAGTGAACTAGAACTTTTAATTTCCAATCAAATGAGCCCTCTCTGAAGTTTTACGAGCATCCCTTCTTTAAGAGCCATATATGCCCCCATGGCATAACGTGCAACGCCTGCCCCGGGCCTTTGGGGCTTGTGTCGACCCCGGAGTTTTTTTTATGCGATCTTTGAACTATTTTTTAACAAAATGGCTACCTCAAAATTTTTATCGGATGTATTTGGGGAAAAAAGGGCATGGGAGGGGGCTAGTTGCCCTCCGATCACTTTTGACTCTTAAAAAAGGTATGGTACTAGAACTCTCGATTTCCAATCGAATGAGCCCCCTTTGAAGTTTATACGACGACCCCTCCCATATGAAGTGCCTCTGGGGAAAAAAATAATAATAAATAATTATAAAACATTGGAGCCCGCATGGCCTTTACTAGGCAACACTATACCGTTGCCTCTGATATGGCTCACTTTTAATTTTTCACTTGGTCACTTTCATTTTATTGTAGACTTTACCGGTCCGTAAAAACGATAGAACTTGAAATAATAATTTAACAGAGCATCTTTTTTTATGTGGTAAATAAATTACTGATAACATATAGTAATTATATGGTAAATAAATTCTATAGAAATTATTATATATAATAATCACATAAAATGTTACACTACCCTGTGGGTAACACTATGAGATAACCTGGCTCTATTTTTTTTTTTTTCTTAGGACTGAAATTGAACAAGAAGGCGAAATTGTCGTAAAAGGACTTGGACCAGTTAACTGGCTCATGGAAAGATTCATCCAGAAATTTTTTGAGAGAGGAATCAAGAAAAATGTTAAGTTGATGGAAGAACTCATTGAAGAAAGATATGGATTTAAATTCCTAAAACCAAGCTCTTAGTCAATGGGCTCTTAGCAGAATGTTTTTTTCTCTTTTATCTCTTGCCAGAATCTCGGGATCTCTCTAATGTAGGGTTTTATGTGTAATTTTCTTTGTAGATACAAGTAGAAGGAATGTCGCTTACAAACTAGACCATGACAATGTTGCGATTAAACTAACTTTTAGGGGGATTCGAAGACTATGAGTAACTGTGATTTTATGGACTGTGAAAATATTTAGGGACAAATACCACAACCATGAGGCAGTTTGGCCTAAGAAACTGGGATACTGTGGATATATTCTTTCGATAGATATAAATATATTTTTAATCGATAATATTTTGCTCATATTTGGGCTACTGCTGTTTTGTGGCACACAATGGTGGAATGTAGCACTATTTCGTGGCGTGATATCGTTTGTTACTGCGAAGGGCATTAACACTTTAAATGTTTGTTTGAATGATGCTTCTCCAAATATTCGGTGGCTACTGGTTCAATACTATCGCCTCTAGTGAGAAAAAAAGGAAGAAAATAATTGAAAATTGAAAAAAAAATACTCAATGCCCATCCTTTTTAAGAAAATACATGATTTCTTATTTCAAATAAAGGGACTTGAAACCTCTAATATTAGATCATTAGCCATTTTGAATTTTATGGTTTTATTTTCATCAATGTGAACTACTTTACTATCACTACTAAAAACTCACTGCAGCAACAAGCTGTCTGAGGCCAACACAACTACGCACGCTCCTCCTCCATTCTATTTAAATCTATTCAATCTAACCAAATCCTCCTCTTTACACCCTCCAAGGAAGTCTCCGATTCCTTTAAATCTTTCCTTACGGAATTTTCCCACCGTAACCGAGGACGACCTGCTTTTCGTTTAGCGCTAGACGGTTGGCCGAAATTGATTATCTTTTTATTCTGTTATCCTTCATCCGCAGAGTGTGCCCTAGCCATCTCAACCTTTCTCACATTAAAGCTCTAGAAAGCGGGATTGAACCACACTTTTCGTACCGCCTACTGTTTAAGATAAGGTTAGTCAGGTAGCTCTAAACATGTCCAAACTTAAGTAAACTTACATATTTAATTTAAGCATCAGAAGCAGATCCTTTTATGAATACACCATTTGTTAAACTTTTTTTTTGTTAAACCATGCACGGCTTGATATACGTCCTACAAAATAGCTTAGACAGTAAAGACTTATCCATAATGAAGCTCATTGGAGTTCCTGTATCTCGAGAACCCTGTAACTCGTTTTCTTAAAAAACTCCAATACACATCTGTCGGCTTTGATCATAATGATATGTGTAACTAAAACAGACAAGCAAATATTTCTTTTATTATTGACAAAAGTATTCCCGGTATTGTGTGTCTTCACGGATTACGAAATCTAATTTAGTTTTCTTTTCTTATGCCTAATTAAACTACAGAATACATATAGTTTATATTTCTTTGATATTACATATAGAATTTTCGAATCTAAGGTAAAACTTATAAATTTATACATAGCCTAACTTGGAGTAGAAATAAATCAAATTCTTTTCTGCCCAATATTGCTTCCAGTCTTTTCCATTAAAATTAAAGAATTAGCAACATCAGCTTCTTTTTCAAGGTCAATGATCATTTCTTTTACAAATCAGAATTTAATAAAAGTTATATTCTCTTTTTTCTTTCAAATAAAATAAATTAAAGTTTATTTGTTTTCATCGATATTTACTGCTAAAACTCTTTAGTGAATTCAGTAAATAAAACCAACAACAAATAATTCTTTAAAAACTGTATTTATTTCAGAAAGTAACATGGATAGAAAAGTCTCTTTGAAGTTGTCTATAATATAAGATATATTGACAAAACACACTAATACCTCAAAATAAATTCTTCCAACAGAGAATAAGTAGATTGTAGTGCTGAACATGAACTCTTGATGAAATTAATAAGTCAATTACTAGAAAAAATACGTAAGTAAAGAAACAAGTATAAAAAAGAAAAAGAAAAATGGCTGGATCAAGAGAAGATGATAACACCTCACCACTCGACAGCCAAAAAAGCAAATAAAAGAGAAAATCAAAATGAACCCACAAATAGGCAATTATTTAATTCTGGTTATCAAAAATTTTCTTTTATCGCCTATTATAAATTTTCAATTCATTTGATAAACAAGAATCATAGGCGCAAGAAAGAAATCTTTCTCTCAGATTGTATTTATTAAAAATACTATATATAATATTGATTTAATATCTTCATCTCTAGGTTTTAATACAAGATATTTAGCCAGATGTTTTGTAGTGCCTGTAATTTTGTTCATAGAAAATTTGGATCTATATGTGATCTCTTGATATTTTCATGAATGCTCTTATCGTAATATCACTATGTAGTTCCACCTAGGATTTGGATCCTTCCTTTTTTTCTTCTTCTTTTGTTCGGTTGATGTTTTATTTTTGTGTTGTTTGCTCAATATATTCGTAGTGACAATAGAAAGAAAATTCATCTCTGATATTGAACAGCTTCTAATCTGAGGTATCCAGAGAATTGGTACATTTTCAATTCTTTAGATACCAATTTTCTGGATGCTACGGAATCTGGAATCAGAATCCGTATGGCATTGTTTTCGTTACAGACCCGTACGAATATAAGTGAAAACTATACAAAATAAATGGAACCCAAGCTAAGGGAAAGTGCTGGTGCCCCCAATTGCTCCTCCTATAGACCTGCTACTGGTGAAAGCCAGTCAAATATTCACAACTACCACTGCTTGAGTAGCGGTAGACATTTCGGGTGTAGTAGCCAGTGGCGTCGATATACTAAAATTAGGAGGGGGACAAATTTATTTTCCAAAAATTAGGAGAGGGACAAAATTTATTTTTTAAATATTTAGGGGAGGGGCAAGAACTCTAGGGGAATTCCCCCTGTTATCCCCAAGTGATACCACGGGTAGTAGTCTAGTGTAAGTATTTGGTTTACACACATTTGTTATCGCTTTTAGTGAAGGTAAAGGTGTCATATTCTGGATACAGCCGTAATGTAAAAGTGTCCAACAAAATTCAAGTTAAGGATGACAAAGTTGCATATCATTATTTAAGTCACATTTTTATCAACAAAGGGTTTTTCTAGTACCTGGATGTATGTGGGATGAGGCTTAAGGGACGAATACCCTCAAATCTCGTGATTCCTTCCATAATTCCTCATAATTCATGTTGTTTTATCTTTTGAATATCCCCCTCTCCTTCAAATTAATTCTTGTAGGCCTAGCTAAGATTTCTGTCATTTTTGCAAGTGGTTCATTATTCTTATCCTCTTCCATGCATAACTTTTTATTAATGTTACTGCAAATGGATAGAGTTGAAATCGTATTCTCACTTATACCATCTGATTGTATTTACCTATTAAATACGATAACTTCTTGAAAGAAGTGTCCTTAAATAATATATAATAGTTTAACCCTGCAAGTAACACTGGAAAGTGGATGTTCATAAAATTGTCTTTTAGGTATTATATTAAAGCTGAAAGCGAACAGAAAAAATTTATTCGTATTTTAGCATTAAATATTAATTTTTACCTGCTGTTCATGTTTCTAGTAGAGCCAATTGTGGGGCAGGGGAGGATGCACCCTCTCTCTCCCCGTTCCGCCGATTTTGAAAAAAAATTATTTTTGGGAATTTTCATTGGAAAAAGGCTTTTTGGTATTTTCATTGAAAATATTGAAAAAAAAAACAATAAATTTGTCCCCCTCCCTAGATATTAAAAAACACACGCCCCCCCCCCAAATTTCGTGAATAGATGTCTCTGCATGTTACTACCGGTGTAAAAGCATACATTTTATTTTCCGGTTGAAACAATATTGATCGTTCACAGTAGGCGTGTGTGTAAGGAAGGGGTTTATGCATTTTATCCTCTCTCCCCTAAATCTTGGGATTTTTACACATTCTTTATGTGTTCTATATACTCCATACAATTTATTATAGGAAATATTTTTAAAGTGTACACCCTCCCTCCCACAAATAAATTCCTGCCGCGTGTCTTACTCACAATACAACCGCAGGACCGTCTTCCCGTACATACTTGATGAGCCCTCCCTCATATGTCCACTACAGTAGGTGCTGCGTATGAATATTAATATGCTAATTGACTCTTAATAGAAATAATATTTTTTCTATCGTACCTGTTTCCCAATGTACAAAAGAATATAAAAAATCTACTAGCACTCGTAGAACTTGAGAATTGAACTATTTTCTAATATGGTCATTCATGATACAGTATACAGATTTTTGCAATCATTTCGCTATAGAACATATAGACTTGTCTAAGCTTTTTTAGTTTAACAACTTGCAGTCTGGATTCTCAATTTTTTATCTAGTTGTCAAAAGAAAAGAAAATTATGCTCTGGTTTATTGTTTAAAATTCAGGTTTCATCAGTTGGA
Source organism: Artemia sinica (assembly GCA_027921565.1). Taxonomy (NCBI): domain Eukaryota; kingdom Metazoa; phylum Arthropoda; class Branchiopoda; order Anostraca; family Artemiidae; genus Artemia; species Artemia sinica. The sequence goes on along the minus strand of CM051267.1, from coordinate 24,237,569 downwards.
TTTAAAAAAAAAATTGGGCCTAGACCATTTTTAAACTATGAGAAAGCAGAAGAATAAGATGTATCACAATTAAAGGGTGGAAGTACAATGTGAAAAATAGTTATGTATTCACAATTTTTTTTTAATCAAACAAAAAGAAGAATGAAAAGCACCCAAGTGATAAAGAAAAATAAAAACAAGGGGATCTATATCCCCAAACAACAAACAAAAACCTCAGGGTACTTAAAGATATAGTTCATATTTCTTTAATATTTAAACATGGTCAACAATCTAACAGTGTCAAATCGATAATCTTGCTCGGGAGTAATGCTATGGAATTTAGAAACAAGACAAGAATCTAGTTAATAGAATAAAAATCAAATTTTGGTTTTCTAGTGCTGATTCAAGATTCCAAATGTCAAGCAAAAATGGCCGTAGTATAATATTGATGACAGTTGTTTAATGATAGATAGGAAACTTGAAAATTGGAGAAAAATCAAATCTTAAAATTTTCAGAAGTGGGGTACAGTTTCTTATTGCCCAGACCCATTGTCTTACGTCGACTCCGAATACATGTCGGCAATCAAACGTCAGAACTCATTATGTCCCACTGTTTCGAGTTTGATCTACTTTGGGACATTAGACTCTGAGACTTTTTTTGAACAGGCAGAATAGTATGTTAAATTATATATCCTGTGAATAAAGAATACATTGCTGCCATGTGTATTTCACCCATTCAAGGATACAAATGAAATTCAGTTGGTAGTTTAAGATGTATATTGACTTTTGTGAAGTATATATTGTCCCTATATTCTGATCAACCTAGAAACTGCTCGGGCCGTATTCATGCACGTGTATGTTTTCTTGTTTTTATGGGCAAGTGATATCTAAGAAACCACAGTCTTTTCTTTTAGTGGCCCCGATACAAAACACGATCATTGCCCCGGTAACTTTCTGACTTCAAACTTAAGGTGCTTGATACTTCTTCATTTTCCCTTTATTTATATAATTTTTGTAGAGTCATTGTTCATTTTATGGTTGTTTCCTTATAACTTATTCCAAAGAAGCTCAGGTTTTTCAATGGGTGGCTTAAATAAGGACGCGTCGAAGTCTTTCCACAGGTAGAGGAGATATTTTGTATTTTTGGAATTCAATATATACTAGAATCTCAAGACATTTGTCAAAAGTGCATATCCATGCTATATTTTGAAATGCTGACGAGCAAACTTATTATTTAACTTGTTGATAAGCTTAGACTCATGGGCGTAGCCAAGAAAATGTGGGCCTTCCTACACACTGGCGGATCCAGGGGACTGGGAGCCTGCCCCCCCCACCCCAAGATTTTTTCTGGTGCCCTCTTTCCCTGTTTTTTTTTTCTTTCATTCTTTTTTTTAGAATAAATTTGTCAATTTGGTCAATTATTGGCATCTTTATCACAATGCCCCCCCCCCCCAAGATTTATCTCATTGGCGCCCTTGTCACATTGAACCCCCCCCCCCCCCCCCAAGATTTTGTTCTAGATCCGCCCCTGTTCCTACATCGAAGTTAGAAATTCGTAAAATAAGAGGGAAGTCTCTCTGAAGTCCCCCTTTCCTGAGTTAAAATCTTAGCTAAGCCCATTCTAATAACAAAGATTAGTTGTTTGCAGTTTGTAACATACTACCTCACAGAGTAATAGTCACATGTTTCTATGGTTTTCAAATAAAAATTTTAGTTTTGCCTTTTGACTTGAATATATTTTGGCGTGCGTCAAGCGAAGGATAAACTATATTTCTATTTTTAATCTGGCTATAAGCTGGAGCTGAATTTAAACTTTTAACTGCATTATATGAAGAAAAACTTTTTTATCAAGTGTTTATTTACGATTTTACCAGTGATACTGTCTGTTAATTTTCACACTGTTGAAATCCAAAATGCTTGTGAAATAGATATAGTCCATTCCTGCTCTTCCTTACACATACTTTGTATATGGTGTGGTCAACACAATGAGCCAAGGGGACAGAAGAAATGTATTTTTAGGCGTGAGCGCAACTTTCAGGCCCTGATTACCTTTCGAGCGGAAATCTTTGGACTAACATGAATTTTGATAGGCAAGCACCTAACACTCAGCAAGCTATGTGGAAGAAATATTAGACCATTGAACTTGACAGTTCAGGTGTTAATATGCCTTAAATTTCATAGGTTTAGGGATCTTTTCTCTATCACGGGAGTGAATTGTTGGCAAGAACAGTAAACCTTCTTTTTGTTCTAGACTAATTGGAAATCTCAGAGCTTCCGCTCGATAGTATTTGACATCAGGCCAATATTGCTATTATGCGGCAAAAAAAAAATGACAGAAACTGCCACATTGCCGTGGCACGATGTCTTTTGTCACTTCAAATGGGCACTAGAACTTTAGATTTTCGATAAAATCAACCCTCTCTCGATATTCCATGGCAACTGGTTTTATATGATTGCCACTCGTAGAAATAAAAAAGAAAGAAAAATATCCATGACCATCCTCATCCTCGAATGGATTCAGTAAAAAACACAACCGCTTTTTAAAGCGAAGGTAAAGTGTAATGATAAAGCTGAAAACGGATACTGATTATCCTATATATGACGGAGATATTATATATATAACGAGTGCTTTTTAGAAAAATACTTTAGACTGCAAAATAAAGCAAATTAAAATTACAAGTGATTTATATACCGACTGTCCTTCAAAACTTTTGAACAAAACATTGTATTGCAAAAGTGCAATTAAATGTGCCAAATTATTTTAGGAACATTATGATAACAAAGTTAAACGTTATCTTACATTGCTCTTGTTTATAAGTCACTCTTTGTGGTAGAAGACGAGCTCTAGAGCAATAAAAACTAAAGTCTGCCATCATCTGGGCTGTAATGCCCAAAGGTGTAAAATTTGTTGATTAACTTCTCCTTTTTGTACCAAATTTCAAGTGAATACGGACTCTTTAACGTGGAAGTATATTCTTCATTCTTGTGGTATTGATTAAAAAACCAAACGTCAGCGTTAAGAGTGGAGGCTTGAGGGAGTGACAGCATCTCTCATCTCTATGCATGGGATAATGTCTCCCCATTATAAGCTTTAACGTCCTTCTCTATTTTCATTTTAAGAAGCAGGTTTATCTAACTATGCTAGTTTTTATCTTCAGAGGAGGGGTCTTCTTTCTCTATTTCGATTCAAAGAAGGTAAGTCCACGGAGAAAAGTTAAAACACTAAGTCCGAAATTTCCCCGTTGATCTTCCACGAATTATTTATAGAACTTACAATCTTGTTTCTGAGGATAGTTTTTTTTTTTTTTTTTTTTTTTTTTTTTTTACATACATTAACATAAACACTTTCTTCTTGAGTTAGGCCGTTTTTCAAGTTAATGACAATTATTAATTTAAAAAATGGTTTATGATCTATGCTTATTTTTTACACTTTACTCATATTCAGTATATTTTTTGGGTTATACACGCTTAGAAAATGTAGCTTTAATAGTCCGTTCAGACGCACGGGAAAACGATGAGAAAAACCGATCAGTTCGAGGGGGAAAGTGTTCAAATGATAGGAACAAAAATTTTCCTGAAAAGCACAGATAACTTACACACCATGATAACATACAAAGTCAGCCAAGTATGTTTCTTGCCAAGTGTCTTCTTCTTTCTTTTTAGTTTTATACAAAGCATAATTGTATAAACTGATGGTTATGGATAAGAAACACCAAATCTCGAACTCTCGCGTGCTTAACAGTTAACATGTTTTCCACATTCAAAACAGCTAGCTCATTTTTGTTGGATGACACATAAAAAACCGATCGGTAGGATATGGAACTAGGAAACATTCCTAGCCCCAAAACCAACCGGTACTATGCGAAAAACTGCTTTAATGTACATTATCTTTTTACATCAATGTTCAAATCACATGCGCGCTTGTAGACTAAAATGTTAGCAAAAATTCCCAAAAGCTCTCAAATCACAAGATACGCTTTGATCTGTGGCGAGTGAAACAGAAAAGCATAAAAAAATGATCAAGTCCCACTACATTGCATCATAAGAATCTCTTGAGCAGTTCATAACACTCCTACATGTTATTAAATAAAAAAACAAGTTTTTTAAACTGAAAATAAGGAGCGACATTAAAACTTAAAACGAACAGAAATTATTCCGTATATGAAAGGGACTGTCCCCTCCTCAACGCCTCGCTCTTTACGCTAAAGCTTTTTATTGTTTTAAAAAATAAAGTTGTGAGACAGAGTCAAACTTTAGCGTAAAGAGCGAGGCGTTGAGGAGGGGACAGTCCCTTTCGTATACGGAATAATTTCTGTTCGTTTTAAGTTTTAATGTCGCTCCTTACTTTCAGTTTAAAAAACTTGTTTTTTTTATTTAATTTTGAACGTTTTTGAATAAATGCAGGTTTTGATCTTGGCTCACCGTACATGAATAATTAAAACAAAATTTTTATATTAATTTACTTTTATTTAGTTAAATGGCTTTCTCGAAACTTGTTTAATTTTATTTACGAACGTTTTTATTAGTAATAAATATACGTAACTTACGAATTAACTTACGTAACGAACTTCTATATTCATATATTTTTAATTTGTTTATTAGGGGGTTCGCCCCCTAGTCAATACCTTGCCCTTTAAGCGAAAGTTCGAATTTTGTTCCAATTCTTTAAAAATGACCGCTTAATCACAAAGGCCGTTAATTAGAATAAATAGCTCTTATGAAAGTACTAAAAAATCTTTGGCTTAAAGAGCGAGGTATTGACTACGGGGTGAACCCAATCATATATGTAATATTTTCTGTTTCGTTTGAAGTTTCGATGTTGCTGCTATTGCAGTTGAAATACTTGTTTTTTTATATTAAATTTCTTATCTTTTTTTAAATAATGCTGGGAAGTCCGGGGTCCCCTTCATAGCAATGTCCCTTCCCCCATGAAAACTTCCTTCATGGAAAGATCCTCCCACATAACCCCCGACCCACCCACCCACCCCACTACCAGGACAAATCTCCCCTGAAAACGTCTGTATACTTCCAAATAACCAATACTATATGTTAACATTGGGTAAAGTTCATAACTTTCAGCCCTCCCCCCGGGAATTTCGGGGGATTAAGTCATCCTAAAAGACATACTTATATATATTTTAGAACATGCTGAACAAAATGGCTATCTCAAAATTTTGATCAGGTGACTTTAGAAAAAAATGAGCGTGGGAGGGGGCCTAGTTGCCCTCCATTTTTTTGGTCACTTAAAAAGGGCACTAGAACTTTTAATTTCCATTCCAATGAGCCCTCCCATGATATTCTAGGACAAGTGGGTCGATACGATCACCCCTGGGAAAAAAAAAACAAAAAAACAAACAAATTAACACGCACCCGTGATCTTTCTTCTGGCAAAAAATGCAAAATTCCACATTTTTGTAGATGGGAGCTTGAAACCTCTACAGTAGGGTTCTCTGATACGCTGAATATGATGGTGTGATTTTCATTAAGGTTCTATAGTTTTTAGGGGGTCTTTCCTCCTTTTTTCGAAAATCAGCCAAATTTTCTCAGGCCCCTAACTTTTGATGGGTAGTTAGGCGCCTAACTTTTGATGATTAAACTTGATGAAACTTATATATTTGAAATCAGCATTAAAATCTGATTCTTTTGATGTATCTATTTGTATCAAAATACCGTTTTCTAGAGTTTCGGTTACCATTGAGCCGGGTCGCTCCTTACTTACAGTTCGTTACCACGAACTGTTTGAACACCTATAAACATAGCCGAAATCTTGGTACTCAATATTTTTTAACTCTAACATAATGTCCTCTTCTTCTCTATACTTAGTGGCGAATGCGCCTTCGCGCGGGATTGTGATCTCTGAAACTTGGCGTTTCGACAAATAGTTTATCGATACTTCTAAAACGATTGGTCTCAAAATTTTACCCTATAGCATTTTGGCCATGCCGCAAATCGGCACTTTAGTTAAGTGTGATCTGTTTTGTCACTTAAGAAAAAAAAACGCTATAACTTTCCATTTCCTATTTCAGTGAACCCCTAATAGTAAAGAAACAAACAAATGAATATACACCCATGGCCATCCTTCTTTGGAAAAAAAAAATCAAAGTTTTATAGAGAAGGCTTTGAAACCTCTACTTTAAGGTCCTCAGATTAATTGAAATTAATCTTGTAACTTTAATGACGATCACCGACTCTACAGGGACCACTTTCCCCCTTTTCTAAAATTATACAAATTTTATTAGGCCAATAATTGTTTGATGAGCTAATTTAAACTTTGTGAATTTTTAATATTCAAAATCAGAGGCAACGCTATAGTGTTGCCTATAGTAAATGCCATACGGCTCCAATGTTTATTATTTATTTATTATTTTCTTTACAGAGGCACTTCATATGGAAGGGGTCGTCGCATAAACTTCGGAAGGGGCTTATCCGATTGGAAATGGAAGTTCTAGTGCCCTTTTTAAGAGTCAAAAGTGATCGGAGGGCAACTAGCCCCCCACGCTCTTTTTTCTCAAATGCATCCGATACAAATTTTGAGATTGCCATTTTGTTAGAAATAGTTCAAAGATCATATAACAAAAATCTAGTGTCGACACAAAACCCCAGGGCCCCGAGGTTGGCGTTGTAAGTTATGCCCTGGGGGCATATATGGTTCTTTTGGAAGGGATGCACTTATAAACTTCAGAGAGTGCTCATTTGATTGTAAATTGAAAGTTATAGTTCACTTTTTAAAAGTCAAAAGAGATTGGACGGCAACTAGCCCCCCCCCCATCCACGCCCTTTTTTCCTCAAACTCATCCGATAAGAACTTTGAGAGGGATGCTCGTATAAACTTCAGAGAGAGTTCATTTGTATGGAAATTAAAAGTTCTATTTCAGTTTTTGAGGGTCAAAAGAGATTGAAGGGCAACTAGCCCACCCCCCTCCCACGCCCTTTTTTCTCCAAATGCATCCGATAAAATCTTGAGATTTTTATTTTTTGTTAAAACATTTTTTTAAAAATATTTCAAAGGTCAGATACCAAAAACTCAGGTGTCGACACAACCCCTCCAGGGACCGGGGCAGGCGTTGTAAGTTATGCCCTTTGGGCATATATGGTTATTATGAAAGGGATGCTCGTCTAAACTTTAGAGAGGGCTTATTTGATTGGAAATTGAATGTTCAGTTCATTTTTTAAGAGTCAAAAGAGATCCGAGGGCAACTAGCCCCCCCCCTCCACGCCTTTTCCCCCCAAACCCATCCAATACAAATTTCGAAATAGCCTTTTTTTAAATAGTTCAAAATTAGATAGCAAAAACTCCGATGTCGACACAACCCCCCATGGCCTGGGGGCGGGCGTTGTAATTTATGTCCTGAGGACGTGTATGGTTCTTATGGAAGGGATGCTTGTATAAACTACAGAGAGGGCTCATTTGATTGGAAATTGAGAGTTATAGTTCGATAAGAACTTTGAGATAGCCATTTCTCTAAAAAATAGTCCAAAGATCATATAACGAAAACTCAGGGGTCGACACAACCCCCTGAGTTAAGAACCATATATGGTAGATCAGCTGGGGTTTCTTATGAAAAGGATGCTCTTATAAACTTCAGAGAGGGATCATTTGATTAGAAACTGAACGTTCTAGTTTACTTTTTAAGAGTCAAAAGAGCTCCGAGGGCAACTAGGCCCCCCGCCTTTTTCCCCAAACTCATACGATGAAAATACTTAGATAGCTATTTTGTTAAAAATAGTTCAAAGGTCAGATGGAAAAAACTCCAGTGTCGATACAACCCCCTAGGGCCCGGGGGCAGACGTTCTAAATTATACCCTGGGGGCATGTATGGTTCTTATGGAAGGGATGCTCGTATAAACATCATAGAGGGCTCATTTGGTTGGAAATTGAAAGTTCTAATTCACTTTTTAAGAGTCAAAAGAGATCGGAGGGCAACGAGTCCCTCCCCACGCCATTTTTTCCCCAAACCCATCTGATACAAATTTTGAGATAGCCATTTAAAAAAAATAATTCAAAGGTTGGATAACAAAAACTCCGGTGTCGACACAATCCCCCAGGGCCGAGGGGCAGGCGTTGTGTTATATCCATGGGGCATATATGGTTCTTATGAAAGGGATGCTCGTATAAACTTCAGAGTGGAAACTGAAAGTTCTAGTTAACTTTTCAAGAGTCAAAGGAGACCCGAGGGCAACTAGCCCCTTGATGCCTTTTTTCCCAAACCCTTCCGATAAAAATTTTGAGATAGCCATTTTGTTAAAACTAGTTCAAAGGTCAGATGAAAAAAACTGGTGTCGACGCAACCCCCAAGGGTCCGGGGGATGGCGTTGTAAGTTACGCTTTTGGGGCATACGGTTCTTATGGAAGGGATGCTCGGATGAACTTCGGAGAGGGCTCATTTGATTGGAAATTGAAAGTTTTAGTTCAGTTTTTAAGAGTCAAAAGAAATCCGAGGGCAACTAGCCCCCCCCTTCCTAACCCTTTTTTCCCCGAAGCCACCCGATACAAATTTTGTGATAGCCATTTTTTTTTTAAATAGTTCAAACATCAAATAAAAAAAATCCTGGGTCGACACAACCCCCCAGAGCGCGGGGCCAAGTGTTTTAAGTTATGTCCAGGAGGCATATAATGTTTTTATCTAAGGGGTGGTCGTATAAACTTCGAAGGTGGCAAATTTGATTAGAAATCGAAAGTTCTAGTCCACTTTTTAAGTCAAAAGAGATCCGAGCGCAACTAGCCCCCCCCTAGCCCTTTTTTCTCTAAAACCATCAGATAAAGATTTTGAGATAGCCATTCTTTTAAAATAGTTCAAACATCAGATAACAAAAATTCCGGGGTCGACGCAATTCCCCAGAGCCCTGGGGCAAGTGTTTTAAATGATGCCCCGGAGGCATATAAAGTTATAAACTCCGAAGGTGGCTCATTTGATTGGAGATTGAAAGTTCTAGTTACGTTTTTATGAGTCAAAAGTTAACGGAGGGCATCTACCCCCCCCCCCCCTGACGCAAATAGGTTTTAGACTTTTACAGTGAGAGAAAGAGGCAAAATCCAAATTCTTTTTTGTAGAGATTTTTATTCGTTTCAATCTGGATTTGCATATTCAATTTAAGTTTCTGTCGTTTTAAGATTTATTTACTCATTTATATTAGTAACTATTGATTGTTTGTTTGCTACGATCCTTTATTTAATTTCTGTTCGTTTTGGGTTTCATTTATGCCTCAAAAGCAAAAATTTTTTGTTCATTTTAAGCTTCATTTGCATATTCAACGTAAGCTTTACTCGTTTTTGAGATTTATTTGTTTATTTATATTAAAAGTCTCCTTGACTTAGATTATGCTGATGATTTAAGCACCCTAGATGAAAGTGTGAGCAAAATGAATGAAGTTTTAGAGGTTTTGCGAGTTCAAGGTGCTAGAATAGTTTTGAAAATTAATGTTAAGAAGACTAAGGCTAGGATGAAAAGGTGAAGTTGGATAAAAAAAGATTGATCAGGTGGACAGCTTCACTTACCTTGGTAGTATTATTAGTAAAGATGGTGGGAGCAATGAAGATGTCAAAAGTAGAATAGCCAAGGCTCAGGGTGTTTTTTCACAGTTAAAAAAAGTTTGGAAGAATAGGAAGATAAGTCTGCAAACCAAGATTAGAATATTAGAAGCTACAGTGATGACAGTGGTCAAATATGGCTCTGAAGCATGGGCGCTCCGAAAAGCGGATGAAGATTTGCTAGATGTTTTCAAGAGAAATTGCTTAAGGATTGTTCTGGGTACCCGGCTGAGTGACAGTATTTCAAACAATAGGCTATACGAAAAATGTGGTTCAATACCGCTCTCTAGGGCTATAATGAAAGAAAGGTTGAGGTGGCTAGGCCCCGTTGTGCGGATGACAGATTGCCGAAGATTGTTCTTTTCGGCCAACCGTCTAGGGCTAAACGGGAAGCAGGTCGTCCTCGTCTGGGGTGGGAGGACGTCATAAAGAAAGACTTAAAGGAAATGGGAACTTCATGGGCGGGTGGAAAAAGGGAGGCTTTAAATAGATTGGGATGGAGGAGGAGCGTGCGTAGCTGTGTTGGCCTCAGGCGGCTTGGTGCTGCGATGAGTTGTTAGTAGTAGTACTTGTTGTACGTTTTTTTTCTATGATTGTTTATTTAATTTCTGCTCGTTTTGGGTTTCATTTATTCTTTAATAGTAATTTCTGGTTGTTTTGAGTTATTGTAGGTTTCTATTTCTTCTGATCTTAAGTTTCACATGGCCTTTACTTTTCTTTAGAAAACTTGTTTTTCGGAGTTTTTTTTTAATTAATACTATGCAAAGCAGATGGTTGTGATGTGCATATCAATGATAAAATTCAATTTTTTAGTTTCCAGTTTCAATAGATAAAGTTTGCTCATTACTTACCGTTTTACGGTTTAATATCACATTTTACTTTCCATGAAAGGTTTAATATCACTGGCGATAGTTCTCAACAACCAGGAACAAGAACAGCTTCTGTTCCTCATTGTTTTGCTCGAAACTTATTCTACTCATCCAAATGTGGCACACCACGTTCCGCTATATCATTTATAGTTCTGATCGAGTCGATATCTAGACCTCATCTGTAGACCTAGTATCGATTAAATAAAAAAAACAAGTTTTTTAAACTGAAAATAAGGAGCGACATTAAAACTTAAAACGAACAGAAATTATTCTGTATATGAAAGAGACTGTCCCCTCCTCAACGCCTCGCTCTTTACGCTAAAGTTTTTTATTGTTTTAAAAAATAAAGTTGTGAGACAGAGTCAAACTTTAGCGTAAAGAGCGAGGCGTTGAGGAGGGGACAGTCTCTTTCATATACAGAATAATTTCTGTTCGTTTTAAGTTTTAATGTCGCTCCTTACTTTCAGTTTAAAAAACTTGTTTTTTTTTATTTAATTTTTGAACGTTTTTGAATAAATGCAGGTTTTGATCTTGGCTCACCGTACATGAATAATTAAAACAAAATTTTCATATTAATTTACTTTTATTTAGTTAAATGGCTTTCTCGAAACTTGTTTAATTTTATTTACGAACGTTTTTATTAGTAATAAATATACGTAACTTACGAATTAACTTACGTAACGAAATTCTATATTCATATATTTTTAATGCGTTTATTAGGGGGTTCGCCCCCTAGTCAATACCTTGCTCTTTAAGCGAAAGTTCAAATCTTGTTCCAATTCTTTAGAAATGACCGCTTAATCACAAAGGCCGTTAATTAGAATAAATAGCTCTTATGAAAGTACTAAAAAATCTTTGGCTTAAAGAGCGAGGCATTGACTACGGGGTGAACCCAATTATATATGTAATATTTTCTGTTCGTTTAAAGTTTCGATGTTGCTGCTGTTGCAGTTGAAATACTTGTTTTTTTATATTAAATTTATGATCTTTTTTTAAATAATGCTGGGAAGTCCGGCGTCCCCTTCATAGCAATGTCCCTTCCCCCATGAAAACTTCCTTCATGGAAAGACTCCTCCCACATAACCCCTGACCCACCCCCCCTCCCTCCACTACCAGGAAAAATCTCCCCTGAAAACGTCTGTATACTTCCAAATAACCAATACTATATGTTAACATTGGGTAAAGTTCATAACTTTCAGCCCTCCCCCGGGAAGTTCGGGGGATTAAGTCATCCTAAAAGACATACTTATAATATTTTCGAACATGCTGAACAAAATGGCTATCTCAAAATTTTGATCAGGTGACTTTGGGAAAAAAATGAGCGTGGGAGGGGGCCTAGTTGCCCTCCATTTTTTTGGTCACTTAAAAAGGGCACTAGAACTTTCAATTTCCATTCCAATGAGCCCTTCCACGATATTCTAGGACAACTGGTTCGATACGATCACCCCTGGGAAAAAAAAAAAAAAAAAACAAATAAACACGCACCCGTGATCTTTCTTCTGGCAAAAAATGCAAAATTCCACATTTTTGTAGATGGGAGCTTGAAACCTCTACAGTAGGGTTCTCTGATACGCGGAATATGATGGTGTGATTTTCATTAAGGTTCTATGACTTTTAGGGGGTCTTTCCCCCCTTTTTCGAAAATCAGCCAAATTTTCTCAGGCGCCTAACTTTTGATGGAAAGGATTAAACTTGATGAAACTTATATATTTGAAATCAGCATTAAAATGTGATTCTTTTGATGTATCTATTTGTATCAAAATACCGTTTTCTAGAGTTTCGGTTACCATTGAGCCGGGTCGCTCCTTACTTACAGTTCGTTACCACGAACTGTTTGATACACAGTCTAGTGGAATGTAGGGGAATGCTACTAATAACAAAGAACTGATATGTGTTAACCATGAGAAAATCTTACACCTGCTTAGAACAAGTAACTGCTGTTACAAAAATATCCCTTTGGTGGATCCGCCAGTTTTGTGAAGAGATGTAATCTAGTACATGCTTTGAACCCACAGAGATACCTTCGTTAAAAGATCCGATTCGCACTGGTTTATGTTGACATTGTCTCTTTGTATTTCTTAGTGTCGTTTAAAAGGTTAATTTCAACGCGAGGAACCGACGGCGGTTAAAATCGATATTGCATCATGACAGCAAAAAAGAAAATATCTACTAGGTTGCACTATGTTTAATAAAATGCGTCTACACAAGAGCGAAGAAGCTGAAAAAATTTGAAGGCAGAAAAGCTTTTAACAATACTAAAGGACGATATGTTACTACTAAGAATATTGATAAGCTTAGCTATCAGCCATGCCCTGTGTAGATCAGCTGGGGTTTTGAATAGTCTTCCGAGAAAGACAGTTCATCCCGGACAGTAAAAGACGAAAAGTAATCGCGTATCTGAGATCACTCACTCACGTTTTTACAGATATAAAAATTTCAAATTGGTCTGTAACTACTTGATGGTCTCAAGATGTATATCCCTTCTGATGGACGAAGAGAAAAGATGCAGGTGCAGTTTCTTGCTGTGGTATCTGCGTCATTTAAAAAGTGATCTAGATATTTTATACGGCCATCCCTGGGAACAAAGAGACATCCATATATTCCATACGAAAATGTGAATTGCCTTTTTTGTTCAAACTGGGGACTTTTTAATTCAATTGGACGTATTTTTTTTTTATTTCTTTTTTTTTAAATTCAAAAAAAAATCCTCTCGTATTAACAAATCATGGTTCGGTTCAATAAAAATTTCAATTTTCAAAATAGTGTTATATGGGAAGTATTTGTCACAAGACAGTTTCTATATTACGCAAGACAGTTTCACACAGTTTTTATATTACGGCTACAGTGGCCTGTGGTTCGCTCACAACCAGGATTATGTGCTAGGTTGAACCACAATATATTTAACTTGATTGTAAATATAACGCACAACGAAAGGTTCATAAACGGTACAAGCTGGCGACACTCCCATATCTAACGATGGTTTTGGTATTCCTTACAATTGGCCTGCATCAAATCCATGCAGGTGTTTGGCTATTTATTTCCTGATGATAGCTTCCAATAGTTTCACGTCCCCGTAAATGGCGAGTGGAACTTCTGGTTAGAATTCGATCTTCAAATTCTCCATAGCTTTACGTCAACACAAGATTGTTAAAAATTCACCTCGTAAATAATATGTACCCATCTGTGTTCCAAATTCAGGTTCTCCTTAATTGATTAAACCCATTTTTTATCCTATAGCATCTGTGTTTATTTGAACGTATTTGAATCGATGTTTCGTTTGTTCCCTCCCCCAAAACTTTCAAGTGTTTTATTTTTTTCCTGAATTTGCCTGATTTGCATTTTCTTAATCTAAATACATCCCCAAAAGAGATATTGGCCCCTCCCCATTCTGAAACAAAATTGTAGAGTACGTTCCTAACTCTAATTGAGCCCATGGCATCTCGAAATCGGAAATTCAAAAGCCGTTGTTAAGCAACAGAGACTTTACATGAGAGCAAAAAAAAAAAAAAAAAAAAAAAATCCAATTATTTGTACAAGTAATTCTTTTTTTGGAAAATTTTAAGCCTAATGATCGTTTCAGACATTGGCGTTGAAATATCGGGACACTAATACTTGCAATAGGCAACTGACAAAGTTTGATTTTGCCAGAAAAGATGGCAAAATCCACCCGGAACCTTTCTACGTAGAAATAAATACTTCTTAAACAACTTGATACCACAAGCAACTTAAACTTTTATTCAAACAATAGGGAGTTTTCTTGAAATATTTAACTATTACAAGACAATAAGTTTGGAATTCTCTATACACATACAACATTAACATTACTTCAGGACACAAAAGATTTAGCAAAAAATTACCTTGGAACAGTCAACCAAAAACTGTCCTTACTCTTAATCTAAAAGATAGAAGAAAAGGAAAACATGATGTAAATCAGGAATCAGTTTAAGTCAATTGATAGAAATAGATCAGTTTACTTAGTCCCATACCACCAAAAATTTAAGGAAGAAAATGGAAAACATTAGCCGATTGAGAGTTGAAACGAACTGCGTTAGAGAACAATCTAATTCGACAGAAATTTAGCCTCGGATCCCAATTTTTCTCAAGTTGCGCAGTGAATGAAAAATTTCAAATTTTGAACTGCAACAGTGGTAACTTTTCTTTTCTTCATAAACTAGCTGATTTTGTTGATTTTAGACTTAGTAAACTGGTCTGTCAAAAATAATACCCAGATTAAACAAAATAAGAAAGAAGAAAACAAAAAACTATCGAGTCCCAGGACAAAACAGCAGACGGAATACATAAAACATTTTCAACCTATGACATTTCTTGATTAGTCTTTCCGTAGTTATTGTATCTGAGATTTTAGTATTTTGGTTGTCTTCGCCTAGATGTAAGTGAGATCAGTCAGAAGCAGCAGTAATACCTCGAACTTGACCTTCTCTTCGTTGCTGAAAAAGAAAATGAAAATTGTTAATACTCCTACAGATCCCTAAGTCTAAGGCTCCGTCAAGACACAAGGCCATATATATATATATATATATATATATATATATATATATATATATATATATATATATATATATATATATATATATATAATATATATATATATATATATATATATATATATATATATATATATATATATATATATATATATATATATATGTCGAAAATTTTTGTGAAAAAACAGGTCGAAAATTTTTGTTCGAAAACTAAGGTTGCTGTTGATCAGTGTCTCATAGATTTAGATTACAATATTTGTTACATATTCATCTGAAACATCTGTGCTTCGGAAAGTTTAGGGCATATGCTAGATCTCTTTTGAAGGAACTCGTTAAGGTTAGTTATATGTATTCGTTTGAGCGACTGTGTATTATAACACTAAGCTATGCGAAAAATGTGGTTACGTTCCACCGTCCAGGTCTATGACGAAAGAAAGAGTAAAATGGTTAGGTCATGTTTTGCAGATGAAGAATGAAATTGAGGCTTTTGGCAATCGAGCTGGAGAAAAACAAAAACCAGGACAATATTAAGCCGGTGGGAAGAAGTTAACAGAAAATATTGAAAGGAAGTCTACACTTTGTGGAAGAGGCTAAAGTGCAAAGCTACAGATAGAGTGGGATGGAGAAGGAGAGTTTGTC
Source organism: Artemia sinica (assembly GCA_027921565.1). NCBI lineage: Eukaryota > Metazoa > Arthropoda > Branchiopoda > Anostraca > Artemiidae > Artemia > Artemia sinica. The sequence goes on along the minus strand of CM051267.1, from coordinate 24,222,048 downwards.
TTAGATGGTTTAGTCTTCCCATGTGTTCTAAGTAGCATACATCGTTTTATATTAGATTGTTCTTAAATGTATACTGCCATACCCAAACGTAGGGGTTATTTCCTCAACCACATCAGTGGTTTATCCAAGGCTCCATCGCCCCTAGAACGATTCTATGAAAACACTAAAATGCTGAAAAATGTGAATGTTTTATCCCCCCCCCGCCAAAAAAAATGTTCAAAGTTGTTTTTTATTATATTTCACATAAAATGTAGTACACAGAATATCATATTTATTAATTACAAGTTTACAATATTACCCCTAAGGGTGACAGTAACCTCCTTCATAATAGAAGTATCTTTATGGGATACCATACATGAACCTTCATCGATAAGAACGATCTTTAGAAACCTAGTAATACATAAAACTAATCATAAATTTTCTGTAGTAAAAAAAAATGTACATAACTATTTGGCACTTATAAGAATTACCAACAACTCCAAAAATCAGCCGTATTAAGAGCTAAAAAAAAAACATCACTTTCATAAAAAAAGGTGTAGGGAAATTAGTAATTGTCTTACCCTATCTAGCTCTTCTTGGACTTGATGTTCTAAGACCCTTATATCTTCCATAGTCATTCCATGCCATTGATCCAACAAGCAGAATACTTGCCTAAAGAATAAAAATTAAATTATTTCGAAAGCAATTATTCCAATTATTTCAAATTATTTCATCTTCCCGAAATATGCCAAAAAGGAAAAGCTAGTTAGAGATTGGGTAAAAGAACGAAACATAAACAGTTCGATTTCGACTTTTTCTATCTTTACAGAAGCCTGCCTAAAAAAGAAAAAAAAGGGAGATGATAACAATTTTCCGCCCTTGTAATCCAAATTTTTGAAAATCTTTCTAATTTGGTTCACTTTGACCAAAATAGGACGTTAGCAGTTAGCCTTAGATAATGGAATCTAAATTTTAAAGAGTTCATTGAAGTAAGAATAAATCACCCGATTCTTAACAGAGCTGATGGTTCTGAAAAATATAATTTTAGAAAGCAAGTTCAATCTTGAAAACGATAATTTTGATGTCCTATTGGTCCAAGATACTTGTCCCATACAGCTGGAACCGATCGATGAAAAGAGCTCACCTACCTTTCTGCTGAAATGTGGTGGTGGTATTGGGGTGGGGGTGCTGTTGCACCAAACATAGGCCTACTTTGTGTCTTTAGTGGTTCAGATCCAAAATTATTGTATGATTCCGCTTCAAACAAGATAAAATATGTTATAATTCACTCTCCAATTGCAATTAAACTAATTTGAAAAACCATTGAATAATTCTGATTCAGTCAAGGTGCCCACGTGCTTGGCTTCTTACAAAAATGTTAGCGTTGGGCAGGGAAGAAAGTTTAAAAAAGGCTTGCGCACATTTTGTTAATCCTGTCAAACAAATTAAAATTCTTTGTGGGATTGTGGTTCAAAAAATGTGCAACAAGCCTAACTTTTTGCCCAAAAGTTTGTAGTCCACTTCATGCAACCAATAAAACAAACTGAGATAGAGCCATTATACTTCTGACAAGGTACCAACTTGTTACTTATCTGCTAACAAGAAGATCGGGAGAGGATGGATGCTGGAGGGTAACAGAGGGGCGACAAGCCCACTATGCACCCCCAGCTCCGTTTTATATTGAATCGGGGCTCGGCCCGTAAATGCACCAAGTCAAGACTTCGGTCATAAACATTACCGAAATTAACAGAAATGAGGTGAAAAAGGAGATGACAGGATTTTCGAACCGTGGAAAAAAATTCCTTTTTTAATTAACTTTTTATTTATTTATTATTCAAGAAAATATTTTTAGCACTGGGACAGAAAATCATCGCACATCTTGCGCACTCTCAAATTTAAATTCAACTTCAACTTGAAACTGCTACCTGTTTCTTCCCTATATGAACAGAGCTTTCCACTTGAAAGCGGTGGGGGAACAACTTCAAATTGTTCTCTATGATACAGACTATAAAAGTCTGCTCACACTCTCAGCTGGAGCAAAAACTATCCTTTTTGGCCCTGGACAATTTTACGCAGCTTTCCCATATGTAACACCATATTCACCAATCCGGCAAGAGGTCCACACTTTCCGTAAGCCACTTTCCAGCAATAAACTGAGGCCAGCAGGATAGAGAAAAAAGAAAAGAAAGACAGAATAAAACCAAAGTGCTGCTTCCACGACAAAATTATATCTAAATTATTCCATTTAAACTTATTTTTATATAGTATATTTTTATCCTATCAAATGCTCAATGTATATCTACCCAGATAACTTTTTTTTTCTATTTTTGCTACTGAAAAGATAGTGTTGTTTTCATTTTATGATCTGGTTTGGGTTACAGTATTTTTACTTTTTTTTCAGTTTGACATTTGGGCAAGACTACCTAAGAAAATCTCCGGTAGATGGAAACTGGATTATCCAGAATTCTTCTATTTCAGAAAATATTTACAGCACAAGAAATACACTGGATATACAGATATTAGTTAGAAAAGCCGAGTTAATAAAAACATGAAAATGCTTGCTCGGGACTATCCAGACATGGAATTGAATAACTGAAATTTGAACATGGTTATCTGGAGAGAAAAAAACACGTGGAACGACATTTGGCAGGCGATTTCCTACTACAGAATAATTAACAGAGGTAATTAGTTGTATTTTTTGCCAAAAACAATTATGTATTCATATTATCTTATAAAAGGCGTCAAACTTGATATAGATTAAAGGGTCTCAAACTCAAGTCCAAGTATCAGATCTGCAATGCCCTTAAAATTGAACTTTCAACCTTTTAAAGATTCTAAGAAATTTCATAACTTACCCACAAATAAACGAGCTGAATAACAGACAAAATTTAGCAATCTGGAAACACTGTCTAGGGATAGCTTGAGTCACAATCAAAATAAACTGCCTTTACGTGCTGGGACACAGACAACTTCTTTTTTAACCAACTTATTTTTAAACAACACAATGGAATGTTATCCCTCCCATAAAATTTGTCGAATTGACATTCAACTGGAAAAAATGACAAGCACCTTCCAAAATATGGTATAAAAAGAGATTACCCCTGTTCACTGTTCCAGTGACTAAGCTGCTTCAATTTTTACTTGGCTGTCCAAATATACAAGTTACTTCAATTTTCAATTAATGTGCTTCAATTTTCACTTGGCCCCGCCTTCACTTGGCGAAGGAAACATATAAATCCAATACCTGACCCTTGGTCTATTTTTCAGGGCTTTGATGTCACCTCATTCAATTGTTGGCTCTTATAATTATAATTATATAACCCTTATGCATTTGCATTCGTTTGAATTAATATGGATGTTTGAATAAGTAGTGACACGCAGTGCCATATCACAGCAACGTCACTTCTTACAACTAAGTTTTATTCCTAAGAATGGCTATCACAATCACACACCGCCAACAGGGGCGTAATTTTGTCAAAATCCTGTGGGTGGGGGCAGGGGCAAAGTTAGAGCCAATTTTACTAAATCAAGTAAAAATGACAGTGAAAAATAAAAAATGAGCCGTATAGTACCATAAAAGCATAGATACATGCTAAAGAAAACTGACCCGTTTCTCTGGATGCTTGAATTATGCAGGCTTATCTTAGTTTTGACAAGATTTTAGAAGAAACTAAATTTCAGCTAGGTGGGAGGGGGTAAACTGGGGTCTGGTGGGCAAACCAGCGCCTGGGAGCGGTAGTTTCCCCCTTCCTCATGGCAAATTACGCCCTTGACCGCCAACCTTGTATTTCTACTAGAAAAAAGAAGAAAACTACGAAATATACAAAAACTCGACTAAAAAACAAATGCTAACCAGAAAAATTAAAAACAAAGAACAATAGCAAATATGTAAAAATATCTAAGAGATCATGGCAGTTTTTAAATGCATACTCGAGTGGCGTTTCATTTGAAATGATAGAACTTATAAAATCGGTAGTATTCTTTAATTTATGCAAGTAAACAAATTTTAATTTATGCATAAGAAAGTCAGAAAAAGAAATTATTGAAGATATGGGTTAATAAACCTTATTAAAATAGTTGGATAGATGGACATCTACAGATGGATGAAGAATTAGTTGGATAGATGGCGAAATCTTAGCTATCGCATGATAAAAAAATGCCGACTTACAATGAAATATTAAAACTGTAGCACTATGGAAAAACTAAAATCTAAAAATTTGCACAGATAACATAAACCTTAACAAATCCGGGCCTAATTAATAACATATTTATTACCGACTCCAATTCGACAGTCTGATCTTTCCAGTGCCGTTACTTCAAAAACATTCGTTTACTCGATTCTTATTCATCCAATCCAGGAAGTCTGAAGATTCGTTGCTTATGATATAATAGAGCAGTTCAATTGCCGAATCAGTTACCTTCATAAAGCATATAGCGGAGGAAAACGACCAGTGGCACAAATTCACGAAAATAAAGAGGGGGAAGGCAAGGATTTTTTCTTTTTTAAAATAAGATCCAAATTAAATCTAGGGTGTCATATTTGTTCAATTGTTTTTTAGATTTTTTTTTTTAAACAAAAATACCAAAACATATTTATCAAAATCTGGGGAGAGGGGGAGGGGCAATTGGCACCCCAAGAAGTGACAAACAATGTACGAGGCTGGTTTCAATCACACTACAACAATCCCCTGGTGGCAAAAGTATACATAATTTTGCGTGTTTGCTAAAGTTTTTAAGCATAGAGAATGTGCCCCAGTCTATTTGAGCTAGGAACTATTAAATTGGCTTGAAGTAAACACTTTTTTAACGTTCATACATATAAAACAAAATTATTTGGCTTGTAACCAATTGAATTATTCAAAGAGAAATGCCTTCAAATGTACTTACCTATGGAAAGTCGTGAAAAGTCGCTTTTCCTGACTCATTATAAAAGATTCTACGCGGTTCTGTAAACCAAACCATTTGAACTCGCATGTTACTAGTTTATAGCAAGTCATTACTGGATTTGCCTGAAAGAAAATACGGCTTTGAACTAGGGGGACTATTAATAGGGGACAAATAATAATAGATACATCAAAAGAATTGGTTCTTTATGCTGATTCAAAACATATAAAGTTCATTAAGTTGTTACTCATCCAAAGCTACGAGCGTAAGAATATTTACTTGATTCTTGAAAAAAAGGGGGAAAACATCCCTAAAGAGTCAAGCAATCTTGATGAAAATCACATCATTTCATTAGAATTCCAAGGATTCCTCATTATCGAACATCAGGCTATATTTCACTGACAGAATAATTGAATATAGAGCTAGCATGGGGGGTCATATGCCCAAAGCTATGTTCCACGCATAGTTGCAACATTTCCTGAAGGAACTGGTATGTTTTATTTGCTTGTTTCAAATAAATAAGCTCAGTTTATATTAGATTCATTCTTCCAAACTTTTTTCAACTGTGAAAAAAACAGTCTGGGCCTGGGCTATTCTACTTTTAACATCTTCACTGCACCCACCGTCTTTACTAATAATACTACCTAAGTGAAGCTGTCCACTCGATCGATCTTCTTGTTACCCAGCGTCACCTCTTCATCTTCACTTATTCCTATTCTTAGCGACTCAATCTTCTTGACATTAATTTTCAAACCTTAATTAATTTTCAAAAATCAATTTTAAAACCTATTCTACCACCCTGAACTCGCAAAACCTCTAAAAGTTCATTCATTTTGCTCACACTTTCATCTAGGATGCTTAAATCATCAGCATAATCTAAGTTCAGGAGACTTTTTCCTCTCTATTTGATTCCGTGGTCTCCCATTGCCTATGCTGTGTCGCTTAGGACAAAGTCCATCGAGATGATCCACATAAATGGGGATAGAACGCAACCATGCTTAACTCCTGATTTAATACGAAACCAGCTACTAGCCTCACGTCCTATCATAACCGCAGCAATTTTGTTCTCGTGCATAGCACTAATCACTTATTCTTATCGCCTTTCTTATGAAGGGATTTAATTAAAAGTTTCCAGAAATCGCTAGGTACTTCCACTTCTTCAAAAACCATATTCATAGTCTTCAGTAACTCATCTCTAACTTTACAACCACAATGTTTAAAAAACTCACCACACTATTAACACCTAGAGACTTAGTATTTTTTCAAGCCTTTTTGTACTGTCACTAAATCTTCCTCAGAAAATAACTCTTCCTTGACATCCAAAATGTTACAAACTTTTTCATTCTTCTCTATATCTTTTCCTGTAAATCTATCCTGGTTTAGCACATTCTCAAAATGTTCAGTCCATATTAACTCTTTCCTTCTCACTAATTGTGGCCCCGTTCCTATCTTTAACTGGGACAAGTCCAGATTGACTATTCCCTCTCAATTTAGTAACATACCAGTACAATATTTTACTATAATGTCGCCTGGCTCAATTTTCCAGATCTTCAACAATTTTATCCATGGCCTCTTCACACCTCCTTAATTTACATTTTAATGCTTTCTCCATTGTCTTCACATTCCTCTTGTATTCATACGATCCATCACTCAAATAATTCTTGTGCAGGCTCTACCTCCTCTCTATTCAACATAAAGCATTTTCTATAATATTCCTAGCTGCGTTTCTAACTTTCTTCCGTAAGATACCATCAGCGACTTCACAAACTACTTCCTAAAATTATTCTATACATCTTCTACATTGTCAAATTTTATATTCTTCAGTTTAGTATTCAACTGTTCCCGGAAAATTTTTGTTAACGTATGGGCCATTTTATGACAAAATATTGTATTGGTTATAACTAGCTCGTTATACCTACAGAACTGCAGCAGTCTGTAACCATTACTGTTTTCTTTTCCTACATCATATTTACCTAGACTAGAATACCATCTATCCTATTTCTACTGACCTGAGCATTAAAATCCCCTAATAAAGAATACCAAATTTCTACATGGGACCCTGTCTAAATAAATAAAAATAAATAAATAACGATTTCATTTTCAAACGCCATAAAAACGGTCATGCCCATCAGCGGTAGTTTTTGCCATAATAAGACACTAAACATATAAAACATGAAAATCACATCCATAGCCATCGTCATGCAAAATATACATTGATTCAAAATATCACAGATTCAAACTAAATATAGTCGAACAGAGTCAAACGAATAAAACAAATAAAAGAATAATGAACCAAAGAAAATAAATATATTCAATTATTGACGAGTGGGTGCAGAATTAAAAATCTTGACGAACAAGTGAACAAAACTACTTGCGTAACGCATATGCCGTGCTGGTACCGACTAAATATTTGGTACCGGTTGAGCTACATTTCGCCGGAGCCTTTGGCACGAAGGGAGTTTCTCAGGGGGGAGGATTCCACGAAGCCGCGGATTTTACAAAATACCGACACTAAACATAAAACACAATTCATCACGACGTGTCGAAAGAGTTTTAAGTGAAAGTTCTTCCAAAAGGGAGCAATAAGGGACTTTGGGAGATTTTGACATTACTAGAAGAGCTCGGCACTGGATCCTTTCCAGGCAGTCCTTCTGGTCCAAAGTCAGGCCGTAATGCCAAACGGGACAAGCATATTCTACCAGCGGTCTGACAAATGTAAGAAAAATATGCAATAGGAGGGAGGTTGGGACAACCTGACGAGAAAGGAGTTTTAAAAGAAAGGATACCCAGGTTTGCCAGTTTGATCATCTCCTGTGTCTGTTTTTCCCACTTCAGGTCATATGTGAGACATATTCCCAAGAGTTTGATATCCATGATGCCTGAAACATTCTGTAAAACAAGGGATGAACTGTCCCTCAGAAAAGAAAAAGTTAATATGAGCGATTTTTCACGATTGACGATCATTTTGCCCTCCTCAGCTCGGCGTGATAAACTCGCCATTATTCTGTCTGCATCACTTGAAACACTCTTTTCACCTAGCTCCAGTACGGATAGATCATCAACGAACTTAAAACGATTCGACTCATCATTTGCCGACTCATTAACCATAACCAAAAAAAGTAGAGGGCCTAAAATTGTTCCCTGGGGATCAGAATAGGCTGATTTATACTTAGATTGTTTTTATTTCTACCTGACAGAACATTTGCAACTATTTCTATCAAATATACATCAACATTAAAATTTTTCAATATCTTGTGGATAAGGGTTCTATGGCAGATCAGGTCAAATGCTTTCTTTAGGTTAATCGCGATGAGGTTGACCCAGCGTTCCAGTTCATCTAGATGCTTCAAAATGTTACCTAGCAAACTAACTAAGTAAGGGCTTGTCGAACTCTTGGGAATATTACCGCATTGTTGAGGGTCAATTTTATGCAGAATAAAAGTTTTCAGCCACCCAGCAATGAAACTTTCAGAAATCCTGCTAAAAATCGATGTCATCGTAATAGGCCGAACACCAGTAAAACCACAGGGGGCTCCTTTTTTGGGGATAGGGGTTACGAATCCCTTTTTCCAATTTCGCGGATACTGGCCTGACATTGTAATCTTGTTGAGTTTTAAAGTTAACGGAGCACTCAAAGATTCAGGAAAAGCCTTAACGAGCTCAACAGGAAAAGCCTTAATGAGGTTTATTTGCATAAACCCTGGGCCATATGATCCCAGGGTCTTAAGCTGGGTATAATTTATACAAGCACTTAATAATCTTTTTTATTCGCTGAACTATTCCTTCCCTTGAGCTTGCAATTATTTATTCGTTTACATATAAGCAAAAATGAATATTTTTTTAAACTTACAATTTGACTTGAAAACTACAAACGAATCTGGTGAATCTGGACCTGGCTCTGCCTGGATGAACCTTGACTTATTGTAACAGACCATACCCAGCAAAATATGTCAATTTAGTCGTTATCAGAGGGGTCAATTCGCATAAAAAATGCTCGTAATATGGTATATCTCAATACTCCCAGTTATTTCACGATTTTTTTTTTTTTTTTTTTTTTTTTTTTTTTTTTATCATGGCTCCCTGAATATAAAAAATCTTTTCTAGTAAAGAAATCTAGTCTAAGTTCAAAGCTGTACGATGCCATTAATGAAACAGTGGAGATGCTTTTTTTGTAACTATATATAAGCAAACAAGCAAGGAAACCAAGTATGGAGAATAATAGCCTACTAATTTCAACCTTACATTTTCTTCCCAACACCCAACTAATGGTCCTCGTCCTGTTTTTTCTGACTTGAATTTGCTTGGATCTTCATGAGCTTTGTAATCTCCTGAAGCAATAGGATCATTTGCTATATCGATTTTGATTACTTCTCTTTGTTTCAGAAGATCACTGGTCAACAAATGAACCTACATAAAAGAAAAAACTTTCAAAGTGGATAAATTAAGGCCTAGCAATTGAACAGCAATTATTGATTATAGTGGTGAATTTTTATAACATATATTTTCAGCATTACGCCAGGAAAAAACATCAGAAAAAAAGAAGAAATAATTAAGAAAGAAACCAGTAACAAAAAAGTAGAGAAATTCAGAGAAGACATGCTCAGCATGGAAATCAAGAAGAGATAGAAAAATAGAATTTTACTTACGCGCGAGGAATATAAGCATTAAGAAGATTCCTAAATATAGTTTTAAAAGAGGAAAAAAGACATAACAATTGAGATATAGCTTCAAAGAGAAATCACCTGAAAAATAGATATTTTTTTGCGTCAGACGATGTAAGTTTAGATATGATAAACTGCCGAGAAGAATATCGCAGCGATGAGGTACTTTGCGTGGCGAAGACAGGCTAAACAGAGACTGGGCAAGCGGTAGAGTTCCTAGGTGTACGGAATAATCCAACTTAGGATTTTTTTGCAACAATTGGTACCTTGCAGGGACCAGTGGCTAGTTTTTTCCCCTAGGTAAGAATTAGTGAAATTTTAGCGTGAACAGAGAGGTTGAAGGGGCAGCACATCCACCCCCTCACACACAGGATACTTTCTGTTTTAAAGTTACATTTTACGCTGGTTTAGAAAGAAAACTTTCTTATTTAATCGAACTTCAAATAACAAAACATACTATAAATGAAAAAAAAATTGCTTTTACCAAATTAAGTTAGGTCTTGACAAACTCTGCATACTCTCTCAAGCTCCGACTCTCAAATATTAATGTTCTCTTTGTACTAATGTGCGGGTCAGGGCATGGAGACTTCCAGAACAGCTCGAGAAACCAATACAAGGTTTTGAAAATAACTACCTCTAGCACAACCTGGGAATATACTAGTCTGATAGAATTATGAGCACCTTCTTACACGAAAAAGTCAATCAATTAGTGACAGTTCAGAAAATTCAGAGTGGTAGATGGTGTTATTGGGCGGCATACTCTTTATGGGCGATGGTAGACTCCCCCATAATTTCCTGTTCTGCCACCTCCCCGTATTAGACGTGAACGGCATAAAGCGATACTTGGCCGATGCTCTGATAAGCATGCTGTACTGGGGGGAACACCTTTGGACAGGGCCGTATCCAGGATTATTTTTCGAGGGTTTTACTAAAAAAATGTTGTTTTTTTTTGGGGGGGGGGGGGGATACGGCCCCCGGAATACGGCCTTGCCTTTGGAAGACCTGTGGCCGCAAGCTCTTCAGAGGTCGTTGTGGAGATGCATCGTTGCTGCATTATCCGCCAGCCAACGTAGGAGGAATAAAATCTAAGCAAGCAAGCATAACTAAAAGCAGTTTTAATTTTTACACAGACAACATTCTTATAACTTGTAGTCGATCATAGATTCAGCACATTCATAGAATAAGCAAATTCAAGGCGTTTTTCCATCTTTGCAATTACTCCTAAAACTGCTTATAGAAACGTGAAAACATAAATATTTACCTGAAAAAATATGCTGTTGACAATACTTTAAAACACAAAAGGAGTCTACTAATATATCTTTAAACGAAGAAATAACGTAACCTCTATTTTCACGTTTTGAACGAAAAATTTATCAGCAACGTTTTTTTTTGTAGGTTCGAGAACGTATATTATCAAAATAAAAAGCAAATATAAACCCAGTGATAGCGAACAAATGCCACTTACGTTATGCTGATGTCCACGATCTGGAGCATGAAGTGTTTCAACACAAATAATGAAATTTTCCTTCATATATCCAGGATTCTAAAAAGCGGCAGGCAAAAGAAATCACACCAATTAGTCAACTCAAGCTACACAAGTAATGTTAACTAATGTTAGCTATACTAGTTAAGTCGAGATATACAGCTTTAAATCACACATGGAAAAGGCAAATGAAAGAACTTCAATTAATAGTTATAATATACAAATTTTCTGCGAAATTTTTGAAAAACAATGCTTACGAGCCAGAAAATTACTCCCCAATTTCATTGAAAATCATATTTGTATTACTACAGGCCAGACCTTGCTCCATTTCAGTGCCGCATTGATTTCTATTAGTCATTCTTTCCCCCACCATTACCACAGTTTACGTAGTCTTTACTTTAAATTGACATGAGGCCCAAATTACACAATATGTCGTAAAGTACGAAATTTTGCACATAGATTATGGAGTTGCTAAGGATAATGAGGAAATGCAAAGAAGTTGATCCAACTCATTTTTTGGGGGGAGGGGGGTGTCAAAACTCACGAGGCTTTTATTGGAGTATTCTCCACACATAGGAGGAACCATCCCCTCCCCTGCCTCCAAAACTGCCCTCAGGAAAAATAAGATGTAAAATGAATCTTATGACGATGTTGAGCTAAAACAGGTTCAATTGATAAATTAAGATGGTGAGTTAAGATCCAGTGAAAATCTTTAATTTAAAGCACCAAATATTTATACCTCTTTGAACCAATGCTATTTAACGCAAATAATCTTGCATATTTACACCCACGCACATATAAGACAACCAATTCTTACTCAATAAAAAAGACAAGAGATTTAAATACAAAAAGCTGCCTTGCCCAAAATGTTTTTCTGGCAAGTTAATTTCCAAAACATACTTAAGAACCAATTTAAAAGTTAAGGGTATATAAAAAAGCATGACTTCGAGCAAATCATATTTGAACCTTTGTTTCCTAAGGGCAATTTCTTGATCTTTTGTTTCCCAAGGACAATTTCTTGATCCTTTTGTCAATATAGTTTCTTTTTCAATGCATTCACAATCCACTGAAAGTCTTCTAATTTTGAGCTTTGAGGCGTTGACAACACAAGGAAGAAAACTGAATTTGTTCAATTACAAAATGGGAAATTCTAAACTGAAGACTTAAAATGGCCTCTAGGGTTTCAAGTCAGTTCCAGACAACAAATTTTCTTTTCCCAATTCTTGCTTTTAAATTCTATATATTAGTAAAGCAAAAAAAAAAAAAAAAAACAACTTTCATTTGCCTTTTCGAGATGAGAAAAGTAGCCCTTAGCCTGAAATAAACTCTTAACTCACGAACATTATCTAACTCGCCAAATCCAGGGGCATGAAGTGTTTCCACAACTAATCTGAAATTGCTTTTCATGTATCCAGGGTTCTGAAAGTGTCAAAAAATTGGTCAATATTATTCAAACAGTGTAGTAAATTAGATATTATACAAGAGTCACAGCGTATTTTTGTGTACTTGGATGCTATAATTATTTTTCTTTTTCAAAGAAATTTTAATTGGCATTGGAAAGACTTTTGAAACATAATCTCTAAGGTACTAAATAGGTCCCATGAAAAGAGCAACGGCGGCACTTCTGTAACTTGAAACGGTAAACATATCTGCCGCTTGAATTTTTGGCAAAATTCATTTGGGCAACATTCATCTTGGTGGAATACTTCTTTTCTGAACTAGGCATAATAATAATAAAGAAAGTAATAACCATTCAATATTCTTTATAAATATAGTATCAAATGACATTGTTCTTTTTTTTTATTAAAGTGTTCAGTTAGAAAAAACGAGTCTTTCGTCAAAATTATTGACCCCTAAAATATGACCTTTAGAAAATCGGAAAGGGCTCCTTCACGAGGACAACCGTGTTATTTTCAAAACTTGAAACGACAAACATGGAATTTTTAATAAAAACGATGCATAATTTATCGGAAAAAAGTTTTTAAAATACCCAAATGAAACGTCAAAAGATTGCAAAGCTTAAAACTGGCTTGCGAATCAAAAAATCAAAAACTTGAATCAAAAACGTTTAAACACTTTCGAAAAAAATTTTCGGCTATAATCTATCTCATTTTTCATATAGAATCCAAAAATGTTACTTTTTTGCGAAATTTTAGACATAGCCATTTTAGACTAGCTGGCGAATCAAAAAATCAAAAACTTGAATCAAAAACGTTTTAAACACTTTCGAAAAAAATTTTCGGCTATAATCTATCTCATTTTCATATAGAATCCAAAAATGTTACTTTTTTGCGAAATTTTAGACATAGCCAAAGGTCATAGCAAATGAATATATCTTCAAAATATTTTAAGCGTCAGATTTCACAAAAAAATATGCAGCGACTTTTGGGGCATTCTGCTGTATACAAGACAACTTGACGCTAACTATTAAAATGAACTATACCCATTTAGAGTAAGAAAGCTTTTCAGAGTGTCCATGATTGAAAAAAAAAAAAAAAAAAAAAAAAAAAAAAAAAAAAAAAAAAAAAAAAAAAAAAAAAACAATAAGATTTAAGCAAAACCCGATGCTTTGATAAATGATCTTAGATTTATAATCGACAGTAAGAGGTTTTAGTCATGGTGAGTTAACTTTGAAAGAGTGTTAAAAAGCTCATATTCGGATGCGTTTTCTTTTTATTATCGCTTTTCAATTAAATACTGATAACTCCAAATGAATTTTCTATTACTGTTTCAAACTACAATAGCTGAAAAAGGAGGTTAAGAACTAAATATAAGCGGAATATTTTCCTTAATCCATAGTAACATACCAAGGAAACGAGCCTCCCGCGATGAAAATAAATTTATTGTAACTATTTTAAGTATTTGTAGTCATTCGTATGAAAAATGTTTTCCCACAACTAAGGGCCTAAACGAATTTCCCCAAAGTCGGAACCTTCTAGATCGTATTTTTGCTCCAGGAAATGGAAGTGTACCAAATTTGAGAACAAGATATAGTATCATTTTCAAGGAAAAGTATATATATACATATATATATATACATATATATATACATATATATATATATATATATATATATATATATATATATATATATATATATATATATATATATATATATATATATATATATATATATATATATATATATACACACACACACACACACATATATATATATATATAATATATATATATATATATATATATATATATATATATATATATATATATATATATATATATATATATAATTATTGTTTGTTTAATTTATGAAGACAGACTAATCACTCACTTTTGATAGACGCAGTACAAATTTATTTCCAACATTTTATTTATTCTAACTGATTTTCGACTTAATTTTTTTTAACACGAGCTGCACTCTATACACGATCCGTGGTTTTCATGGGCGCACATAAGCTGAATTTGAGGGGGGGGGCTTACCTGGTCTAATCGACACTTCCAATGCTGTATCATAGAAATCTCAAAACAAGAATATAAAATATAAGGTAGCATCATTCTGACAGGAGGGAGGGGGGCTGGCGCCCCCCCCCCCTTACGGGCACCCATGGCGGTTTTCCACGGAGGCCACAGCATGAAGTACATGCTCAAAGATTTCAATGCGGTCTAAGGGCGAGGAATTCATTCGATATATTGATAGTCTGCTATTTGAGGTATAATAGGCTTCTATATTGCAGAATTAGTCTTTAATTTGCAATAAACAATATCGTTAATCCTTAAATACCAGCTTTGGTGGAAATAAAACAGTAGGTTCTTTGTAATTTATATACATATTTGTGTTAAATTTATACTCATATATACCTACATTTTACGCACAGCTTACTGTTTGACATATGGTCAGACAGACGGGTACTCAAAACAATCAGTAGACAATTAGCAAATCCTCTTCTGTCTTCCGAAGAGCCCGCGTTTCAGAGCCACACTTGACTACTATCTACACAGTAGCTTCCAAGATTCTAACATACCCAGGGTATGTATAATGTAGAAGGGAGGACAAGCTGCCCTGCGATCAATATTGACTCTTAAAAGTTACAAGAAGTTTTAATTTACAATCAAATGAGCATTCGATGGTCATTAAGACCATCTATTCTATATCACAAGACCAGGAGAAAAATAATACATGGGAGACACATCGCTCTTTCATAAGTAAACATTTTTCTGCTGATAAGATTATGATTAGAGTCCTACAGGGATTTTCTATCAGCATTGTTGTAGGACCCAAATTATGGCCCTCGGGCGCGTGACCTTTTCAAATCCCCTAAAATCATTCAGACCGAGGTGTCAGACCGTTGCTAGCGCACCGCGAAGTGTTTCAGACACCTTTGGTCCAAAGTTATTGCGGGAATAACGCTTTTATTTTGCTTCTTCATCGTCTATGGAATTCTTCACCTCAAGAAGAATTATTCCTTTTACAAAAGCAACAGCAACAACAACAAATGATGACACGCTAGGCCTCTTCCAGTTTCCGCCACCTGGTATAGCCTAAATCTAGGAGCGTCACATATACCGCAGAGTTCCACCACGCGCAGAAGAGTCACAGCGATACTTGGCAGAATTCCGCCACGCTTAGAACGCACCACCTGGTGTACGTGATTTTTGAAAGTCGGCGATTCCTCCGTGACACGTCTTAAAGGCTGTCTCAAGCATGCAGTATTCTTAAAACCATGTTTATCCGGTATATCCTGACATCCAGTCATTATTGTTAATTTCGAAATGCACCATACATAAAAGCTAATGGCCTAGTGCTTTATTACTTAGCCTCAAAACAAAACCTAGCTACGATCTACGTTGTTATTTCTGAAACTGCAGAAAGTAAAAGCCAAGGTTACGTCACTTTGCCTCTAGACATTGTACCTGTTAATCGTTTCGTATGATCCTTATGATGAACACAATTCGATTATCTATCTATCAAACGACTGATTATCACAAAAACACTTTTCTAATTGTTGACAAAGAACTTCCATTCGTTGCATTATCATTTATATTTGTTGTGGAGCCATTTGAATGAAGACAGATTTTTTCACCCTAAAATGTACCAGAAACAAATAAAAAGGTCAATTTGCACAAGCAGGTAATTCATCATCCCTTAAGAGAAACAAGCTTTGCAATTTTTGCATAGAAGTCACTCTTTCTGATAGGGGAAACCCCAGAACAATTATTACATTAATTTAAAGCCTGTTAGCATATCGGCTTTAAAGTTCACAACCTAACATATAATGATTAATGTTTCACTGACTGTAGGTACCCTCCCATTCAATTTTAGAAGAATGTGGAGATTTTAGCATGGAAGGTGAGTGGGGTTCAGGAGTAGTGGATGCCGTTAAAAATCCATCTTCTCTGTCTCTTTCGCTCAAATTGCTTGCCCTATAAGTTTCAAGCATATGGGTGGTCGGAGAAAGGAAACGTGCCTCTGAAAATCATCACTCTCTGTGTACCATTGGCCCAGGGTACTTGCCCCGTGAATTTCAGGCTTATCCAGGCTTGAATTTACCAATAGGCCCTCTAGGCCCGGGCGTAGGGGTGCACAATGCAAGGGTGCGCAATAAATTATCACTGAGGATTTTTTTTCTTAATAAAAACTGGAAAGATGTGAATTATCGTCAAAGTGCCAGGTGCACTCCGCCACCGCGCTGCTTAGTCATAGAAAATTGATTTTAAAACAACACAGGAACTCCGCGACCACTTATAAACTGTCAGATGTCTCCCAAGAATGGCAGTTGAGAGTTTGGTATCACCTCTCTCTTTCGTTACTTTTGGTTCATCAGTTGCGTTCTATTCAGTGTTTCCACTATCAACGAATTTCCAGGGATTTCCCCGAAAATCTCACAAAAACGTAGCGACAAAAAATGCTTGGGCCTAAAGCGTCAAAGCTTTAAATCCGGTCCTAAGCTTATCAGTAAAAAAAAGTATGTCTACCTCTCTGCTGAAAAATCGGTGATGGGAGGAGGGTTTTAGATGGACCAAGGGCCTATTTTGTTCCTCTGATCATACAGATAAAAATCTTGCGGTGATGGGAGAGGCGTCTTCGAGAGCCACAGACCCAGTTAATTCCTGAAGTCATACACGTTGAAAACGATTGCACGCTTTCAGTTCAAACGAGGCACAGCATGCTTACATTTTGACTTAAAAGTTGGAGATCAGAGGAAGGTCTTGAAGGGGCAACTCTCCCAATTTGGTTCTCGAATAGTATAGATTAAAAACCTTTGACGATTCCTTGTAAAAAAAAATGAGTAGCATTCCGACCACTCTGCTAAAAATTTGCCATTGCAAGGAGTGAAAGGCTGAAACGGTTTAGGGGCCCAGTTTGTT
Organism: Artemia sinica; assembly: GCA_027921565.1. Taxonomy (NCBI): domain Eukaryota; kingdom Metazoa; phylum Arthropoda; class Branchiopoda; order Anostraca; family Artemiidae; genus Artemia; species Artemia sinica. The sequence goes on along the minus strand of CM051267.1, from coordinate 24,204,714 downwards.
CCTCCATCAATGCGGATGACATTCCTTGAAAGAGATTCCGCTCCAAACAAGGTATAACACGTCTAACTTTCGATTAAAAAGTTAGAGATCAGGGGGGACTGTTAAAAAGGGCCATAGGCTCTCATTGGTCTGCTAGTCCTACAAATTAAAATTATTTGTATGATTGTGGAAAAAAGGGGACAACATGCCCACCTTTATATTAATTAATTAAAAAAAAAAATTCCACAAAATACGTTTTTCATTAAACAAAAAATGATCAAAAATAAAATAAAATAATTTACCAAGCTCGAAACTACCACAAATCAGCATCGATAAATAAATGAAACCTAAAACGAACAGAAATTACAATAAATAACCGAGTCAAACTCAAAACGAGCAGAAATTAACACAAGTTGGGCGCAAAACCCTTATGCCTTCCCAAGGCCAGAACAAAATCTGGACTTTAGTGAAAAAAATATAAATGTTTTTACTTTTATAACTTTAATAAATCAAATAATTTTAACATTTTGATTACTAAATATCAGTATATGTATATTAAACTGACAATGCACATTCATTTGTATTTTTTCAGTAAAGAGCAAATTTTGTTCTCGCCTTGGGAAGGCATAGGAGTTTTGCGCCCAACTTATGTTAATTTCTGCTCGTTTTGAGTTTGACTCGGTTATTTATTGTAATTTCTGTTCGTTTTAGGTTTCATTTATTTATCGATGCTGATTTGTGGTAGTTTCGAGCTTGCTGGATTATTTGATTTTATTTTTGATCATTTTTTGTTTAATGGAGTTCTTTACTTTTCTTTGAAAAACTTATTTTGATGAAAAAGTTTTTTTAAATTAATTTCTGTTCGTTTTATATTGACATAGTCTTTTCAGGGAAAAAGATAATAACACTTTGAATCTTTTCGTTTTTTAAGACTTTATAGTTTGGCCTGCTATTTGTATGCTGGAGAAAAATTTTCAGCAATTTCTAACAACATACACCCTTTTAAAAATCTGGAAACAAATAGTACTGTTTAACTTAGTTTCATACCTCCTCTAGTTGACCTGAAATGGAAAACTTGATACCATTCGCAAAAAAATCTGTTTGCTTTCTTTGATAGCTTGGATACACTTACACTATTTTGATTTGGTTAAATTTTAAGAGCAGAAGTAGCCTCGAAAGTTTGAACATAATACCCTCAGTTGTTCTTGGGATACTGCTGAGATGCCTTATTGGGAATTAGCATTATCACAGTGCGGTTTGATTTAATCTTAAGGCAACATTTAGTTTTTAAACATAATGGGCAAATGGGAGGGTGGGAGTGGAAGGGGGATTATTTGCCCTCCAATCACTTTCGACTATTAAAAAGGGCATCAGCCCTTTATATTTTCAATCGAATGAGCCCCTTTCGAAGTTCCCATGACAACTCCTTCGATACGAAGTGTCCTGGTCTAAACAACAACAACAACAAAAAATATTACTAATAACTTTCGACTATTAAAGAGGGCACTAGCCCTTTGAATTTCAAATCGAATGAGCCCTTTTCTGAAGTTTCTACGACAACGCCTTCTATAAAACCTTATATGCCCCCAGGGCATAACTTAAAACCCTTGCCCTGAGGGCTGTGGCGGAGCATCCTCCTCAAAAAAATATTTTCTATCTGTAAATCAACTACGCTGAACAAAATGGCTATCTCAAAATTTTTATTGGATGTGTTTGGGGGAATGATGGGCGTGGGGGGGCTAGTTGCCCTTTAACCACTTTCGACCATTAAAAAGAGCACTAGCCCTTTGAATTTACAATCAAATGAGCCTGTTTTGAAGTTTCTACGACAACGCCTTCTATAAAAACCTTATATTCCCCCAGGGCATAACTTAAAACCCTTGCCCTGAGGGTTGTGGGGGAGTGTCCTCCTCAAAAACACATTTTCTATTTGGATATCAACTAAGCTGAACAAAATGGCTATCTCAAAATTTCAGTTGGATGTGTTTGGGGGAATGATTGGCGTGAGGGGGGGGGGGGGCTAGTTGCCCTCCAATCACTTTCGATTATTAAAAAGGGCACTAGAACTCTCGATTTCCAATCGAATGAACCCCTTTTGAAGTCTCTACGACGACTTCTTGTATACGAAGTGCCCTGCTTTAAAGAAAAAAAATAATAAACTGTACATTGTGTCAACATTGATCTTATATGCCCTCAGGGCATAACTTAAAACCCTTGCCCCGAGGGTTGTGGGGGAGTGTCCTCAAAAAAATATTTTCTATCTGGAAATCAACAACGCTGAACAAAATGGCTATCTCAAAATTTTGATTGGATGTGTTTGGGGGAATGATGGGCGTGGGGGGGGGGGCTAGTTGCCCTCCAATCACTTTCGACTATTAAAAAGGGCACTAGCCACTCCAATCGAATCAGCCCTTTTCGAAGTTTCTACAACAACTCCTTCGATACGAAGTGCCTGGGTATGAAAAAAAAAAAAAAAAAAAAAAAAAAAAAAAAAAAAAAAAAAAAAAAAAAAAAAAAAAAAAAAAAAAAAAAAAGATGTGCCCACATCGTTCTTTACTTAGGCAGCGCTGGCGCGCTGCCTATGAAAGCTTGCGGAAGAGCCAAGGAAGGTATTTTAGGGACAAGGTCCTACTTTGGCCTTCCAATCATGCAGATTGAAAATCCTTCCACGATTCCCTTCAAATAAGGTGCAACATGCCCACCCTTGTGCAAAAAAGGTCGGGACGGCATTTGAAGGCATCTTGCCTCCATTGACTCATTAGCCAAACGAATTGAGGAACTTGCGTAATTGCGATTTAGCCAAGGTGCAACCTACCAGTCTTGCAAAGATATTATCGATGGGAGGAGCTGGATATGATAAAAGGGTCCAAGAGCCCACTTAATTTCTCCAATAACAGTGTCTCGCCAATCATAGAGCTGAAAATATTGACCGCAAGAGTGAGAATCTCACAAAGAGCACAAATGAGATCTTGAAGTTTATAGGAGAGAATAAGGTAAAAGGGATAACCTCAGAGCTACCAAGTAAGAGTGAGTGGATCAATTATTTCACTAGTGAGTTTTCTTCCTTTGATTGTGTGTTAGAAAGCCATCGCTAATCTCTGCTAACGAACAGTCTGATCGGAGCCGAATCAGATATCAGTTTTGTTGTTCCGGCCTCTGATATTCATCGAGCTATAAATCGCCTTCGAAAAATTTCTCGCGTGGAAATGACCTCATGCGGTTTTCATTAACTAGATGCAAGTGATATGCTTCTGTAGCATCTACCGTTATTTTACCAGATTATTTTGGCATTGTTCCTGTTCCCGAATCTTTCTGTAATGGTAGACTCCTGTTACAAAAAGAAAGATAATCACGGTACTGCTCTTCCAGACCTATAACAATTTCTTCTGTACTTTTTAAGACGCTGGAGCTACTAGTGATTGAGGACGTAAATAAGGCTCATTCAACCCCCGCCCCCGCAACCAGTTTGAATTTAAAGAAGGTTATGGCCGAGAGGACTTGCATTATCTGTTTGCTAATGTACTGCTAATATTGGGCAAATTCGCCTCCCTTGTATAATAATACTGTGATTGAACCTCAAAGAGAGATTAAAATTAGTTTTATTTTTAAAGCACTGGATTTTCCATGCTGAACTACACCGGTGATATTTTAAATTTAGGCGGAGCCATACCGTATGCTGAAGAAAATTTTTCAGTGTTTAGTAGGAAATCTGACGAAATTGGTCTTAAGTTTAACGCGCCGAAGAGCGAGGTCCTTGCTTTCGGTCAATCTGAGGTACTGTCAAGAGCGTACAACTAGGAAATAAGAATATTTCATTATCTACTTGCGTTAAGCATCTTGGTTTTCCAATAGGAGGTGTGGAATCGACAAGGGCACTCCTCATTGCATGTCTCGGTGATAAACTAAAGAAGACGTTTGGCATACCAGCCCGCTGTAAAGTCTGATGAAGAAGCCGTATTCTTACCCATGTGTATACGCTTCAGCTATGCCGCGTGTCCTCACATGACTTCATTTTGGAATATGTTTCAGCAACCGATAAGAAAACTATCCGGTCCGTATACTTTTGTCTTACGAAGTTTCTTTCGTGTAGAAACAAATGTGGTAGAGAAAAAACGTCTAGTCTCAGCTTACAAATTAACTGAGTCACTACTAGCAGTTGAACAGCGTCGGGTTCGCTTTCTATCTTAACTGGACAATTTGAAAGGCCTCCATCCTGTTACTTGAAAGTAGATAATTTATAGGTTGTTCTTTTGAATGTTACTTGCATTATTCGTACATTCTATTCTTCGCAATTGTATGGTCTTTTCTGTGCGTGCGCTTATTCTTTCATCTTCTGTCCTTTTACTCTATTTTGTACCCTTGTGTGTGTGTGTGTGTGTTTTTTTTCTTTTTTTTGGTGGGGGGGGGGTAAAAAACAATATCGACTGATTGATTGAATAGCGTTGCGTTGCGTGTCGCATGTAGTATATATGTATATATATTTTTTTTTATGCAACGGATTGTCGTAGAAACTTGGGGGGAGACTCAATCGATCGCAAATTAAAATTTCCAGTGCCTTTTCCAAGAAATGAAATCGGTCAAAGGCCAACTAATAATCATGTGCCCCGGGGACCACGCAGTCCCATGCGGTACCGGATCAAGTTTCAGAATAACTTTTTCAATCAGAACGGTGAAAGACTTAGTGATATCAAAGCCATGTGCGAATCTTGGAACTTGTATGGCTACAGGGTCTAAAAAGGGGCATTTGAGTCCTTTATCGCCTCCTCCTATCCACCACCAACTTCGCAGATAGAGGAATGTTCTATCTATGTTGACGCACAATCATTCAGGAATTATTTATGGAATGATCCTAAATGCTTAAACTTTAACCATCAAAAACCCTTAAGACCGCTGAACAACAGTCCTAAATTCACAAATAGTAATAAATTTCATCAAAATTAATACTTAAGGGTTCAAGAGCTCGTTTATTACAAGCATGAGGCTAATACCGAAATATCGAAATTCAACATCAAAACAAGAATCTGTTTGCTGATTATTGCAATATCGACTTCTAATATCACACATGAGTAGTATGTGCTTCAAAATGGTGGATGTGTTATAAGCTGCTGAAAATCACACCTATTCTATTAAGTTTTATCTATATGATTAGATGATTGAATTGTGATCATTAAAAACATATTTCATTTCATCAACACCACAACAATCTGTAAGACCGTAATGGGACTGTCCCAAATCAGAACACATTAAGTACATATTTCGACAAATGGTGTTTGATTTCACGGTATTTAAGGATTACTGACCTTCTTAATTGCAAATCTTGGCATTTGAGGTTTCTGAGATTTGTATTACAAATCTGAAACCAATACTGCAAAAATGAAGCATAAAAGCAAAACATATGAAGTATACAGCAAACAGTATTTAATTTTCACCAAAGTTGATCTTTTGAGGTCTTTCATGGATTTTCGAGGTTGCAAACTCCAAATCTAAAACTGAAGCTGTACTAGGAAAATCGAAGACAAAAACATGTAAAATATAAGTTTCAAAAAATAGCGTTTGATTTTCACTAAATTGATATTTAAGGACTTTTTTGGTTATAGATTACAAATTTGAGGCTAATAATGCAATATATTGGTTCAGAATCAAAATAAATTAAGTGCATGTGTCACAAACTGTGTTAATTTCAATCTAAGTTAGGCTCTTGCCCCAGATTTGAGGGCCTCAAGTTAAACGAATAGCGCATTAAAGGAAAGGATTTATAGATGCTTCATAGTGAATGGCATCGCTTTACGTCTCTCATGTATTGTATATTTTTTTCCAAAGACATGGTTGTAGAACTGCTACATTTGAATGTTTTTCTTCCTTTTAAACCACTTTCCTTCCAAATATATTCAAAAATCATTTGGCTAAACAATATTTAAGGAATCTATTTAGTGTTGACAAATATCAAATGATGATGTAGTCTCTTTAGGTATTAAGGGATTACCACTCTTATTTCTGTTATAATTTTCATTATTTATAAGTTTGATTTATTCGTTCATAGCAATTATTGGCCGTTTTACGTTTGGCATTATATACGAGATTATCTCTGCTCGTTTCAGTTTTAAATTTTCCATCTACTTTTCATGGAAACATCAGTTTCACAAATTTAGTTCTTAGAAAGAATGAATCAAGTCGATATGAGTAATTGAAATTACAATAAGAACTAACATTAATGGCACGGGATTTTAGGCAGCCCGGCGTCTTCAACAGTATTTAAACACTGATTACCCTAATGATGCTTTGACTCCTCCCTCCCCCCCCCCACCAAGGATTACATTATCTGATGTGTACCCAATGTTAGAACCTGTGGGCATCTATGTTTGTGATGCAAATGTAAATGGTTTCGTTCAGCCAAGAATTTCCTAATAATTTTTATGTTACGGTTTTGTGTTTGCTAATTAAAAACTCACCTACAAAAAAAAGTAATCCGTGTAGTTACTCACTAGGATCCCTTCTCTTAGCTCAGTCAAAATTCCAGGTAGACTAGCGTAGCTTCCAAAAAGCAAACGCGTTAAAGGTTCATGCACTCATCTAACATTTGGGTCTAAGCACTCTTTTTTCAAAAATTACTAAACCGGTAAATTCCAATTAAAATCGTTATTGGAGGCAAATTTAATTTTAATGTAGATATTTTCTGTAGTAAAAGAGAGAGTTAGTTACATATCAAGCAGGTTATAAGCACGGCAAACTGGGTAAATAAGGATTAGGTGGTTTTAAAGTAAATCCCTATTTTAAAATAGTTCAATTAATTTTTTTTTTCGGTCGTTTGTCTCACATCTAACAAAGATGAAAATTCTATCAATGGCTTTTAGTTCTAGTAATATTTTTAGCGTTTGAAAATATTGTCGTATTGCGAGTCAATGGCGAAGAAAACCTGAGCCATACAAAAATAATGAGTCAGTTCCTTCTACAAAAAGAATTCCTTCAACACGAAATATCAAATTTCCTTTGGGTATCTATTATCTATAGTTGGAAATTCGTGAGTCACCAATTTGAAAAAGCATTTACTATATAACGAATAATTCTTTACATCAATTTAATATGCGTTTATTCCATTTTGAAAATATTTAATTTGTTGTATACTCTCTCATTTTGTGACATGAACATAAAATGACCAGGAGAAAAAATTTGAAATAAAATGTATGAGCAGTGGAGCCCTCTCACAACATTTTAAGGAGAGAGAAGGGGGGGGGGGCAAACTTTGGTAGAATCTAAGGAGGGATTTGTTTCGGTGAAAATACAAAAAAAAAAAAATCAAAAACCATGGAGTTGTAAATACCCCCCCCCCCTAAATTGGTGCCAACGTGCATGAGGGGACAAAGGCCCCATGTGATAAGTATTTTATTTCTAATTTTGCTGCGTAGTTTGAAAAGAGGAATGTTGAAAGGAAACGTACCGTTAATACTGTTTTACAATAAGGGTAAGCATTCCATGCTTCTTCGTGTATCTCCAGAGAGCCTTTTGGAGCAAGCATTCGAATAAACGCAGGAACTTTGCTAAAAATATTTACGAATTACATCTACATCGCAAAAGCAATACAGTGATGAGAAACGAAATATACATGCAATGAGAAGATAAAAAGCGAGTATCTGCATTTTCTTAAACAAAAAAAAAAACTTAGTCTTCATAAAAAAATATTGATAGCGTTCAATAACCTGGTAAAACATTGCCATTTATAACGGTAATGTAACACACGTATGCAGATGAGTATTTTTTTAATATACAGAATTATTTTTTATTATTTTGGTTTACAAGTGATTTGCTTTGCTTCTGATTTTGATGTGTCCATTTTTTTTAGTTTTGGCTGTTTATTACAACGTGTTACAAAAAACAGAAAATATATTTATAAGGGTTCCATTGAAAGAAATGTTTTCACAGACATTGACGAGCCTAATATTGCCTTTCCCTCCTGCAGATAAGAAAAGAAAAAATTTCCGAAATGAAGATTTTCAGGATAATCGATATAACTGAAAAAAAAAAAAAAACTAAACTAAAAAATCCACATATTCTGCTTAGTCATTTTAGGGAAGATGCTAGGCTCTTCACATTTGCAAAGAGATGCGGTCTTTTAAACTGATGATGGGTACTGAAAATATGGCTAAAATAGTTGGTTTTCAAATTGGTTCATAACTTTATTGGCTGTCCAGAAACTCCTATTCCAAATTTCCTAAGGAAAGTTCTTTTGTAATCCAAAAACATAAGCGATTTTCTCAGTCAGCACAAAAAAAAGACCTCGCAGCCATTAAAAAAAGACATCGCTTCGCAGATTAATTACATCATCGCTTCGCAGCCAACATATGAGCCAAGAGTGGGCAAAGTATTTGGTGAAAATAGGCTCGTTTGTTGGTGCTTTGCGGATTAAAATTGATAAAGTTTTTAGATGAGCCGAAATGAAAAACGACTTCTGTAAAGGACAAGAACAAACCAGTCCTCCTTACTTTTTCCAAAATTGGTATTATCAATAGGAAACATAGAGAAAAGTTTTTTTTAAAACAGTTTTATCTCCCTATGCACCTAAAAGTAAAAAATAAACTCATAACCTGAAATTTTTTTAGAACTAAAAACGAAAGCGCGGGGTGGTCAAGACATATTCTATAATGTACAAGGCCGACTTTATATATCTTGACCGTCTTTAAATTTTTTTACTTCTTCAAGGTCGAAGGAAAAATCTTTTTTTTTCGTTAGTGAATTTGGATTTTATTGGGCGTTTCATTGAGTTTTTAGTTTATTTCACTCTTTTTATTCATTGGTAAATCTTGAAATCAATGTTCAGCCTTTATACTCCACGTTAACGATTCCTACATCACACTGAATATTCTCGCTTTTAATATTTCATAATGAGACCATGTGTACTTCTCCTTCAATATACTTCCCTTCAACATCCAATGTTTTAGAAAAAGGGGTGATATGACAGATAAGGATATTATTTTTTTCTGCTAAATGGTCTTTTTTCAGACGAAAACTTAACTACAAAATGAATTCAGAGCTTTACGGCAGGTACTTAGGGAAGGGAAGCTTCGAAACCCCCTCTTCTCCCAACCGCAAATGCCAAGATATTAACGATTTCGCCAATCATTTCCCGTATTTTTCGCTCAAATCGCCTGTTCCTACGTTTTTCTTCGAATTTGATCCCCCCCCCCTTCCCACTGAAGTGTTTCCCTCTTCCTCAGAATACATTTATATGTACATCTCAGACTGAGGATACCGACACAAATTTTAGCGGAAAAACTAGGTTTCGCATCCCTTCCTATGTCGTTTCACCTCTAACACACACTCGAACCTTAGTGAAGTAAATTAGCCCAACAATTAGGTTAAAAAAACCTAAACTAGGACAAAAAACACGAGGATATACTGGTCATCTTAAATAAAAACAAGATTTATGCTGCTGGACAACGTAAAAACATTTCGCCAGTTTCACCGACAAAGTTTTTCGGAAGCAGCACTTAGATTTTGCTCCTCCACCTTTGATTTTGTTTAAACTCCGGAGCTGTCAACCCCTCACATTTTTACAATGGAATGTCCCAAGAAGAATTTTTTCCAGAAAACCGAGGACACGTTCTTTAAAGGCTCATTGACAGCCTGCGGGTCTCTGTATAGGAGGAAACTATAAGTAGTGAAAGATATTTCCAAAGGTTTGGTTGAAGTTTTTGCTCAACGAGTCTTAAGAATCTCCAACATCAGAGTTCCTAGTGCTGTCGTACATTAATATGTAGTATGGAACTTATGTACTATATATTTGTATTAATTATTGGTCAGTGAAAGCACATTGAGAAGTTTGAACAGTAGCTCAAATCTATCCATTTAGTTTATAGCGTTATATTTTATCACTTGAAACTATTTATAATTTGAAATTATATACATGTTTGCTGTTTGACATTATCATGTTATATCGGTGAATGTGGTAACTTTCAAAACGGGCACGCAGAGAGAAATTTCCCATCAAAATTTTGATAGCTTCTTTTCTTTTTATTTGGCAAAATTTCGAGAAACATTCACATAAATATGGCCTCCAATAGAATCTTAAGATAAGATACATTCACAAACATTCCCTAACGAATTTTACATTCCCTAACAAATTTTAAGCGAATTTACACTTTCAAACAGAAGGTGGATCTGGCTTAGAAGTGCCCTATACATCAGAAAATACCCCTCTTTTGATTGAGCCAAAGTGCTCACCCCATGAGGTTCAAGCGAATCTGATCACCTTCACGTATAGGTTGGAGAAAGGGCTTATGCCTCTGAAAATTATTCTCAAGTCTCACTGACCCAATGTACTTGCAACATAAACTTCAAGCCCATCGATGAAAAAATCATGCTATCCTTCTGCTGAGACTTTGGTGCTCGAAGTTCTGTTGAAGGGCCTACAGGCCTCCAGAAGTGTGTCAGCCTTATGTTAAAAATCTGGCAAGGAGGCTAGGTGCAGGGGGGTTGGGTGCTCGGGACACAAATTACTTTATGTCATTAATAATCCTGACTGAAAAATCCTTGCAAAATTCCGAACCAAACAAGGTGCACCAATCTTACTTTTCTACTGAAATTTTGGGGTAGGAGGAGCGGGGTTGAAGAGGCTATGGCCCCATTACAAGCTTTCATTTAGACATATTGGACATCCTTGCACCATTCTATTTAAGAAAGGGTGCAAAATGCCTACTTCTGTGCTAAAAATTAGGTGATGGGAGGGGTGAGATGAGCCATACTTAGATTTTACTTGTGATTAATTAAAAAATTTACAATATTTATTAATGTAAATGAATAAATAAATCTTAAAACGAGTGAAACTTAAATTGAATATGCAAATCAAGTTTGAATCGAATAAAAATAACTACAAACAAGAGTTTGGGTATCGCCTCACTGCAGAAGCCTAAAAACCTACTGCGTCATTGGCGCTTTACTGAAAACAATTCTTTCATTAATTAAGATTTTAGGGAATAAATATCAGCATATGTATATTAAATTGACAATGCACATTCTTTTTCAGTAAACTCATTTGAATTTTTTTTCAGTAAAATACAAATTATATTCTGGCTTTTAGAAAGCATAGGGGTTTTTAACCCTACTCATATTAATTTATGCTCGTTTTGAGTTTGACTCTAATATTTATTTTAATATTTGTTCGTTTTGGGTTTCATTTATTTATTGATACTGATTTGGGGTAGTTGTATGCTTGGTAGATTATATGATAGTCCGGACGCCAGGTGTTGAAAGTGTGAATCATACCACGACGGAATGGGGCTGCTACGAGAATTAGCCTACCCTCCACACCCTAAATTGACCATGCGGATTCAAAAATACCAATGGCACTTGCTTGCGAGTGGTGGAACATTCCGAAACTTGACATTTTATTATATTTTGGTGTTTCATGCAAGAAAATGCATGTTCCACAAAGTTTGAGGTGCAGTTTTCCGCTCAAATAGAAATGCCTAGAAGCCATAGAATGTTTTCATAACAAACCAACACGATTAGTTAGAAAAAACGGCAGAGTTAAAAAAATGGCAAAACTATATGAGTCTTGAACAGTCTTGGAAAGTATAAACAAAATTAAATTGAATATTAGATATATAATGATATTAATTGTAGAAAGATCCATCAGTTCAAGATATTTTTGTCACTGTAATTTTATTTTCATTTTCAATGCTGTAAGAACTGGAAAATAATAAATTTGTAATATACGAGTAATTCGTTTTCAGTGAAGCAACAATGACGCAGAAGGCTTTAGGTTTTTACAGTTAAAGAAGGGGGCAGTATCCAAATTTTGTTTGTAGTGAAACTATATTTGTCTTGACTAATCTTGAAAAGAACTAATAAATTAAACTGAATATTTGATGCATAATGATATTAATTGCTAAAAGCTCATCAGTTCAAAATTTTACTGTAATTTAAATATTTATTTTCAATATTAAGTACAAAAAAAACATTTGTAATATAATTCGTTTTCAGTAAAGCGCCAATGACGCAGTAGGTTTTAGGCTTCTGCAGTGAGGCGATACCCAAACTCTTGTTTGTAGTTATTTTTATTCGATTCAAACTTGATTTGCATATTCAATTTAAGTTTCACTCGTTTTAAGATTTATTTATTCAGTTACATTAATAAATATTGTATGTTTGTTTGCATTGATTGTTATTTAATTTCTGTTCGTTTTAAGTTTCATTTATACTTTAATAGCAAAATATTTGTTTTCGTTTTAAGCTTGATTTTCATATTCAATCTAAGCATTACTCGCTTTAAGATCTATTTATTCATTTATATTATTACTTGTTGTATGTTTTTTGCTATGATTGTTTATTTAATTTCTGTTCGTTTTGGGTTTCATTTATTCTTTAATAGTAATTTCTGGTCGTTTTGAGTTTGAATTTTAACAGGTATTTGTATCTCCTGAGCTTAAGTTTAAAATGGCCTTTACTTTTCTTTGAAAAACTTATTTTTCGGAAAGTTTTTTTTTAATTAATTTTTGTTCGTTTTTGATTGCAAAAAGTTTCAAGTTTTTATGGCATGGGGGGGTGTGCTTACTGTCCGATTATTCTTGACTTTAAAAAACGGATCTAGAACTTTCAGTTTAAATCGAATGAGGCTTTTTTCAGTCTATACGATTACCTCTTTGATAAAAACCTTATATATGAACAATAGACAGCTTGCATAACTTGTGAACAGCGATTGACAACAATGAATGGATTGAAAAAATAGCTCCAATAAGGGGGTTTAGACCATTTCACTTGCTGACACAAAGGGATCACGACTGTTTGGAATTGACCTTAATAGGATTTTGTGTGCCAAAGCAATTTTACATCTATCTCAGAGTATGTATTTTAACCTTATAATTGGATAATTATAATAGATTTCCTATGTGTTCTTCCCATACAAAACCCCTTCCCATAAGTTATAAACCCCCTTTAATAAGTTATGCCCCACGGCATAACTTACAATGCCTACCCCCGGGCCCTGGTGGGCTGTGTCGACACCGGAGTTTTTTGTTATCAGAACTTTGAACTATTTTGACAAAAGTCTATCACAAAATTTTTATCTGATGCATTTAGGGCGTGGAGGAGGGGGGGGGGGGGGTAGTCACCCTCCAATCTCTTTTGAATCTTAAAAAGTGAACAAGAACTTTCAATTTTCAGTCAAATGAGACCTCTCCAAAGTTTATAAGAGCATCCCTTCCATAAGAAATAATGGGAAGGATTCGGAAGATCCGTAAATTACAACTCTTGCCCTGAGGGCTGTGGGGGAGTTGTCATCCTCAAAGACCTAATTTCCAGAACTTAAAACTACGTTTAATAAAATGGCTGTCTCAAAATGTTGATTGGATGTGTTTGGGGGAAAGGTGGGCATGAGAGGGAGGTTAGTTGCCGTCAAATCACTTTCGACTATTAAAAAGGGCACTAGCCCTTTGAATTTCCAATCGAATGAGCCTTTTTGAAGTTTCTACGACACCGCTTTCTATAAAAAACCTTATATGCCCCCAGAGCATAACTTAAAACCCTTGCCCTGAGGGTTGTGGGGGATTGTCCTCCTCAAAAATATATTTTCTATCTGGAAATCAATTATGCTGAACGAAATGGCTATCTCAAAATTTTGATTGGATATGTTTGGGGGAATGATGGGCGGGTGGGGGGGGGGTGCTAGTTGCCCTCCAATCACTTTAAACTATTAAAAAGGGCAATATCCCTTTGAATTTCTAATCAAATGAGCCTTTTTTGAAGTTTCTACGACAACGCCTTCTATAAAAACCTTATATGCCCCCAGGTCATATCTTAAAACCCTTGCCCTGAAGGTTGTGGGGGAGTATCCTCCTCAAAACATATTTTCTATCTGGAAATCAACTACGCTGAACAAAATGGCTATCTCAAAATTTTGATTGGATGTGTTTGGGGAAATGATCGGCGTGGGGGGGAGGATGGGGCTAGTTACACTCCAATCACTTTCGACTATTAAAAAGGGCACTAGCCCTTTAATTTCCAATCGAATGAGCCTGTTTTGAAGTTTCTACGACAACGCCTTCTATAAAAACCTTATATGCCCCCAGGGCATAACTTAAAACTCTTGCCCTGAGGGTTGTGGGGGAGTATCTTCCTCAAAAATATACTTTCTATTTGGAAATCAACTACGCTGAACAAAATGGCTATCTGAAAATTTTGATTTGATGTGTTTGGGGAAATGGTGGGCGTGGGGGTGGGTGGGGGGGAGGGCTGGCTAGTTACACTCCAATCACTTTCGACTATTAAAAAGGGCACTAGCTCTTTAATTTCCAATCGAATGAGCCTGTTTTGAAGTTTCTACGACAACGCCTTCTATAAAAACCTTATATGCCCCCAGGGCATAACTTAAAACCCTTGCCCTGAGGGTTGTGGGGGAATATCCTCCTCAAAAATATATTTTCTATGTGGAAATCAACTAAGCTGAACAAAATGGCTATCTCAAAATTTTGATTGGATGTGTTTGGGGAAATGATGGGCGTGGGGGGGGGCTAGTTGCCCTCCAATCACTTTCGACTATTAAAAAGGGCACTAGCCCTGTAATTTCCAATCGAATGAGCCTGTTTTGAAGTTTCTACGACAACGCCTTCTATAAAAACTTTATATGCCCCCAGGGCATAACTTAAAACCCTTGCCCTGAGGGTTGTGGGGGAGTGTCGTCCTCAAAAATATATTTTCTATCTGGAAATCAACTACGCTGAACAAAATGGCTATCTCAAAATTTTGATTGGATGTGTTTGGGGAAATGATCGGCGTGGGGGGGGGGATGGGGCTAGTTACACTCCAATCACTTTCGACTATTAAAAAGGGCACTAGCCCTTTAATTTCCAATCGAATGAGCCTGTTTTGAAGTTTCTACGACAACGCCTTCTATAAAAACCTTATATGCCCCCAGGGCATAACTTAAAACTCTTGCCCTGAGGGTTGTGGGGGAGTATCTTCCTCAAAAATATACTTTCTATTTGGAAATCAACTACGCTGAACAAAATGGCTATCTGAAAATTTTGATTTGATGTGTTTGGGGAAATGGTGGGCGTGGGGGTGGGTGGGGGGGAGGGCTGGCTAGTTACACTCCAGTCACTTTCGACTATTAAAAAGGGCACTAGCTCTTTAATTTCCAATCGAATGAGCCTGTTTTGAAGTTTCTACGACAACGCCTTCTATAAAAACCTTATATGCCCCCAGGGCATAACTTAAAACCCTTGCCCTGAGGGTTGTGGGGGAATATCCTCCTCAAAAATATATTTTCTATGTGGAAATCAACTAAGCTGAACAAAATGGCTATCTCAAAATTTTGATTGGATGTGTTTGGGGAAATGATGGGCGTGGGGGGGGGGGGCTAGTTGCCCTCCAATCATTTTCGACTATTAAAAAGGGCACTAGCCCTGTAATTTCCAATCGAATGAGCCTGTTTTGAAGTTTCTACGACAACGCCTTCTATAAAAACCTTATATGCCCCCAGGGCATAACTTAAAACCCTTGCCCTGAGGGTTGTGGGGGAGTGTCGTCCTCAAAAATATATTTTCTATCTGGAAATCAACTACGCTGAACAAAATGGCTATCTCAAAATTTTGATTGGATGTGTTTGGGGGAATGGTGGGCGTGGGGGGGGGGGCTAGTTGCCCTCCAATCATTTTCGACTATTAAAAAGGGCACTAGAACTCTCGATTTCCAATCGAATGATCCCCCTTTGTTTCTACGACAACCCCTTCCATATGAAGTGCCTCTGGGAAAAAAAAAATAATAATAATAATAAAACATTGGAGCCGTATGGCCTTTACTATAGGCAACGCTAGAGCGTTGTCTCTGATTTGCCAAGTCCACCATTTTCCATACCCGAATGGAGAACATTCCCCCGAATTTTTGCTACCCCCTAAACCCGGTTTCCCCCACTTAGCCTCCTCTACCGCCGCAACTTACTCACCGATTAATCCTGCTGCATAAAGGTTTCGAAGGAAGTTCACCCCTTTATCACGCAGCACCTCAACAAGTCTAAATTCTATTGTTTCACTCCATAAATGTTTTGATGTCTCAAATGCGATGTGTTTTGATCCTTGTATTTTTTGGCCTAAGACATTTCGTTGTTTTTTCACTTGTTTTAAACTTGTGTGTTTTATTATTAATTCTCATAGACTCACTTTATACTAATACTTTATTTTTCATCTGTATATCGTTATATTCAAATTCGGCTTTCTTGTGATAGTAGTTTGTCAACAGACTATTATCTTATCTTACATAAAACCCTGCCAAATTCAACACGTCAAGAGTCAGATCTATGTGCACACATGTTCTTTTGATCAGTAATCGTGGCAACATTTCGTTCTAGTCAGAACAAAATAGAAAATAGCACAGTAAAATGAAAGACCGCCCACCCAAAATCAAAACATAGGTAAAGATGTACCATAGATGAATACTGGCTCAACTCTATCGTCTGGTGGTGTCATTAAAAGCTCCTAATTTGTCTGAATCATGTAGAAAACTCACAATTTGATATCATGTTCTATTCAACCTAGTAACTTCAAAGTAAAACTGCACAAAACCTCTTTTTTTGCAGAGAATGTGTTTAAAATTTAAGCTCTCAATATAAAACAATATGTAACTGATATAACCCTCATTAATAATGTAGAACTGTTTTTGTTATAAACAGTCCATGGTTTCTAAAAACAAAGCTGTAGCTCCAAAATAGTTAAGAATAAGACAAAACAACTGAAGAACCATATAAGTATTCTTTTTTTTGTAATAAAAAAAAAGCTTTGCTCATTTAGCTAATACAGCAATTACCTTACTTCAATCGCCTTTATTAACAAGCGGGCTTAACTAACTATGGCACACTGATTCTCCAGCACTGAAAATTTACACTTTTTGAAATCTGATATTAAAAACGTTAAATTTAAAAGTTAAGCCAACTTGAGACGGTTATAGTTAGCCCAATCAAGTTGAAAAATTCAACATTTAAACTCATTTTTAAGTTACTGGAAAAGAAAGGAAAAAACATGTTAGATCTTAAAAGAGGAGAAATTTGTCGCCAAACGATTGTTTTTGCCTTAAAATAAAAATGGATATTCTATCATATGTAAACTTGGGGGGGGGGGGGGGGGGGGGAGGGAGAGTGCTCGTCAAAGTAAATTGGCTTGACGGACCACTCTGGAGAAATTGAAAAACAGTGGCATAAAAATGAACCATTCCCTCTTACGGCTCCTCCCAACGTAGGGGTCGGCCTCCGTTCAGCTATGACAGTACATAACCCTTTCTAAAAGTTTTTTTTAAGTAAATCAAGCATTTTATAAGCATATTGCTCTTGAAGCTACACTTCAAAAAAAAAAAAAAAAAAAAAAAAAAAAAAAAAAAAAAAAAAAAAAAAAAAAAAAAAAAAAAAAAAAAATGTTTAGCGTTTCTACCTTGCTAAATGATAGACTTTATAGGTGTATTGTCCTTTTGAGTATTTTCCATCTAAAAGTGGGACATCATTAAATGGTTCATTTTTTCGCACTTCGACACCTTCTCCTCCACCTGTATTTTCTCTAGAGGTCTGTGCAACGGCGTAAAGTTGGCCTACTTGGTACTGTAAAGGAAAGAAAAGGCTTTAAGGTCAGGAGTGACAGGAACTGCGATGGATGCTGGGGTACATACAGCTGCGAGGCCTCTTCTCGGGATTAATTTAAAAAAACTGTTTCCACAAAAAGAAGTTTTTCAAGGAAAAGTAAAGAGCTACATTAAGCCTAAAACAAGCAAAAATAAAATAATTTTTAGTAAATAAATGGAACTCAAATGAACAGAAATCACAATAATAATCAAGTCAAACTTAAGACGAACAGAAACTACCCCAAAGAGGAGGAGGGCTAACGCCCCCTGTGTCTTCTAAAGACTAGAACCTCATTTGCGCTTAACTGAAAACAATTTTTATTTTGAGACGTGTGGTTTAATTGGTAACACATTAAAATAATAATAATAATAATAATAATAATAAAATGAAAAGAACTAAAGAAATGTAGCTTCACGGTTTAATATGCATTGATTCCTGAAAGCCTCAGTGATTTTAGATTTACTTATTAACACTATAAACATGAAGACGATTAAAATATATTTTGTTTCCAGTAAAGCGCAGATGATGTTCTGGTCTTTAGAAGGCATAAGGGGCGTTAGCCCTACTCCTGTGTGGGGTAGTTTCTGTCGTTGTTTGGTATTTTCCTGTTTGTGGTAGTCTCCTGGTGATTATTATTGTAATTTCTGTTCGTTTTGAGTTTCATTTATCTAATGATAGTGATTTATGTTTGTTTACTCTTGAATTACTATTCGACTTTATTTATGCTTGTTAAAGGCTTAATGCAGTTTTTTACTTTTCTTTGAAAAACTTCTTCACAATTTGCCGCCAATTTTACGAATAGTTTTGCTATAGAACTTTAGATGGATGGATACGTGAAAATTATTCAAATATATAGATTGAAAATCTGCATGATCTTTGGGGTTTTACACGGCTGAAACCATTCTGACCACCATCATGTTGCAACCTTGAATACAGAAAAAATATTGACCTACCATCCCCCTCAGGATGCCCCCAAAGTTTCAACTTATTCCCTTAGCCATTCCTAAGATGTCGCAGATACAGCCTCTTGACAGCCATAAATGGAAACAGTATCTTTTGATTTAGTCCAACATTCCCCTCAACAAGCCCTGAAAGTTCCAACGCAATGCCCAGAGATGTTCCTGGGATATTGCAGTGACACCCTTTTGACAATCTAGATATGCATAGTGTTTGTTGGTTTATTTTACACCCCTTTCAATTTTCTCTGAAAGTTTCAACTTTATACCCTATTCCTTTCCTGGGATATAGCATATATGCCAATTTGATAAACTGAGCGCACTTAAGCACTTTTGATTTAGTTCAAGAGTTGTTGTAGCAGTTGCAATAGTAGTAATCGCAGTAATAACAGACATATTAGTAGTAGTCATAACAATAATAGTTGCAGAAGTCATAGTAGTAGTAGTCGTAATAACAGTAGTAGGCGTAGTAATAGTAGTAGTCGTAGTAATAGTAGTAGTCGTAGTGTCCATAGTCTTAAGTCACAGATGTAGTAGCTATTGTAGGATACATATAGTGTCTTTCAACTTCCGAGGCATTTAGTCGAGTTTTCTATAGCACAATTCGAGGAGAAGCAAAAAGACACGGCAACTTCTCCATGCCAAAGAGTCGATTTTTTTTATGGAAGGGGCGGTACCCGAAATTTAAGTTGTCCATGGTGGACCAAGTGAAAAAATTAAAATTACAGTGAAAAGTATATATAAACTGGAGACCAAAACTGCAAGAATTATTTTGAGAGGCAAATAAAACGAATCAACGAGTCTGTGGCACAGATGAAATTTTTTGAGTATCCATGGCATAAGTCAACGTTATACTTAAGTCACTAATTTAGAATCTAATGGGTCAATTTTCTTTGGCTTATCATTGTCTTTAACACTGAAAATATTTATTATAAGACGGAAAGTTGGCCTGATTTATTGGGTTTTCGGAAATTGTTAAAACATCACTAAAGCTTCTGAGGTTTTAGACAGTTTAGAAGTGGAAGACGTCAAAAGATTTCTAAAGCTTAATTATCGTTGTTCTGGAAGAACACCGAGTCCTTCATTAATATATTTAGGGTAGCAAGTTGCTCAAACAAAACAAAAATTTATATTTCTAATAGTACTATATTTTTATATGCCCCCTTAACATAATATATATAAAGTTACCAAGTTAAATTTGTACCTCTAACAGTGGTTTCAGGTTGGAAAAGTAGGCCCATCACATTGGTTTATTTAAGAACCCTACGAATATAGACTATACAACCAAAAGTATTTAAAATAGACAAAAACGTCCGGAATATCAAGCAAATATCCTGGACAATGGAAAATTATCATCATATTTCTGAGGTCAGCGTTAAAAATTATATTTTGTAGTTTAACTGAAGCTTTAATATTGTTCAGCTTGGCTTCGGCAAATTGAAAAGCAGGAAAAAAACAAGCAGAAAGAAAGAAATTTGGTGATAGGGTTTTTATTTATTCTTCTTCACTTAATCTTTTTTTGCCAGTCCCTAGGAAAGATTACCTTATCACTCAATTTAGAAAGATTTAAGAGTGACTAATCTACAGACAATAACTCCAGATTACCAACAAGAAAATGACAGAAGACAAATCAGATAAGACTATTAATCATCAACCTTTGGAGTTATTCAGATGCATAATTTATTACAAAGTTCTCTTTTTACATGAGCTTGTCACTAACAATCCTGCCACATGTCTGAATAAGGTATATTTTATTGTATAGCGTTAATGTATACTTTCAGTCACTTAGATCCAAAATTTATTACTAAATTATCTTTTTATATAAATTTGTCAGCCTTTCAATAAAATCATGATTATTACTGAACAATTAATACATCGAAATGGTACCGTAGCTAGCATGGATACCCCCTTCCGTGCCATTTTACAGACTTTTTGAAAATCATGGGGATAACATTAACAATATTCAACTGTATAGATTTTTTTTTGTAAACATGATACTCATAACAGAGTGGAACAATTATTTACACAAACAACAAAACATAATAAGTGATTGGACTATGTCCATGATGCCCTACTATGAAAATAAATTAATACTGTAAACTCCAGGTTTGTGACTCACTGTGCGTGTGTGTGTGTGGGACCGCAGTTTAATAGGCACATGTCTATTGTTAGCTGCGTCTGCTACTGGCGTCTTCTTCTCTCTTGGGCAGTTGGGACTGAAGGGATCGATATGACATGGAGTAGGAGGGATCGATACTTGAGTAGAGTGTATGGGAAGGCAGGTATTTTAGTTCGATTAGGGGTGCGTGAATTAGTGTTTCGAATAGAGTGTAGGTGGTAGTTTAACTGAAATAAAAGTTATCATTCCTGAGTTAGCTTTAATTTGAAATTCTTTTTCAATAGTCTCTTTAAACACCTTTTTAAAGTTCTTGTTACTATGGGTCGCCGTTCATTCTTTACTAGATTGCTATTTTCACTGCTGAGATGTTTATAGGCCACTGTCAAACATCCATCCTTCAGGGCCTAAAGATTCGATAGCTTTTTGCTTTCATCCACTTCGAAGTCTGGAGTTACTTTGAGATAAGCAGGTGGTTTTCATTTCTCAGTGGAGATTTTTTGCAACAAAGCTTGGTCAGGAAAGCTTGAGGATTTCACAGTAGCACATTCAACTTAGGTACCAACAATTTCCACTTCTGAATCCAGAACACACTCTAGCACAACGTTTCTAACGGATGTATTGATGTCTGCACAAATCGGAGCTCGATTTTCCGTGGCCGTAATATGCTTTAGAAGTGCCATTCGCTCTATTTTTTCTCTCCTTCTTCTTTCTCCATGTCACCCCCTGGGAAGTGCCATCCGGAGCAGTCTGCACACCTCTCCCCAGTTTTGCACCACTGCTTTTTACATGGAAGGGAGAAACTTTGGACAATTTAAACTTACTATAACTGAAATAAAAACATAGTTTTTCCAAATTCCCAAAGAGCCTTAAAAAGCGATTTTGTGGTAGGGGGAGGGGATAGAGTGAATTCTCAGCCTAATGAGCAGAAATAACATTAGACACAGCTAAAAATCTTATGTATATCTTTTCAGGAAACCATTTTATTTAGATACAAATTAAACAAAAAATAAAAGCCAGAGAACCTTTAGGTTCTTAAGGACAACTCCGACCTCCAACATATACATCTACATAAAAAAAAAAAACAAAAAAACAATAACCCCCACCGACAGACTAACTACACATCGCTAACATTAATTCACTTATGGCACTACTAAAAAAAATCAAACAAAATGATGATTAAATTTACAAAAATCCCTCAAATTTCCCTGTAAAATACTTGTGTCATGCTATTGCACCCTAATTTCATTCCTCATTGTAGCCTATAACTTCTGTCTTTTTTCAACTGACAGGTCACACCACTTTACGACCTTGCACAAGAAGAAATGAAAAACAAAATAATATAGGTGAAAGAGGTCCTAATTATAACTAGAAATAAATATGGAAGGAAAAGCACCACATAAATCAACACCACAGCTAAAACAAAAGAACTTGAAATAAACAGGTTGTATATGAGTGATAAACTACACTGCTTTATTTTCAAAGTTTTTAAGGTAAAAAAAAAACAATATTGTACTCTGCAGAATTTTCTTTTTTCTCTTCAGTGGTATCAATAGCCACTGGGCGATTGGTGTTCCATCAAGCATGGTATTATGGAATAGGGATTGCTCGTCTTTTTTCCCTTTATAGAAGAGTCTACCTTGGAAGTGTCAAGCTCTTCATCATTGTGTTTCCCCATCAAGAGAACCCAACCCACCAATTTTAGACTGTCTTGGGCAGGCAACACTTGTCCTAGAAATGAGAAGGGAGAGTGGCCAATCATTTGTCAGTCATCAAGAATAAGCAGTACTTGATCCTCAGAACCAGTACCAGCAATAAAACTTTCTTCCTCCCATCTTAGATTGCTACTCATGGGATCTTTACTTGCACCATGGTTGGCACTACATATGTTCAGGTGTATTGATCCCCCTTCCCAAGATCAATATGGAAGCCAATACTGGGTTCAGTCCACCCAATCTTTGCAGAGTTTTCAAAAAAATAAGCTACACTGCCTCACGGTCAAACAATAGGCAGGACAGTCAGTGGCTGGAAGCTGACTGAAATTTGCAACAGTAAGCCCATATTTGTGCCTACTACCCTCAGGGGCACGATGAGAAGACTGCTATCATTACCCCCATATCCGAAAATTGGATCTAATACAAAAAAAAAAACAGTTGAACTGTAAATCATTTAATCTTTACTGTACCTAGGTAAGCAGGATTTGACTAAATGAAAGTCATTGTTTTTCTATAAAATAGTTCCTTGTAGGAAAGTCAAATGTATGCTGCCTCTGGAATTGATTTCCCAGATTTGCTTTTATGGCAATCTGGAAACTAAGAATCATAATTACATTTTCATGCTTAAACAGCCTGATTGTTGCATAAATTATAAATGATAAAAAAAATACCACTCACCTCTTCAACTGTCAAAGGAAGAACCACGCGACTGAAAATAAAAATACAATTTAAAGCAGCTGTTATTAATTTGGTCATGCAAAAGTAAGACACTTAAACTTAGACTTATACAAGGGGGAGGGGTTTGATTTTGATTTGGAGGGAATTTCAAATCCTTCATGGATCAAGAACACTTGCCAAGCTGTTTGAAGTACAGCCTGATTGTAGTTATATGTGTACACATCCAAAATCAAAGAGAGGTATCAACGGTTCTTTCAGATCCTGTGTTTCTTCAACATTTGACAAAGAAGACCTCAGGAAATTCTGAGAAATTTCAGCATGAAAATAACTTTTGTCCTATTTACCCCCTTCCCCCCCCCCTACAAAATCCTCTGATAGCCAATCTCCCTAACACTTGGAAATGTCTGTGCGTATGATCTTGATTGTGAACACCAGCATATCAAAGGAGGTTGGGGGACTAAAATTTGATTGCAAATAAATGAACCCCATTCCAATCAAAATGTTTGAAAAGAAGCTGTCAAAAATAAAACACATATGTGCCTATAAACGCACTTTTACAATTATGTCCTTTCTTCTTTTATTTGGGTAGATCTAATGAACTTTGTTTTGTCTAAAACCACAGAGGAGGTTAGGAACACATGGTGGATTGCAAAGAGAAGGTATGATGAAATTTGACTTGCATTTCTTCAATTATCATCAAACTACATGTAAACAGTAAAAAGGAGTCCAATTTTATTCACAAGTCTTTATATAAATGATGGTGAGTTAGGTCTTAGGATAAATTTTAAAAACCAATATATTTCATGGTAGAGGATGTTACTACTGATTGGACAATGTCAAATTTTTCCTGGTTCTAACAATAACTTAGATCCACATCCTAACTCTAATTATGAATCTTGACTCTTAACAAACTTAACTGTAATTTATTATTAATAAACTTCAAACCATAGGCAGCATAGATCAAGTGTAAAATGAAGATAAATTGTTATCAACTATTAAATGAAACCCAGAACCAACTGAAATTACAATTAATACAAAAAGTTTAGCTTAAAATGGAGAGAAACTACAGCAATCAGGAGTTGGACTATCCCCCCATACCAAACAGTTTGTGGTAACAAACTGTAAGTAAGGAGCAGCCTGACTCAATAGTAATCAAAACTCTAAAAAACGGAATTTTGATATTAATAGATACATCTAAAGAATCAGATTTTTATGCTGATTTTAAACATATAAGTTTCATCAAGTTTAGTTTTACCCATCAAAAGTTGTGCGCCTGAGAAGATATACCTTATTTTTGAAAAAAGGGGGAAACACCCCCTAAAAGTCATGGAACTTTAATGAAAATCACACCATCAGATTCAACATATCAGAGAACCCTACTATAGAAGTTCCAAGCTCCTCCGCAAAAATGTGGAATTTTGGATTTTTTGCCAGAAGAAAGATCATGGATGCATGTTTATTTGTTTTTTGTTTTTTTTTTCCAGCGGTGATTGTATTGACCCAGTGGCCCTAGAATATCGCGGGAGGCCTCATTCTAACGGAAATTAAAAGTTCTAATGCCCTTTTTAAGTGACAAAAAAATGGAGGGCAACTAGGCCCCCTCCCATGCTTATTTTTTTCCCAAAGTCACCCAACCAAAATTTTAAGATAGCCATTTTGTTTGGCATGGTCAAAAAATACAATAACTATGTCTTTGAGGAGGACTTAATCCCCCACAGTCTGTGGGAGAAGGTCTGCAAGTTATGAACTTTGCCCAATGTTTACGTATAGTATTGGTTATTTGGAAGCATACAGAAGTTTTCAGGGGAATTTTTTTTTGGTAGTTTGGGGAGGAGGGGTCAGGGTAACATGGGATGATCTTTCCCATGGAGGAAGTTTTCATGGGGGAAGGGACGTTGCTATGAAGGGGGCGCCAGATTTCCCAGCATTATTTTAAAAAAAGATCAGAAATTAAATTTAAAAAAAACAATTTTTTCAACTGAAAGTAAGGAACAACATCAAAACTTAAAACGAACAGAAATTATTACGTATATGATTGGGTTTGCCTCCTATTCATTACCTTGCTCTTTATGCTAAAGTTTTTTTTTTGTACTTCCATCAGAGCTATTTATTCTAATTCACAGCCTTTGTGATTAAGGGTTCATTCTTAAAGAATTGGAACAAAATTTGAAATTTAGCATAAAGAACGAGGTACTGACTAGGGGGCGAACTCCCTAATATACTGTAATAAAAATATACGAATATAGAAGTTTGCAAGTTATGTCAGAGCAAAATTTTGAGAAATCCATTTAGCCAGAAAAAAGTAAAATTAGTGTACAAATTTCGTTTTAATTATTCATATATGGTGAGCCAAAATAAAAGCCGCATTAATTCAAAAACGTTCAGAAATTAAATAAAAAACAATTTTTTTTAAACTGAAAGAAAGGAGCAACATTAAAACTTAAAACAAACAGATATTATTCTGTATGTGAAAGGGGCTGTCCCCTTCTCACCACCTTGCTCTTTATGCTAAAGTTTGACTCTGTCTCACAACTTTATTGTTTAAAACAATAAAAAACTTCAGCATAAAGAGCAAGGCAGTGACGAGGGGACAACCCCTTTTACATATGGAATAATTTTTGTTTGTTTTAAGTTTTAATGTCACTCCTTACTTTCAGTTAAAAAAAACTTGTTCTTTCATTTAATGTCTGTAAAGACCAGAATATTACACGCACTTTATTTAAGACAATTCTTATTTTAAGCTGTGACATTATTTCTAAAAAGTCAACTTTTATAATGCAGAATTTGTCCCAGACCATCAAAGGTCAGTGGCTTTTAGAGAGGGAAGGGGCAGTGGTATACACTTCAGAATATCTTCCCAGGGCATAGTTTAGGTTCTGGGTCCATTCCTGAGTTTGTTCACCTAGCTCAGCTCCTTTTAAGATAGCAAAAAGCAGTCTTCTAGAATGTCACCCTAAATACAAAAAATAGGTGTGAAAACTAAGCATATAGGGTAAATAATTGCATTTTGGATATAACCCATTCTGGAAACAATTGCCACCAACTTAAGCTGTAGTTAAATTGGTTATACAGCAACTAAATTTCTGGTAATGATATGTTATGAAGCAACTTAGCCCAATTGGGACAGGGTGTGGGGAGGGGTATGGGATGCAACTATCATAATATTACTACTACTAATACTAGAAACTCACTGCAGCACCAAGCCGCTTGAGGCCAACACAGCTATGCATGCTCTTCCTCCATCCCAATCTATTCAAAGCCTCCTTTTTACCCCCTCCCAGGAAGTTCCCATTACCTTAAATTGCAGCTTGGAGCAAAAATTAAGGATTTTCATCCTTGTAATGCTCCATTATGACTTCTATGGGTTGTTTGCTAAATTCGGGTTGAGGACTCAGCAGTTTCACAGTTGTACAGGAACTCTTGCTGTAGCCATTCTTTGTCTAGATTTTTCTTGAATGCGCCTGTTGAATCAGCTGCCACTGTATTTTCAAAGAGTAGATTCCACAAGTTAGTTACTCATTGGCTGAAAAAACGGCTTCTTTCTTGGACTAAGGAGCACTGCTTGAAGATCTTTTTGGAATGACCTCCTCAGAGGATGTTCTGGGGGGGGGGGGTAAGGAGACGAGGGAGAAATTTTTTGGAAATAATTTTGTGGGTCATTATCACATCATCACGTTTCCTCCTGTATGCAAGAGTAGGAAGCTTCAAGTGACGTAATGCTCTTTACATGGCATTTGTTTGAGGCCTTCAACCATTTTGGTTGCTCTTCATTGAACTCTTTCTAGAATTTCTTTGTCCTTCTTGAAATAGGGTGACACCAGGGACATTCCAACCTCTAGGCATGGGTAAACTAGTGCCTTGTAGAGCTTCATAAACACACTTGGGCGTCTGCTAGAGATGATTCTTTTGATCATTCCGAGAGATTGGAGGGCAGACAACAATATAGATTTTGCATGGGTGATGAACTTTAGTTTACAATCAACAATGACTCCAAGATCTCTTTCTTCAGAGACTGCAAAAAGGGGGTTACCTTGGAGATGGTATTGCTGATGTATGTTATGATTGCCAAGGTAGATTACATGGCATTTGTCAATATTGAATGAGAGGAGCCATGTATCAGCCCAAGTCCCAAGAATATTAAGGTTCTTTTGAATAGATTGCCAGTCAGAGGTTGTGGCTGCTTTACCAACAAGTTTTGAATCATCAGTATAAAGAGTGAGGAGGTTTGAGAGAAGACTGGGTGCATCATTTATATGTAAGTTGAATAGACTTGGCCCAAGAATAGTCCCCTGGGGAATGCCACTTAAAACAGTTGTAGACAAGGAGAAAAGATTTCCTTTAAATCTTTCTTTATCACATCCTTCCACCCCAGACAGGAATGATCTGCTTTCTGTTTAGCCCTAGATAGTTGGCGAAAAAGGACAATCTTCAGCAATCTGCCATCCTTCATCTGCACAACATGCCCTAGCCACCTCAACCTCTCTGTCATTATAGCCCTAAAAAGTGGCATTAGGCCACATTTTTGTACAGCCTACTGTTTGAAATACAGTCAGTCAGCCAGGTACCCAGAAGTGTGGAATTGCATGTGGTCCCTGAGCAATGTTCAATGTTTAAATGGGCATAGTGACAGAACCATTGCACCTGACACTCCTCTGCCACTGTTGTTCACTGTGCAACTTATCAAACTAATCAAAGAACAACTTATTAAAGTATAGTTTACTAGAAAGGAAGATATCCAGTTCTGCCATGACAATTCAAAGCAAAACCATGAAAAGTACAAGCAGCTTGTCAAAAAACTGAAAGAACACACCACTGCAGGTGAACAAAACCTTGGCATATGCAACTTCAAAATTGTGAGAAAAAAACCAGTCTGCCTACTAGGCTGGCCCAAATCCAGATGTAGAACCCCAAAAATTGGACAGTGTACATAGTGTAAATATTAGTGTTATATCTACTGAAAGATAATCAACTGTTTCTAGAGCTAATTTATCCAACTCTGAAAGTTTTTGGACTGCAAATTCATCAATGGCTGCAACAACCTCTGCCTCACCAGACAACCACATGGACAAGCCCAACTACTAAAGTAAGAAACACCAACAAAGAGTAAGTCCAACTTTTCTGCTCTTATTACTAACATTGACCAGCTTACTAATAAACTGAATGAGCTGAAAACTGTTGTCTACTCAAAAATTATGATCTGGTTCTTCTGACTAAAGTTTGCCTAAAGTCTAGGTAGTATTAAGTTGGCTGAATCCCAAGTCCAACTTTTCTGCTCTTATTACTAACATTGACCAGCTTAATAATAAACTGAATGAGCTGAAAACTGTTGTCTACTCAAACATTATGATCTGGTTCTTCTGACCAAAGTTTGCTTAAAGTCTAGGTAGTATTAAGTTGGCTGAATCCCATATTGAGTTCCCTGGATATTTTGTTATCTCAAATTTACAGTCACCAAAATGTAGACATGGTACATTGGCACTTGTCAAAGCATCCTACAGTGCCCAACAAGTTAGTATATCCTGTGATTCAGATTATGTGGAAGCTATATGGTTTCATCTCACTGATCACAACAACATGGTGGTAGCTTGAGTAGGCTGCATATATAGGAGCCCCTCTGTCCCAGACCAGCTTAAAACAGAAAAAGTGATTACAAGCATGTTTTTAACTCAACTGCAAGCTTCAAAGGGAATTCATTGATAGCTGATGGCAATCAACTTCTCCACCCTGGACTGGAAAGAAGGCTTCCTGTGTTTGACCCTTTCCAGCTCAATTGAAGCTCCTCTAACCCTTTCTCTGAGTGCCTTCATGATCTGATCCTGCTTCAGATAGTTGAAAAGCCAACCAGGCATCAACTTTTCCAGAGTCCAACCCTCCTTGATTTGGTATTCATTAGAAATAAAGAACAGCTAAAAAGCATAAGTTACCAACCCCCTTTAGGCATAAGTGACCACCTTGTCATTAAAGTCAATTTAGCCTTCAACAAGATAATAAATGATTATATCAAGAAGACTTACACTGACTCTGCAGAAATCAAGGGAGAGTTGAGTGGCATGGAATGGGGGGGGGGCATTGCTTGAGGGGGAGGTAGATCAACAATGGATCAGTTTCCAATAAGAGCTTACAATGCTCCAGACAAAGCACACATCTACCAAACTTGTGCCAAAGCCCAAGACACTCCCACACATGACCCCTCAGATATATAGAGAACAAAACTGAGAAAGCTGATACTGGAACAAGTACTGCAAATGGGTAAAGATGATCACTATGAGAGGTTTGCAAAGGCTTGAAATAAACTACAAAATCTCACTAAACAACTCTATTCAAACTTCAAGTCCAAGCTTGCAGATGATAGCAAAAGAAACCCTGAAAGGTTCTGGAGCTACATATCTAGCAAAGATCATAGTAGACATTCAATAAAGGAGCTGAAGAAATCTGATGGCATGGAAGTTACTGACCTGCAAAAATTGCTGAGTTACTCAACAAGCAATTTGCATCAGTGTTTACCAATGAACCAGACAGTCCTCTCCCCAACAGTCCAGCATATGGTGGACCAAACCTTATGCCACCTATCAAGATTTCTCTGAGGTCCATCACAAAGCAACTTGAAGTGCAATGTTAACAACTCAGCAGGGCTGGATAACATCCAACCAAGGCTCCTAAAAGAAATGGCTAGTGAGATCTCAACTCCACTGTATTGAATATTTCAGAAGTCCCTCAACTCAAAGACTGTGCCTTCAGAATAGAAGAGCTCTCACATTAAACCAATATTCAAGAAAGGTGACAAGACAAATGCAGAGAATTATCAGCTTAATCTTGGCTGTAGCAAAAACCCTGGAATGCATTGTGAATGCCAAAACTCTGACACATCTTCTGTCCAACAGTATACTGTCACCAAACCAGCATGGATTCCTTCTGGGAAAGTAAGTGGAGACCAAACTTACAATATCATCACTGACCTTCTGGAGAGGGGAGTACCTGTTGACCTTATTTTGCTTGACCTTGCCAAAGCATTCAAAAAAGTGCCCCACAGATGCCTTAGGGCCAAATTATTGGCAGTTGGCATCCAGACTGATGTAGTAGAATGGGTGATGAATTTCCTGACAGACCAAGAGAAGCAGTTCTGACTTTCCACCAATAATGGTGATAAAGTATTCTCCAAACCATGTGATGTTGTCAGTGGAGTTCCTTAGGGTACTGTCCTAGGCCCCACCCTCTTCCTCATTTACATAAATGATATTACAAAGGAAGCCACAAATAACATCACACTTTAATGCCAATGACTCTAAGCTTTTAGGACCAGCTGTTCACCAAAGCCTGCAATCAGACCTCCAGAGAATTCCAAAGTGGACCAGCAAATGACTGTGCAAGTTCAACATCAATAAAAGCAGTATCCTCCATTTTGGCAATGACAATCCTCACCACCAGTACACCATGCATGACCAGAAGTTGCAGTCTTATATTCAGCTACAAATCAGTCAAGAAGAACATGACTTGGGAGTACTTGTTGATGACCAACTAAAGTTCCATAGGCATTGGCAACAAGTGGTGTCAAAAGCTAACTCAAGTCTAGGCCTGCTGAAATGCACTATCACCAGCTGCCTTTGTACTGTCTTCCTGAGACTTTACAAGACTATTGTTAGGTCATTTTTGGATTTTGGAACCTGTCTGACCTCCCCCTCCTATAAATACAACATCAAAACAACTAAAGGAATTCAAAGACATGCCACCAAATGCATCATGGGTCTGCAAAATATGCTGTATGGTAAGAGACTGAAGCACCTAAAACTACTAATGCTAGTCTTCAGACATTATAGCAGTGATATGATGCTGACCTACAAATATAATAGTCAGCTATAACTCCACTCTCCTCACCAAACATACAGGTCAACACAACACTAAAGGATACTCACAAAAGCTAGTAAAGAGTGAGGACCAGAATGCACCAAAACTTTTTTACTGAGCATATTTCCAATAACTGGAACAACCTCCAAGACAAAACCATGACTGCACCCACTAGTACCTCCTTTAAGTCAAGACTTGACAAAGAATAGAACAACAAGCCATGGAAATATAAGTAAGACAGCCTGTCCCTCTCAGCTGCCAACTAATGAAACATCACTGGGCCCATAACACAGTGAAATTCTAAATTATCATCATAGACATAGAGCAGAAAAGATCCAGCATAGACCTTATTTTGCTCTGAAATGCAAATTAAGCTAATCAAGGTAAGGTAAAATGTAAAATTTCTTATATGAGACATTTATGTTCAAAATTGTCTTTAAAGGCCTGGAAAATTTTGGGGTCTATAAATAAAAAGAGGACAAACATAATAATATGGGGACAGACAAAGGAAGCATAAATAATTAAGGAATAGGAAGAGGGATGCCCAATTGGTAAATTTCTAGGTTGTGCTATAATTTAGCTAGGATGAAAGTGAAAAAATCATTTGATGCCTTTTTTAGCCTCTTTCAGGGGCTAATTGCATCTTGAGCCCTTGGTATTTTATATGAATTGAGCCTCAACATCTTGAGCCCAAAAGTATTTTATATGAATTATGAAAGAGCATAAAAAAGCATCAAATGATGCTTTTATCCTAGCTAAATTATATGACCCAATGCAAATTTACCACAAACTTTACCCCCCCCCCACCCCCCTAATGTGCAAATATATACCTTGAATTGTCAATAGCAAAGTTTTGAATTGAAAAATTCAGCACTATTTTGTTAACAGCATTTGAAAAACTTAAAATGGTAGGAAAACAGTTTGAATGGAAAATCAAGTAGGCCTATTTTGCAGGTTAGGTTGTAACTTCTTTGTGTGGTTACAAAAATGAAATACCTTTGGGGCCCCTTTAAGGGCTCAAGTTGCAACTAGCCCCAGAAGCAATTATTGAATTATCAAATAGCATAAAAAAAGGCATCAAATGACATTTTCATTATCATCCTAGCTAAATTATAGTGCCACCTAGAAATTTACCACCCAATTTATCTAGATGTTTAAGGGAGATAGATGGATTAGCTTTACAGATAAACATGTTTAGATTGCTGATTTTATGCTTATTTCTTTAGTTTGTTTTGTGGTTTTGACTAATCAACCTAGTCCTCCTCTAATGGTCTAATTAAGCCCTAGTCTATATAAAAAAAAAACTAAGCAAAAAATTATGCATTTTTTTCTTTATAATATACAGCAAGTAGGCTATCAATGAATCATATTTTTCTTTTGTACTATTTTTATCTGCTGTTGAATCAGTTTTCATCAATTATTGTGTTACTTTTTTTCACATAACCTAAGCCTATATGACACCATCAGAGGGGGAGTGGGGATGAATTGTCAAAAATACAAACCAATCCATGAAAATAAGCATAAAATTAGTAGTTTCAAAATATGACTCCTTATGATGTAGCAAATCTCCTTCTGAAGAGGCCCAATTATAGACCTTTACCCAAATTGTTGTTAACATTAGGAGGTGACAATGAGTCCAAATGCCACCTTTATGAGAATGAGCTTATAGATAGTATTCAGTGCTTCTGTTGTTTTACAACAAGAAAGTAAATAAATTCTGAAATCAGCCCAAGTAAAAGCAATCAATAATTTCAACAACTGTAGGGCTAAATTGTAAATCAGCTGAAAAGAATACTTTAGTCAATGGAATACTAATAAAATATTGCCTGAGAGCTGGTTTACCATACCTGACCTCATAAGGGAGGGCTGAGATACAATCTAACTGGTAGTGATTACTAGGCTAGCCTACATTTGGAGAGCAATGAAGAGGAATCAAATAGCACTTTTCTTTTTCCAATCTGATCTTTGGTCTATAGCATAGATTCACCATTAGGGAAATTTTTGGCAGTTCATATTATTGACTTAGGAACAAAGTGAACATACTGTGTGATGCTTTTTTATGCTCTTTACAGATATAGTAATTGCTTCTATTGGAAATTCAAATTTACCTGCCCCCACCCCCTCAATCTGCAAATATAGGCTATACCCTGAATTGTAACCACACAAAGAAGTTATCAACACTAGGCTAGTTAAGTCATTGAAAGTGGTTAAAAAAATCAGCCTATAACTAGTTTATACATAAGTTGTTCAAGAGTAACATTCTCCAAAAATACTTATCTATAACAATTCAAATCTCATTTATTGGGCAACTCAAATATAAAATGTTTTCCTACCATTTTAAGTTTTTTGAATGCCATAAACAAAAACAGCCTAGTTCAGAATTTTGCAATTTGAAAATTTGCCATTGAAAATTCATGGTATATTCCAATTCAGAGTATATATTAGCACATTAGGGGGGTGAGGGTGGGTAAATCTGAATTTCCAATAGAAAGAATTATTGTATTTGTAAGAGCATAAAAAAGACATCAAGCAATATGTTCACTTTATTTGTAAGAAAATAATAGCCTATGAACTGCCGAAAATTTACCCACCATTATATTAATAAACAGAGACAACATTATCCATGTATCATTTATAACTTATAGGCCTAGCCTATTTGACTTTGGGTAAAGTTCTATAAATCATATTATTGAGTTAGAAAAAAAGTGAATAAACCTACAACTCTTTTATCAACATTTCTGCTTTCTCTAGCTCCAATAAAGAAAGCAGCGTCAAAAGAAGTTTCCTTCTTCTAAGCAAGGTCTTAAAAAAAGGCGATTTCTGTTAGGCCACGTTTTCTGTTTTGAGTTTTGGATTTAGCGGAAGGCAATCTAGCACCGAAGGAATTGGATTGAGCAAATTGATAACGTCAAAGAAAAAATACATATCAACATGAGGATAAAAATCGTCCAATAGATTATTTTTACAGAATAGGGAGGTTTCTAAAACACCTTTCTATGTTATTGCCCTCACCTTATTCTTTTACGGTATCCTAAAATGATGATAGTGATGTAAAATAAGTTAACATCTTCCTTTTAGATTTTTGGTTTCTGATCTTTTAAGCAATTCTGTGTGTTCACGATATAGTGCTCAGCGGCAACTTAATGCGTAAGACGCTCGATGTTGCCATAGCCTAAGGGGTCGACAAATGTAGCTGATTTCGAGAACCGATTTCAGCATTAGTGGACAAACGATTGCGGTAAAGCCGCGTCTACATTCGGCATTTCCTGGAAAACTGGGAGGCAGGTAGCAGTCTACACTGTTAAGAATTGCAACAAATTCAAAAGATCGAAATGCAGCCGTGTGACATGCTTATGATGGCGTTGGCCATAAATCAAGCTTCAAGTGATTCATTTTTGCTTGTATATTCTGCTCTATCTCTTTTGTTGAAGCTTTACAGGAAGAAAAATTCAAAACTGGAAGTATGTTTTGCAAATGAACTCTTAAAACTGCGAGAAGAGATGAAGAAGAGCCTCTATACTAGATCTGTTTGGATTCTCCCCCAGTCTCATGACTGGTGGAATAATGTTCTCTAAGGAAAAAGTGAATCCGAGTTTTACAAATTTTTTAAAATGGATAGAGACTTTTTAGTGGGTATTGTCAAAAGTTGAACAAAAAATATTAACCCAGGACACTCAATTGAGAACAGCAATTCCCACCCTCAAAAAAGTTGCAGTTGCACTGTATGTGCTAGCCACAAATGCAGATTATAAAACTATTGGGTCACTTTTTGGCATAGGTCGAGCCACAGTTGGTCATTGCTTCCACTTATTCATAAATGCTGCCAAAGAACTGTTTGTTCCAGAGCTGATTAAATGGCCCGCTACAACAACTGAATTTGTTAAGTTAGAATCAGAATTTAACGAGCTTTGGGGATTTCCGTTAACTGTTGGTGTCATTGATGGCTGCCACATCCCTATTCATCCTCCAGCAAAGTTTGCTACAGACTACTATAATTACAAAGGCTGGTATAGTGTAAGTGTTTTGGTTGTTTCTGATGCCAAATATAATTGTTTGTATTATAAGGCCGGTATCCCCGGTAGATGCAGTGATGCTGGAGCTTTCAAAAGGACAAATCTTCATGAAAAAGCAGCCCAAAACAGACTTTTTCCCAGCCTATCTCGAAAAATTGATGGTGTAAATATACCGCTGCACTTTTTGGGTGATGGGGCATTTCGACTTGAGTCCTGGATGTTGAAGCCATATAATCATTCTAGCACTGATCCAAAGCAAGTCTATTTCAACAAGAAGTATGCTGTTAATAATTTTTTGTCCTCAACTCTACATAATGTAGCATTGGTAGTATTTAACATTTCATGTTAGTCCAAAAAACAGTTAGTTTTATCCATACTATATCACAATTCAAAAATTCTATGTACAGTATGTAAACAGTATTTTCACAAACAGTAATTTTATGTAAACAGTATGTATCATACTGTTGTAAAATTGACGATTTTTTTAATTTTTGGGTAAAGGACTGAAAATAATTGTTACCATTTGTGAATCAGTTTCAATTGAGGTTTTTTTCAGTAAGGATTTTTTTTTTTAATGCTGCTTTTGACATCTGGTTATTATGGGCAGAGGTTCACTCTTTTCTAGGTTTTAGCTAACACATGCAACCATGTTGTTGTTTTTTTTATATGGTCAAATTCTGACAATTCCTAATCCCAATTATAAGCCGTGACCTCCAAATTAATCTCTATTCCTTCTTGCAGATTTAGAAGTGCAAATATCATTTACCCCTCTAAAACACCATCATTTGTACTGTTACTGCTTAGGCTCTAACTTGAGTTTATGAATTTATTTGAATTTCAGCGTCAAGTTGAACTTTTATATCTAATTCTTCCTTTCAGGTTATCCAGAGCACGACGAGTTGTCCAAAATCTTTTTGGCCATTTGAAAGCTCGTTTTCCACGGTTGGTCCACAATCTCAACCTTAAATTTGGTAGTGAAGGAGACATTATCTTAGTTGCCTTGGCCTTAAATAATCTATGTACGAAAAAGAATATGGAAGTTTTACACGAGTAGAAATTATACCTAGAACAGTTTAAAGCAAGATTAAGGAGAACAATTGTGTTGGGAACAAAAGCCTTGGGTAACCAGCCTAGAACAAGACTTGATAAAAATAATCATTATATTTCAAGAGACGGTGCTGCAATAAGAAACACATTATGCAATCACTTTTGCAGGCTTTATTTTATTATAGTAGCCCCTCAAATACTGCAGGCTCATTTTAATCTCCACAGGATTCCTTTTTGGGAACAAAGGATTTCGATTTGATAACTCCTCTGCAATGGCCATATGAGTTTGAACTTTAGGTCCTATTTTCTGTAGGTCATCAAGTTTGTCCTTCCAAATATCAATTAGTCAGAAAGTCTCTTCATTTGGCCATTTGGGAGAGTTTTTAGAAGCCTCTTTGTCTTTTTTTGTGAATCCTATGGCTTCTTTTTCAAATTTAGTGCTCACTAGAGTTGCCAGAAAATGGAACAACCCATCTTCACTATCCATTTTCTGGGATGCCGGCCCATTTATTGGCGTCTTTTTGTGCCATACCCAGAAACGGAAAACTGGGTGGCAGTAGCGGTCTACATTACCCATTTTTCTAGTTTTCCGGCCCGGTTTTCCAGAAAATGACGAATGTAGACGCGGCTTAAGAAAAATTTGTTGAAAGAAAAATTTATTGCGCAAGATTTTCAAGACAAAAAATCATGGACACAAATAGTCAACTGGAATTTATTAATGGTTTCATGATTGATCTCAGCTTAGTTTTCGGTTTGGTTCTCAGCTCAGTAGCGGGATCTTTCACCACAGACATCTCTGACTGACTGTTTATTTGTATCCCTATTTTTTGTGATGATCAAGATGAAAATCACCGCTGATTTTGTAAATCGGCACCGAAAACTAGAAAATTTTACAAGTTCAAATCGACGCCAATATCTTTTAAAATTGGCGCTCATTTGGAAATCTGTTCCCTAAATCAGCTACGTGTGCCCATCCCTTTACGTAAAATCCCATAACTTATGCTATTTAACTTAGTCTACTTAGGGCAATGTGTATCCGCTTTAAGTGACTAATGAAACTTCACGATTTTAAAAATAATTAACTAAAGAAAACAAGTTTTTTTAACTGAAAGTATGGAGCGACATTAAAACTTAAACGAACAGAACTTATTCCATATATGAAAGGGGCTGTCCCCTCCTCAACGCCTCGCTCTTTACGCTAATGTTTTTTATTGTTTAAAAAGATAGAGTTGTGAGAAAGTCAAACTCTAGCATAAAGAGCGAGGCGTTTAGGAGGAGACACCCCTTTTCATATACGGAATAATTTCTGTTCGTTTCAAGTTTTAATGTCGCTCCTTACTTTCAGTTGAAAAAAAACTTGTTTTTTTTTAGTTAATTTCTGAACGTTTTTGAATTAATTCAGCTTTGATTTTGGCTCACCGTACATGAATAATCAAAGCGAAATTTGCATATTAATTTTCCCTTTTTGGGCTAATTGGCTCTCTCAAATTTTGTTCTGACGTAACTTACGAATTAACTTACGTAACGAATTCCTATATTCGTATGTTTTTATAACGTATATTAGGGAGTTCGCTCCCTAGTCAATACCTCGCTCTTTACGCTAAAGTTCGAATTTTGTTCGAATCACAAACCCCTGAATCACAAAGGCCGGTTAATTAGAATAGATAGCTCTTTTGAAAGTACTAAAAACCTTAGCGTAAAGAGCGAGGTATTGACTAGGGGGCGAACCCTCTCATATACGTAATAATTTCTGCTCGTGATAATTTATTTGGTGATAACTTACCCCACACAATTACCTTTAACATGTCCACGCGTAAAAGTAAGTCGGCAAAATGAAAGCAAGACACATAAAAAGAATTTCGTATTGGAATTCTGGCAAATTCCCCAGTGTAAAATTTCCTCCCTGGAAACTTACTTCCCCATGGAAAATCTTCCTTGTGGAAAAAAACCCAGCAGAAAATTCACCCCCCCCCAAAAAAAAATGCATGTGTAGTTCTCAATAACAAATACTATACGCATACAATTGGGAAATTTAAAACTTTAAGACCTTTCCATAAGGGCTCTAGGGGGAATTTGTTACCTTCAAAGATATATTTTTTGGGTTTTTCAACTATGCTGAACAGAATGGCTATCTCAAAATTTTAATAAGACGAAATTGGGAAAAAAGGGGCGTGGGAGGGGCCAAGTTGCCCTCCAGCATTTTTGGTCACTGAAAAGAGCACTATAACTTTTAATTCCCGTTCGAATGAGCTCTCTCTTGATGTTCTAGGATCATTGGGTCGGTGCGATTACCCTTGAAAAAAAAAAAAAAAAAAAAAAAAAAAACACGCATCCGTGATCTTTCTTCTGGCAAAAAATACAAAATTGCAGATTTTTGCAGATATGAGCTTGAAACCTAAATAATAGGGTTTTCTGATACGCTGAATCTGATGGTGTGATTTTCATTAAAATTCTTCCACTTGTAGGGGATGTTTCCCCCCTCTTTAAAAAATCAGGTAAATTTTCTCAGGCTCGTAGTCTTTGATGAGTAATAATAAACTTAATAAAGTTTATATATTTAGAATCAGCATTATAAGCCCATTCTTTTGATACATTTATTGACATCAAAATTCCGTTTTTCAAATTTTCGATTACTATTGAGTCGTATTGCTTGTTTTTTTTATTGTTTTTTATTACGTATATGAGGGGTTATCCCCTTAGTCAATACCACGCTCTTTACGCTAAAGTTAAAATTTTGTTTAAATCACAAACCCCTGAATCACAAAGACCGTTTAATTAGAATAGATAGCTTTTTTGAAAGCACTAAAAAAAACTGTAGCGTAAAGAGCGAGGTATTGACTTGGGGGCGAACCCCCTCATATACGTAATAATTTCTGTTCGTTTTAAGTTCTAATGTTGCTTCTTACTTTCAGTTGAAAAAACTTGTTTTTTTTAATTTAATTTTTGATCGTTTTTTAAATAATGCTGGGAAATCCGCCTCCCCCTTCATAAAAATGTCCCTTACCCCAAGGAAACATCCTCCACGGAAAGATTCTCCCGGGTAAGTCCCTCCTCCAGCCCCCCCCCCATCAGAAAAAAATCCTTCCTGAAAATGTCTGTCTACTTCCCAATAACCAATACAATATGTAAGCAATGGGCAAAGTTCATAACTTGCAGCCCTTCCCCTGGAAACTGTGGGGGGTTAAGTCATCCTAAAAGACAAATTTATTACATTTTCGACTATGCTGAACAAAATGGCTATCTCAAAATTTTAATTGGGTGTCTTCGGGAAAAAAATGAGCGTGGGAGGGGGCCAAGTTACCCTCCAATGTTTTTGGTCACTTAAAAAGGGCACTAGAACTTTAATTTCCTTTCAAATGAGCCCTCTTACGATATTTCTAGGACTACTGGATCGATACGATCACCCCTGGGGAAATAAAAAAAACAAAACAAAAAAAAAGCAGACAAATAAACACGCATCCGTGATCTTTCTTCTGACAAAAAATACAAAATTCCACATTTTTGCAGATAGGAGCTTGACACTTCTACAGTAGGGTTCTTTGATATGCTGAATCCAATAGTGTAATTTTCATTAAAGTTCTATGACTTTTAGGGGGTGTTTCCCCCTTTTTTAGAAAATAAGTCAAATTTTCTCGGGCGCATGACTTTTAATGGGTAAGACTAAACTTGATGAAACTTAATATTTGAAATCAGCATAAAAATTTGATTTATGTGACATATCTATTGGCATCAAAATTCTGTTTTTGGGAGTTTGGGTCACTATTGAGCCGGGTCGCTCCTTACTTACAGTTCGTTACCACGAACTGTTTTATAAGGATGTTTCTGAAACCAACATGAAGAATGCTAATAAGATAAAACAATGTACAACATAGCGTACAGAAATTAAGGTTTCTGAATTGATCTTCTGCTCATCTCCCACTTACTCTAAATAACTTAGCAACTTTAAAAGCTAATAACAAAGTTCTATTCCACTGATTGATCCTTTGTTCCTAATATTATTATTTTGTTCATTATAAATACCAGAATGAATTTAGATAAGATCTAATTGACCAAGAAGAAAAGTAACTATCAATTAGTGACTGATTACTAAATATCAGTATATGTATATTAAACTGACAATGCACATTCATTTGTATTTTTTTCAGTAAAGTGCAATTTATGTTCTGGCCTTGGGAAGGCATAGGGGTTTTTAGCCCCACTTGTGTTAATTTCTGCTCGTTTTGAGTTTGGCTCGGTTATTTATTGTAATTTCTGTTTGTTCTGGGTTTCATTTTTTTATCGATGCTGATTTGTGGTAGTTTCACGCTTGGTAGATTATTTGATTTTATTTTTGCTCATTTTTTTTTTTAATGGAGTTCTTTACTTTTCTTTGAAAAACTTATGCTGTGAAAGAGTTTGTTTAATTAACTTCCAAATAAAGCTATTAATTCGATTAAATAACCGATGTAATGGATTAGATATTCTGTTAAGCGAAACATAGAAAAATCTATCATGTTGATTTTGTTCATAAAAAATATTGTTCTTTTAGCCTAAACCTAACACAAGTCCAAATTAGGTGCTGGCCTTGGGAAGGCAAAGCGGTTCTTAGTCCAACTTAAGTTATTTTTGCTCATTTTGAGTTTGACCCGGTCAAACTCAAAAATTTATCTTGTGAAAAACTTTTTTAATTAATTTTTGTTCGTTTTATATTGACGTAGTCTTTTCAGGGAGAACGAAAACGATACTTTATATCTTTTCGTTTTTTAAAGAATTTATAGTTTGGCCTGCTATTTGCATGCAGAAGAAAAATTTTCCGCGATTTTTAACAACATACACCCTTTTAAAAATCTGGACACAAAAAGTAGTGGTTAATTTAGTTTCATACCTACTCTGGTTGAGCTGAAATGAAAAACTTGATACCATTTGCAAAAAAATCTGTTTACTTTCTTTGATAGCTTGGATACACTTACGCTATTTTGATTTGGTTAAATTTAAGAGCAGAAATAGCCACGAAAGTTTGAACATAATACCCTCAGTCATTCTTGGGATACTGCTGAGATGCCTTATTGGGAATTAGCATTAACACAGTGCATTTTGATTTAACCTTAAGGCAACATTTAGTTTTTAAACATAAAAGCAAATGGAAGGGTGGGAGTGGGAGGGGGATTAGTTTCCCTCTAATCATTTACGACTATTAAAAAGGACATCAGCCCTTTCTATTTTCAATCGAATGAGCCCTTTTCGAAGTTCCTACGACAACTCCTTCGATACAAAGTGCCCTGGTCTAAACAACAGCAACAATAACAAAATAATATACTATTACTACATCGAGCTTTACTATAATTAATTTAAAAAAACTTTTTCCACAAAATAAGTTTTTCAAAGAAAAGTAAAGAACTCCATTAAACAAAAATGGGCAAAAATAAAATCAAATAATCTACCAAGCGTGAAACTACCACAAATCAGCATCGATAAATAAATAAAACCCAAAACGAACAGAAATTACAATAATTAACCGAGTCAAACTCAAAACGAGCAGAAATTAACATAATTTGGGCGCAAAACCCCCATGCCTTCCCAAGGCCAGAATAAAATTTGTACTTTGCTGAAAAAATATAAGTGTTTTTGCATTTATAACTTTAAAAAATCAAATAATTAACATTTTGATTACTAAATATCAGTATACGTATATTAAACTGACAATGCACATTCATTTGTATTGAGGTGGGCGTGAGAGAGGCGTTAGTCGCTCTCCAATCACTTTCAACTATTAAAAATGGCACTAGCCCTTGAATTTCCAATTGAATGAACCCTTTTAAAGTTTCTACGCTTTCAATAAAAACCTTATACGACCCCAGGACATAACTTACAACCCTTTCCCTGAAGGCTATGGGTGGGGGGGGGAGGGTTTGTCATCCTTAAAGACCTAATTTCCAAAACTTTCAACTACGTGAATATAATGCCTAACTAAAATATTGATTGGATGTGTTCGGAGAAAAGATGGGCGTGAGAGGAGGGTTAGTTGCCTTCAAATCACTTTTGACTGATAGAAAGGGCAATAGCCCTTTGAATTTCCAATCGAATGAGCCCTTTTTCAAGTTTCTACGACAAAGATTTCAATAAAAGCCTTATATATCCCCAGGGCATAACTTATAACCCTTGCCCTGAAGACTGTGGGGGGAGTGTCCAGCTCAAAGGTATAATTTCCTGAACTTTGAGCTGCTTGGAACAAAATGGCTATCTCAAAATCCTTATTGGATGTGTTTGGGGAAATGGTGGGCGAGGAAGGGGTGTTAGTTGCTTTCCAATCACTTTCGACTATTAAAAAGGGCACAAGCCAGTTCAATTTCCAATCGAAAGAGCCCTTTTTGAAGTTTTACGACAACGCGTTATATAAAAACCTTATATGCCCCCTGGGAATAATTTACAATCCTTGCCCTGAAGGCTGTGGGGGGGGGGGGTGTCATCCTCAAAGACTGAATTTCAGAACTTAAAACTACGTTTAATAAAATGGCTATCTCAAAGTTTTGATTAGATGGGCTTGGGGAAAAGGTGGGCGTGAGAGGCGGGATAGTTGCCCTCTAATCACTTTCGACTATTAAAAAGGGCACTAGCGCTTTGAATATCCAATCGAATGGGGCTTTTTTATAGTTTCTACTGCAACGCCTTCTATAAAAAAACCTTATATGCCGCCAGGGCATAACTTACAAACCTTGCTCTACGGGCTGTGTGGGACTTTCCTCAAAAAAGTTATTTCTGTCCTCAAAAAAAATCTGGAAATCAACTACGCTGAACAAAATGGCTATCTCAAAATATTGATTGGATGTGTTTCGGGAAATGGTTGGCGTGGAAGGGGTGTTAGTCGCCTTCCAATCACTTTTGACTATTAAAAAGGGCACAAGCCAGTTCAATTTCCAATTGAATGAGCACTTTTCGAAGTTTCTACGACAACTTCTTCGACACGGAGTGCCCTGCTCTAAAGGAAAAAATTAATAAATAATATATTGTGCCAACATCGTTCTTATATGCCCCCAGGACATAACGTAAAACCCTTGCCCTGAGGGTTGTAGGGGAGTGTCCTCCTCTTTACTTAGTCCCCGTTTCTTGTCTCGTTCTCGAGTGTCCCCGTTCTTTACTTAGGCAGCGCGATCGTGCTGCCTATGATTTGTACAACAACTTTCTGTATAAACCTTATATGCCCCCAGGGCATAACTTACAACCCTTGCACTGAGGGCTGTGAGGGGGTTATCATCCTAAAAGACCTAATTTCCAGAACGTTCAACGTCCAGAACGATATCTCAAAATTTTTATTTGATGTGTTTGGGAAAATGGTGGGCGTGAGAGGGGCGTTAGTCACTATCCAATCACTTTCAACTATTAAAAAAGGCACTAGCCCTTTCAATTTCCAATTGAATGATCCCTTTTGAAGTTTCTACGACAACGCTTTCAATACAAACTTTCAATAAAAACTATGGGCATGTGCCCATAGGGCATAACTTACAACCCTTGCCCTGAGGCTGTGGGGGGAGGGGTTGTCATTATTAAAGACATAATTTCCAAAACTTTCAACTACGTTGAATAAAATGGGTATCCAAAAACTTTGATTGGATGTGTTTGGGGAAAAGGTGGGCGTGAGAGGGGGGTTAGTTGCCCTCAAATCACTTTCGACTATTAAAAAGGGCACTAGCCCTTTGAATTTCAAATCGAATCATCCCTTTTTCAAGTTTCTAGGACAAAGATTTCAATAAAAACCTTATATGCCCCCAGGGCACAACTTATAATCCTTGCCCTGAGGGTTTTGGGGGAGTGTCCTCCTCAGAAATATATTTTCCATCTGGAAATCAGCTACGCTGAACAAAATGGTTATCTAAAAATTTTTATTGGATGTGTTTGGGGGATTGATGGGCCTGGGGGGGGGGGGCTAGTAGCCCTCCAATCACTTTCGACTATTAAAAAGGGCACCAGCCCTTTGAGTTTCCAATCGAATTAGCTTTTTTTGAACTTTCTACGACAACGCCTTCTTAAAAAACCTTATATGCCCCAAGGGCATAACTTAAAACCCTTGCCCTGAGGGCTGTGGGGAAGTGTCCTCCTCAAAAACATATTTTCCATCTGGAAATCAACTACTCTGAACAAAATGGCTATCAAAAACTTTTTATTGGATGTGTTTGGGGATTGATGGGCGTGGGGGGGGGGGGCTAGTAGCCCTCCAATCACTTTCGACTATTAAAAAGGGCACCAGCC
Organism: Artemia sinica; assembly: GCA_027921565.1. Classification (NCBI taxonomy): domain Eukaryota; kingdom Metazoa; phylum Arthropoda; class Branchiopoda; order Anostraca; family Artemiidae; genus Artemia; species Artemia sinica. Next base: position 24,160,552 of record CM051267.1, on the reverse strand, counting down.
CTTTGAGTTTCCAATCGAATTAGCTTTTTTTGAACTTTCTACGACAACGCCTTCTTAAAAAACCTTATATGCCCCAAGGGCATAACTTAAAACCCTTGCCCTGAGGGCTGTGGGGAAGTGTCCTCCTCAAAAACATATTTTCCATCTGGAAATCAACTACTCTGAACAAAATGGCTATCTCAAAATTTTGATTGAATGTGTTTGGGGAAATGATGGGCATGGACGGGGGAGGGGCTAGTTGCCCTCTAATCACTTTCGATTATTAAAAAGGGCAGTAGCCCTTTGAATTTCCAATCGAATGAGCCTTTTTTGAAGTTTCTACGACAACACTTTCTATAAAAACCTTATATATCCCCCGGGCATAACTTAAAACCCTTACCTGAGGGTCGTGGGGGAGTGTCCTCCTCAAAAACATATTTTCTATCTGGAAATCATCTACGATGAACAAAATGGCTATCTCAAAATTTTGATTGGATGTGTTTGGGGGAATAATTGGCGTGGGGGGCCTAGTTGCCCTCCAATCACTTTCTATTATTAAAAAGGTTACTAGCCCTTCGAATTTCCAATCGAATGAGCCTGTTTTGAAGTTTCTACGACAACTACTACTATTAACAACTCACCGCAGCACCAAGCCTCTGGCTGTGGGGGAGTGTCCTCCTCAAAAACATAATTTATATCTGGAAATCAACTACGATGAACAAATTCGCTATTTAAAAATTTTGATTGGATGTGTTTGAGGAAAAAGTTGGCGTAAGAGGGGGGTTAGTTGCCCTCAAATAACTATTGACTATCAATAGGGCACTAAACCTTTGAATTTCTAATCGAATGAGTCCTTTTTCAAATTTCTAGGACAAAGATTTCAATAAAAATTTATATGCCCCAAGGGCATAACTTATAACCCCTGCCCTGAAGACTGTGGGGGGAGTGTCCTGCTCAAAGGTATAATTTCATTAACTTTGAACTGCATGGAACAAAATGGTTATCTCAAAATCTTTATTGGATGTGTTTGAGGAAATGGTGGGCGTGGAAGGGTGTTAGTTGCTTTCCAATCACTTTCGACTATTAAAAAGGGCACTAGCCATTTCAATTTCCAATCGAATGAGCCCTTTTTGAAGTTTCTACAACAACGCGTTATATAAAAACCTTATATGCCCCATGGGCATAATTTACAACCCTTGTCCTGAGGGCTGTGGGGGGGGGGGCGGGGTTTCATCCTCAAAGACCTAATTTCCAAAACTAATCCCCGTCTGGGGTGGGAGGACGTCATAAAGAAAGATTTAAAGGAAATGGGAACTTCATGGGCGGGTGTAAAAAGGGAGGCTTTGAATAGATTGGGGTGGAGGAGGAGCGTGCGTAGCTGTGTTGGCCTCAGGCGGCTTGGTGCTGCGATGAGTTGTTAGTAGTAGTAGTAGTAGTTTTGTTCCACGCAGTTAAAGTTCAGGAAATTATACCTTTGAGCAGGACACTCCCCCACAGTCTTCAGGGCAAGGGTTATAAGCTATGCCATGGGGGCATATAAGTTTTTATTGAAATCTTTGTCGTAGAAACTTGAAAAAGGGCTCATTCGATTGAAAATTCAAAGGTCTAGTGCCCTTTTTAATAGTCAAAAGTGATTTGAGGACAGCTAACCCCCCTCTCTCGCCCACCTTTTCCCCAAACACATCCAATAAAAATTTTTAGATAGCCATTTTATTCAGTGTTTTGGATTTCCAGATAGAAATTAGGTTTTTGAGGAGGACACTCCCCCACAGCATCGGGGCAAGGGTTTTAAGTTATGCCCTGGGGGCATATAAGGCTTTTACTGAACGCGTCGTCGTAGAAACTTCAAAAATGACGCATTCGATTGGAAATTGAAATGACTAGTGCCCTTTTTAATAGTCGAAAGTGATTGGAAGGCAACAAACACCCCTTCCACACCCACCATTTCCCCAAACATATCCAATCAAAATTTCTTGATAGCCATTTTGTTCCACGGAGTTTAAAGTTCAGGAAATTATACCTTTGAGCAGGACACTCTCCCCATAGTCTTCAGGGCAAGGGTTATAAGTTATGCCCTGGGGGTATATAAGGTTTTGAAATGAGCAACTAACCCCCCTCTCACGCCCACTATTTCCCCAAAAACATCCAATCAAAAATTTTGAGATATCCATTTTGTTCAACGTAGTCAAAAGCTCTGGAAATTAGGTCTTTTAGCATAAAAAACCCATCAGAGCTTTCAGTGCAAGGGTTGTAATTTGTGCCCTGGGGAAACATAAGGTTTATATAGAAAGTTGTTGTAGAAATTTCAAAAGGGGCTCATTTGATTGGAAATTGAAATTGCCCTTTTTAATAGTCAAAAGTGAGTGGAGAGCAGTTAACCCCCCTCTCACGCCCTCCATTTCCCCAAACATATTAAATCAAAGCTTAGAGATAACCATTTTGTCCAACGTAGTTGAAAGTTCTGGAAATTATGTATTTAAGGATGACAAACCCCCGAGAGTCCCCAGGGCAAAGGTTGTAAGTTATGCCCAGGGGGCACATAAGGTTTTTAATGATAGAGTTGTCGTAAAAAAAATTCAAAAGGGGCTCATTCAATTTGAAATTGAGAGAGATAGTGCCCTTTTTAATAGTTGAAAGTGATTGGACGGTAACTAACCCCTCCTTCATGCCCACCATTCCCCCAAACACATCCAATCAAAATTTTCAGATAGCCATTTTGTTCAACGCAGTAGAAAGTTCTTGAAATTAGGTCTGTGAGGATGACAACTCCCCCACCCAGCCCTCAGGGCGAGGGCTGTAAGTTATCCCCTGGGGGCATATAAGGTTTTTATTGAAAGCGTTGTCGTTGAAACTTTAAAAGGGCTCATTTGATTGGAAATTGAAAGGGCTAGTGCCTTTTTTAATAGTTGAAAGTGATTGGAGAAAGACTAACGCCCCTCTCACGCCCACCATTTTCCCAGACATATCCAATCAAAATTTTGAGATAGCAATTTTTTGTAACGTATTTGAAAGTTCTGGAAATTAGGTCTTAGAGGATGACAACCACACTCACAGTCCTTAGGGTAAGAGTTGTAATTTATGCCCTGGGGCCATATAAGGTGTTTATAGGAAGTGTTGTCGTAGAAACTTGAAAAGGGCTCATTCGATTGGAATTCGAAAGGCCTAGTGCCCTTTTTAAAAGTCAAAAGTAATTGACATTTTTATAGTAAAGATCGATGTGGATATAATGTATTATTTTTTTGTTGTTGTTGTTGTTTAGAACAGGGCACTTTTTATCAAAGAAGTTGTTGTAGGAACTTCGAAAAAGGCTCATTCGATTGAAAATAGAAAGGGCTGATGCCCTTTTTAATAGTCGAAAGTGATTGGAGGGAAACTAATCCCCCTCCCACGCCCACCCTCCCATTTGACTTTATGTTTAAATACTAAATGTTGCCATAAGATTAAATCAAAATGCTCTGTGTTAATGCTAATTACCAATAAGGCATCTCAGCAGTATCCCAAGAACGACTGAGGGTATTATGTTCAAACTTTTGGGGCTGCTTCTGCTCTTAAAATTTAACTAAATCAAAATATCGTAAGTGTATCCAAGCTATCAAAGAAAGTAAACAGATTATTTTTGCGAATGGTATCAAGTTTTCCATTTTAGGTCAACTAGAGGAGGTATGAAACTAAATTAAACACTACTATTTTTAAGAGGGTGTATTTTGTTAAAAATTGCTGAAAATTTTCCTCCAGCATACAAATAGCAGGCCGAACTATAAATTCTTAAAAAAAAACGAAGAGATTTAAATTATTATTTTCTTTTTCTCTGAAAAGACTATGTCAATATAAAACGAACAGAAATTAATTAAAAAAACTTTTTACACAAAATAAGTTTTTCAAAGAAAAGTAAAGAACTCCATTAAACAAAAAATTAGCAAAAATAAAATCAAGTAATCTACCAAGCGTGAAACTACCACAAATCAGCATCGATAAATAAATGAAACCCAAAACGAGCAGAAATTACAATAAATAACCGAGTCAAACTCAAAACGAGCATAAATTAACATAAGTTGGGCTCAAAACCCTATGCCTTCCCAAGGCCAGAACATAATTTGCACTTTACTGAAAAAAATACAAATGAATGTACATTGTCAGTTTAATATACATTTACTGATATCTAGTAATCAAAATCTTAATATTCACTGATTTATTAAAGTTATAAAAGTAAAAACATTTATACTTTTTTCAGTAAAGTGCAAATTATGTTCTGTCCTTGGGAAGGCATAGGTGTTTTGTTTCAAAACACGATTTTTAAATGTTTGTTAATATAGGTTGCAGTTTAACTCTAAATAGACTGCAGCTACAGCTCCACACACCCACACATATCTTTCAGTTAGAGTTCGTCCTTTATTGTAATTATATAACTATATCTACATGTTTTTATATTATCAAAAATCTTATTTTGATCTTTGTATGCAAGATGATGTTAATAACTAGACCCCGGCGCCGCTCCAATAAGGGAAGACCGACTGCGGCGGGGCCAAAAACAGCACACCGCGCCATCGGTAAGACGTCGGTGGCGTGCCGCCGGCGCGATCAATGTTGACCGCAAACATTTATGTTTTCATCAGTCTTTCTCAAATTACGGCTTAAATTTACAACAGATTCAAGCCTATTCATGAGTTCAAAAATTCACAAGTCGCTGGCTGGAAACTGGTCTTCTTCGTTATTCATCAAGAGAAGTAGAAATCTGGTAGAAACGAAATGGCTGTGGCGCGTCAGAACCCTTGCATAATACGAGTAGTTGAAGTATCTATTAGCTATGTATTCTTAACATAAATAATTATCAAAGTTAGTAGTTTTTTTTCATCGAGCATTACTGCATATAAAACTTCAAATACCGTATCACAAAATTCGTCAGTTATCTGGGTAAAAACTTTGAAAATAACTTTGAACTTAGAAGCTTAATTTTTCATAATGCCCTTTGCCTATATTTGTTTTGTCACCTTTAAAACAGTTGAAATTGGCGACTTTGACATTGATTGTTTGTTTTTTTTTGCTCTTTTGGATTCCTAAGAAGCCTTCTTGTATTAAAAACTGGTTTTTAATAACAATTTGAAATAAATGAATTTTAATTTTTTTTTTGGCTTCTTTATAGAATAAATGTCATGTAGGCTAAGGCTGAACTGCTGGTTTTTTTATTGCTTTTGGCTGCTCTTTTGGATATTATTCATTTTTCTTTTGGGGATTCATTCCAAATTATAAAATGATAAATACCTAATATCAGTCAAATTATAAACTGCATCTAAAAGGAGTAAATTTATCAAATTGAAAAATACATGATGAGCACTTCACATGAGAACACTTCAATTACAATTACACAAAAAACACTTAATAGTTTATTCGCTATGAAGAAAAATGATGTGCCAGCTATTTTCTTAGGTAAAAAATGAAAAGCTCATCCGTTTTAAGTGTAATTAAATGAAATAATATGCAGACTGAAGTAGATCCAGGAAGAGGTTGAAATTTTCATCCTAGTTCATCACTTTTAATCCAAGCAAAATGTTAGGACACTTAGTATCAGCTATTAGGTTTAAGCTTTGATTTCCAAATGCTCACGAGAATTACCAAATGTAAGAAAGTCGCAACAATAAAGTCAAAGAAAGTCAAAACACTCAAAGACTCCTCTTTGATCCCCACCCAGGCTCAAAGCTTCTGCTATGGTCATTTCCATGGAAATCTCCAAAGAGTTTCTTTTTAAAATAGCTTTCAAGCGTAGTTGGGGGTATTTAGGCTTTTTTGCTTTTCTTCAAAGCTTTGAAAAAAGTGTCATAATATTCCAAATGTTACATTTGTGCATATTTTTGGTAATCATTTCTGGAGTGATCGAATTTTCTAAGCCACTGTAGATACTTAAGAACGTTGCAACATCTAGTACCCTGAGGTCATAAGACTGTTAAAGACTCCTCCTTGAACCTCCCAAATTGAAAGCTTTTATTATGACCTGACCTTTCAATGTACCTTGGGCACTGGACCAAGGGCGCCATTGTTACTCGAACGCAACGTTAGGTGGGGATGTCGATATCGCTTTCGTCACACCAATTCGTTTTAGTGTGAATCTGCCTGGTACTTATGAATGAATATTTTCAAAGTAAACCCGTTTCATCAATAAGAAAAAAATGGATTGGACGCATATGTCCCTTTCCCTTTGGACGATAAAACCATGCAAGTGCTGTATCAAGTATAACTCACGAAAATCTTGTTAATTTTTTCAACTTTTCAACTTTTTGGCATCCCTGCTTTCAATAAAAAAAAATCAAGGTACTATCACTTAAATATAATAACTCCCTATGCCCCCCCCATTTCTGGATACCATCTTGATAGGATACCGTCTCTGCTTTAAATAAAAAAAAAATAATTAGCTTATTGGCACCCCTGCTTTAAAAAAAATCGAGGCATTATCATTTAAATATGATAGCTCAATACCCCCCTCCCCCCCTCTGGATTCCACCTTGATAGGATGCCGTCTCTGCTTTAAATTAAAAAAGAATAACTTTTTGGGATCCCTGCTTTCAATATATAAGATTACGAGCTATTATAATTTAAACGAATACCTCCCAACCCCCCCCTGGTTACCACCTTGATAGGATACCGTCTCAGCTTTCATTAGAAAAATAATTTACTTAATAATTAACTAGGTCACTATATGGTTCAAACAAACTAGTAGGAGAAAAATAAGTTTTGACCAGGAAAAAATTGGTACAGAAATGGTTTCTTCACCATCTGGACCGGAAAAAAAAATGCTTAACAAGATATCAAAAATCTAAATCGCTAGCTCGATGTGAAATTGTTTTTTTTTAATGTTTTTTTATTTATTTTCTCAAAAACCGGGGAAAAAAAATTAAAAACGTAAACTATAATGTTTTACACATCTTTTTAGATCAGCTTTTGGATCTTAATTCATTTCTGATACTCATTTCATTACCTAACCAAAAGGAAAATATGTATCAGCAAAAAAAAAATGGGGAAAAAACTGTGTCTTTGGGGAAAGGTCTACTACGGAATAAGTTTGTCGTTCTTGTAGTCTATTAGGCTATGTAAACGAAAGGCTTAGAAAAAAAAGACTAAACAACAATAAACAGGAACGACGAGACACCTCAGCGCCAAACACCATGAGACAAGGTAGGTTCTAACTTAATGTGTTCAGAGTAAAGCTTTTATCTCTTTTTTCAAATATAAAAAATTGCACATCATCAAAATGTAGGAACTAGATTTTTCATCATCACAGTTAACTGTTATTCTTCTTCTCTAAGTTCTTCTTCTTGAAACTTCGAATTGTTGCACGAGCTTCCCTTACAGGTACGGCAGGCTATAGTACACTCAAGTCAATTTTTCTCACAGGTACACTTTTCACTATCACAGCCGTCAATACGACACGAGCATTTGATAATTTTCAGCAGCTGAGACGGAGCGGCAGGGAGATCCGTTTTTATTGGCGCAAAAACTTCGTTATCCTGCAGTTTCTATCCCAGGCGTAAAGGGTCTACTGGGTTCCCGAGCCAGATTTGAACTTGGCAGTAGACATGTAGCGAGTGGTACTTCGCTGCTGCCTGAGTCGGTGGCAGTTCTTGTGGATGCGCGAAAGTGGTGGCAGTGCTCACTTTTCTGTGAAACATTAGATTTCTGGCAGTGTCCAGGTTCGAAACATCAGGGCTACCGTACAGTATCAACATTGCTCGCTCTCCTGCTGCCACAATATCGTCAAGCGATGCGAGCTTGTCGCCAAATATAGCAGCGCTGTCCCTGAAACTCTTGTTGGAAAGTAGCAGCTGAACGGCTTTGCCCTTTCCTATTCCGTAAAGGTGAGAGGTTGTGTCACAACCCAGCACGGCATGACAGAACGGTATCAGATTGTTGACATCTGTTCCTAGCTTCTGCTTCATCTCACTAATATCCCAAGCTGAACTAGAACCGCCAAACTTAGCTTTAGGTGAAAAATATAAACGCCCGGAACGCGAATCTGATCGACTGATCAGAAGAACCAAGATGTCAGCATCATCAGCAACCATGATTGTGTCTGTAAGACTATCAGCCTCTACGGCTTTTTCTACAATCAGACCGTCGGCGTCTCCTTCCGAGTGGAAAATTCGGAAACCAATGGCTTCCAAATGGTTGCCGAGCAGCTTCAGGAAACGTCCTTTGTTTGTCTTACATGAAAGAAACTCTTCTCTTCGGTCATCTCTTCGGTGAAAAAGACTTGGCGGCCAACCATCCTTGCTCGACGTAAATGGGTAGCATCTTTGATTGCTGGACCACCTTCATATCCGTCAAACACAACGATCGCACTAGGGTACCTTGCTTGTACGTAATGGACGTATGAAGCAAAGATGACCCTTAAGGTTGACCCTACCTTCCATGGAACTCGATGTAGAAGAGAACCACCATCCAAGACGATGTTACACGCAGAAGCAGGTCTTGAGGGTGACTGAGTCTCAATCCCGCAAGCCTGAAAGATCGCTTTTGCAATCTCTGGCTTATTTGCTTTTCTCATAAGGCCATCGCTTTCTAAAAGAGAAGAAAGAATCGTACAAAGTTCGCACTTGAAGTATTCTTCTCGGAGGTCAGTTCGTTGGGCTACTATTATAAACCGCTGGAAAAGGAGCGCCGGATCTATGTGTGCTACCACAGAGGACCCCGCCTTTTTGGCATTCATTAGGGTCACTTGGTATTTTTTCTTGAAGACTTGCTCCTTCAAGGTTTTTCCCGTCATCTTACTTAGAATCAACTTTCCAGCTACATCGGCCTCGTCAACATTAACATCTTGGGAAGAAGTTATGCCGTTGGCAATGTTTCTAAGCTGATTGTCACCTCTGAACGGAGAAGATTCTCCGAAGTATCTGACGAGCTTCTGGGTATCGTCGAAGTCACGCTCCTTTCTACTGTAACTCATGTTGCGGTGCTGCTCACTTGTCGAGTAACAAATTTTTGTCAAATTTTGCATCAAGAGGTTGATCTCCAGGCATGCTGGTCTTGACAGAACCCAAATGGCTCTCTGCTATTCTGTCATCCCACCTCCAGTTGCAAGACCGCCCGATGTTTTCAGACTTCTCATATACTCCTGCTCGATGACAAGATCTGCCGAGAGCCCAGCCCAGCGTCGCTCTGATCTTCTAATGGTGTGACCTCCCTGTTCAAATGCTTCGAAGATTGGTGGGTGACTAGTTTGAAGCTTAGCCATCTCTTGTCGGTATATCCAGACTGACTTGACATAGAGGTTATGTCCAGATGCTGCTAAAAACAGAAGCATCTCTACTGCAGATTGTAGGTGCAAATCCCACAGGCCTAGTCTCTCGAAACGTATGAACTTAAGCAGTATCCCAACCATGTCAAGATACTGAAACCAGAGCTTCGCAGTTCTCTGAGTCAGCAGGTCTTGGCGTCTCTGCTCGAGAAAGTTTTCAAGTTGCTTGAGCTGGGGATCATGACTGAGATCTTCGGGTGGGAGGTATCCATCCAGTACGTTAGCGAAGACAGTAGACATGTCTAGAGACGTCAACGTTACAAAAGCATCAGCAAGAAAAACAAACAAAAACGCACCTGTGTTAAATCTCTACTCGGACTCCAAAATACTTTCCATCTGAGGAGTTTTTTTGCAGATAGGTGGCTCTACAAGGCTCAGCAGACTGAAGCAACTTTGAAAAGAGTGTAAGATCAAGGCATGGTGTAACAGAAAGTGAATATCAGAAGGGACTTTCCAGCTGGTTGAAAATGTCGTCACCAATAAAGCTCGGTAGGAAAAGAAATGGATTCGGAACGCCGGTAGGCTATTTGTTCAGAAGGGGAAAAATGAACCGAAAATTCGTGCTCTTCTTCGAAAAATACACCGTGAGCGGGTGTCGCTTGATTTTTTTTTTTTTTTTTTACTTCATACAAAAACAAAAAAAAACATAAAAAAGAATTAAATTATTAAACGTTATGTTTCTGTCTAATAAAAGAGCACCAAAACAATCGTTTCTTAAAAGGAAAACCATCAATAAACTACTTTTCTTTTCACGGTTCCTCATTCTATGATTCTGGAAATATCTAAAAAATAGGCGCAAAAAAACGTGTAAAAAAGGGAATTTCGCAACGGGATGGAGATTTATATATTTGATATGTTGTAGATCTCTCTTTTCTGAACACAGTGGTGCAAAAAGAATTTCTGTACCAATTTTTTCCTGGTTCGACCATTTTTTTTCCCGTATCTTTCCCCTACTAAACACGCAAAATAACGTTAAACAGCTTAGTGTTCCTTGAAAAAAAAAAACTGAGGGTATGAGTAAAGGGGTACAAAGACAACAACAAAAATGTCGAAATTATTCAAATATACCTCAAATTATTGGAAAACTGAGTGATAGATTCGCCATGGCATTCCATAAGATCCAAAGAATCTAATTAAAAGGGAGCACACACAAAAGACAAATAAGGCCAGTAGCCTATGAGAAATTGCAAAATACCCAAGACAATGAACAAGTCCTAATGGGGGGGGGCCCTGGGTCTATTAAAATATTTCAATGGTTTCCCAGGGAATTGGATATCATTTTCTTCTGTCTCCACTTTAAATGAAAAAAAAAATCTTTTTGGCATCCCTGCTTTCAATAAAAAAAATGAGGTGTTAGCATTTTAAAATGATAGCCCCCTATCCCCCCCCTATAGGCAATAATTTACAATGTATTTATGAATTATAATATCGGGTAACTTCCGGTTCAATCTTTAATTCCCCAACCTTGTACATAGCCTAGTCTATAGCTAAATTTTGTCTCAATCAAAGGTTGTTTTGCGTTTTTTTTGGGGGGGCGGGGGGGGGGCGGTAAAAATGTTCCAAAAAGAAGATTGTATGTTCTCTCAGGTGTTCAATAATTGAGTATTAAACATTAAGAAAATCTTATTTAAAAACAGCCAAAAAATAATCTGCAAACTTACAATGCAGCTGTAGAAACAATCTGTCGGCTGTCAATTTCAAAATCCAACAAAAGGCTGAAGCTGTATAGTAGTGAATGCGTTCTATAATTCTATTTAACTTGAAAATAAAATTTTTGACTACGAATGATGTAAGAAATAGCGATTGGGAAACTGCATTCGAAATTATTTAAACTCATTTCATAAAGACGATACTTTTTTTGTTAACATATGAAGAACTGTGTATATTGCAATATTTTCAATAGCATATTGCATCTGTCTGGTTTTTATGCAAAGTAACAAAAGAGACGAAAATTAATGAACAAGAATGAACAAGCGAGTAGTGAAGAATTATGGTATGCAAAGTAATATTTGGCAGGGAAAGTCACTGGTGATAAATCGCTAGGGGTGGCACCGTGATTGCCTGATTTTTGGGGATTCGGGGAACCAAATTTTTTTTCGGGGTGACGCATAGATTTTCTGGGAAATACCCGAAAATTCGGTGATAGTGCAAGCTTAATTTCTAATTAGGAAAATCGAAATACTAAACCACACGAAAAGGAAAAGCTCCGAATTTGCGGTTGACGCAATAGAGAATTACCGCAAAAATAATTTAAAGTCAACCGAACGCCGCCACCTCTGCCGGCGGCGGTCCGATACTTCGGTGGCGTTCGACCGGGCCTCTAGTCAGCGGCGTTCGGTCGATCCGCCGGCGTGGCACCGGGGTTTATTAATAACATTTGCTATTCTAGTGTTATGTAAAAATGCAGTTTTTGGTAAAAATTGACTCTAGTTAAAATTTTTTTTTAATTACAAAAGGTTTTTAAATACATAAATTTCTTTTGAAATGAGTCATTAAATTTATTGATGAGTTTAATGACTCAGATAAATCTAGAGAGCTCTTTGATATTCCAGTGCCCTGCTGGCTGCGGAAGAAAATTGGAAAAAAGATACTGTCGATGCAGAATGCCGTGGTTGCAGCCACTTTTCTTTGTTTTTAAAGCCGGTAGATTTTCCTCGTTAATCGAGCCATTGGACGGTACGTTTTCTATATAGAGGTTTTGGGCAATGCGGTTCTAATGGGCATCAGATCAAAACTTTTTGTGTGATCTAATACTATATTTACGAGTTATGAGCTATTGTATTTCTTGGTATTGAACTTGATCGTCTCTTACTAGGTGGCTAGCTACTGCTTCAGCCCTGATTATATTTCGAAATGAAGCTATTAAGTCGATTAATAGATTAAATAAAGTCATTTAATGGATTAGTGAGACTTGCAAGTTTTGGACTGAACGTTAAGGATTTAATTGTGGAATAGAGTATTTTCCAAATAATTATGGTAATTATTTCAAGGCAGAGTTTAAATAACTTTTTAAGTTGATGAGGTTCAAGAATCTGTTTAGCTAAAAATAATAAAGCCTATCATTTATATTTTATTCATACTAATTTTGCTCTTTCAGCCTAAATATAACAGAAGTCAAAAGTCTAGCTCAAATAATTTAATCTAAGATCAAGGATCCAGCTCCATATTCTTCACTGAGTCTTAGTTCTAAAATTAATGAAAAAAGAAAACAGGAAAGACCTATCATGTAAACCTTCACCCAAAATTAGTTTAAGTGACGAAACCAGTTCATTAATTGTTTGTAACTTTACATGGTCTGGGTTAAAGAAATAAAAATGGGGAGCTTCTGATTGATTTTGCCGTATGGAATGACCTTTTATTTGATAGATCTCTGTTTCCTCGCAGAGATGTGCAATAGTATTCATGGACGTCGCCACAATGAATGACCAAAATCATATTGATCACTGCCTTGTAAGCAGAAAATGGCAATCGAGTCTACAAGATATTCAGGCCCATAGAGGACCTAAATGAGGGAGGTGTGGGGAGTGTTTAAAAAAAATGGTAAATACAGATAGTTGAACAAGCGTCGTTTTGATTATAATAGTGACTCCCAGTATAATGTAAGGCCACTTACCCCTTGCATAATAACACCAAAAAGGGTTACACATTATTTTGCTGCCATAAACTCGTATCACAACCGTATTTTTTAGCTATGCTTGGGTCCTCTTGGGACAGGATGGGGTATTAGAGGCAAGTCTAAAGAGGATACAATACTTGTAGAAATTATAGCTTTTAAGGATCAGTTATTTCAGAACTAAAAATGTAATGTATATTTCATAAAGTTCGATAAAGAGCTTCCCACCTTAAATACTACATCAATAGCTAACAGTTTAAGATAGAGAGGTAAGGTTTTTCACAATTATAAAGAAAAGGGAGAGAAAACGGAAATCACCCCTATTGACAAGGGATGGGGGCATTGGGGATGAGTTATTCGATTCAGATTCAAAGGGGAAATAATACCTGTTGAAATTACGATTTTTAGGGGTCAACTATTTTCAAAACTAAAAGATTTGAATCTTTATTTCAGGGATATCCCGACCTAGAATGGCTTCTTAGGACAAAGAAACCGAGGGTATACGATGCAATCATGCAAAGCAAAAATGTAGACCCACTGCACTCCCCCTGCAAGGCAAAGATGCAAGGCCTTCTGTGCCCCCAGTAGGAAGGTCTCAGAAGGAATGAAACGAACACATGTGCTGCCATCTACAACTGAGTCTAACTCCGTACGAACACCATATATGGGCATAGCCTCCCTAGGGGGAATGGATTTCCGAGAAATTGATTGCGTAACCTAACCTAACCTAACCTAACCTCATGAGTTCCGGAACGAACACCATATATGGGCATAGACTCCCTAGGGGAAATGGATTTCCGAGAAATTGATTGCGTAATTTAGGGGGAAGTGAATTTCTGAGAAATTGATTGCGTAATCGAGGGGCGAGAATTTCCAAGAAATTTATTTGTTGGTCTTCGTCCAGGAGAATTGTCTCCGGGCGAAGTTTATTAATGTCTGATGGATGATATCAAGGTCGATTGATTTGTTGGTGATCATCCAGGAGAATTGTCTCCGGGCGACGTTTATTAATGTCTTACGGATGATGTCAAGGTTGATTGATTTGTTGATGTTAATCCAGGAAAATTGTCTCCGGGCGAATGTTTTGATCTTATAGATGAAGATATTAACGCGGGAAAGGGTTTCCTAGGAATTTCAAATGTGACAGCGTAGGGATGTCAAAACAAAAGGAACACTCAGAAATTACGCTTAGAGATTATTTGAGCGAAACCGTTTTAGACATTCTAGGGAATTATTTGGGCGAAACCGTTTGAGGCATTTTAAAAGATGATTTTAGAAGATGATTTAGAAGATAATATGGGGTAAAACTCTGTGGTCGTTATAATACACAAGTTCCATTTGAACAGTCTTGTGAGGTCCCCTACCCCAACAACCCCCCTACCCCAACCCCAAAGGGCCCCGACCCCCCTACCCCAGCCCCAAAGGGCCCCAATTAGCTTAGAATTTTTGTTAGAGTTCTAGTTTAGTTTAGTTTTAGTTAAGAGTTAAGAGTTTTAGCTTAGAGTTTTTGTTAGAGTTCTAGTTTAGTTTAGTTTTAGTTAAGAGTTTAGAGTTTTTAACTTAGAGTCTTAGATTAGAGTTTTTGTTAGAGTTGAAGTTTAGTTTAGTTATAGTTAAGAGTTTAGAGTTTTAGCTTAGAGTCTTAGCTTAGAGTTTTTATTAGAGTTCTAGTTTAGTTTAGTTATACTTAAGAGTTTGGACTTTTACCTTAGAGACTTAGCTTAGAGTTTTAGTTTAGTTTAATTTTAGTTAAGAGTTTTGGAGTTTTAGCTTAGAGTCTTAGCTTAGAGTTTTTGTTAGAGTTCTAGTTTAGTTCAGTTATAGTTAAGAGTTTAGAGTTTTTAGCTTAAAGTCTTAGCTTAGAGTTTTTGTTAGAGTTCTAGTTTAGTTTAGTTTTAGTTAAGAGTTTAGAGCTTTTAGCTTAGAGTCTTAACTTAGAGTTTTTGTTAGAGTTGAAGTTTAGTTTAGTTATAGTTAAGAGTTTAGAGTTTTAGCCTAGAGTCTTAGCTTAGAGTTTTTGTTAGTTCTAGTTAAGTTTAGTTATAGTTAAGAGTTTGGAGTTTTACCTTAGAGACTTAGTTTAGAGTTTTAGTTTAGTTTAGTTTTAGTTAAGAGTTTTGGAGTTTTAGCTTAGAGTCTTAGCTTAGAGTTTTTGTTAGAGTTCTAGTTTAGTTTAGTTATAGTTAAGAGTTTGGAGTTTTTAGCTTAAAGTCTTAGCTTATAGTTTTTGTTAGAGTTCTAGTTTAGTTTAGTTTTAGTTAGGAGTTTAGAGTTTTACCTTTGAGTCTCAGCATAGAGTTTAGTTAGAGTTCTAGTTTAGTTTAGTTTTAGTTAAGAGTTTAGAGTTTTAGCTTAGAGTCTTAGCTTAGAGCTTTAATTAGAGTTTTAGTTTAGTTTAGTTTTAGTTAAGAGTTTAGAGTCTTTTTAGCTTAGAGTCTTAGCTTAGAGTTTTTGTTAGAGTTCTAGTTTAGTTATAGTTAAGAGTTTAGAGTTTTTAGCTTAGAGTCTTAGCTTAGAGCCTTTTTGAAGTTCTAGTTTAGTTTAGTTTTAGTTAAGAGTTTAGAGTTTTGCCTTAGAGTCTTAGCTTAGAGTTTTTGTTAGAGTTGAAGTTTAGTTTAGTTATAGTTAAGAGTTTAGAGTTTTAGCTTAGAGTCCTAGTTTGGAGTTTTTGTTAGTTCTAGTTTAGTTTAGTTATAGTTAAGAGTTTTACCATAGAGTCTTAGCTTAGAGTTTTTGTTAGAGTTGAAGTTTAGTTTAGTTATAGGAATTTAGAGTTTATTCGCTTAGAGTCTCAGCTTAGAGTTTTTGTTAGAGTTCTAGTTTAGTCTAGTTTTAGTTAAGAGTTTAGAGTTTTAGCTTAGAGTTTTAATTAGAGTTTTAGTTTAGTTTAGTTTTAGTTAAGAGTCTAGAGATTTTTAGCTTAGAGTCTTAGCTTAGAGTTTTTTTTTAGAGTTCTAGTTTAGTTTAGTTTTAGTTAAGAGTTTAGAGTTTTAGCTTAGAGTCTTAGCTTAGAGTTTTTTGTTGAAGTTCTAGTTTAGTTTAGTTTTAGTTAAGAGTTTAGAGTTTTAGCTTAGAGTCTTAGCTTAGAGCTTTAATTAGAGTTTTAGTTTAGTTTAGTTTTAGTTAAGAGTTTAGAGTTTTTTTAGCTCAGAGTCTTAGCTTAGAGTTTTTGTTAGAGTTCTAGTTTAGTTATAGTTAAGAGTTTAGAGTTTTTAGCTTAGAGTCTTAGCTTAGAGTTTTTGTTAGAGTTGAAGTTTAGTTTAGTAATAGTTAAGAGTTTTACCGTAGAGTCTTAGCTTAGAGTTTTAGTTAGAGTTGAAGTTTAGTTTAGCAATAGTTGAGATTTTTACCATAGAGTCTTAGCTTAAAGTTTTTGTTAGAGTTCTAGTTTAGTTTAGTTTTAGTTAAGAGTTTAGAGTTTTACCATAGAGTCTTAGCTTAGAGTTATAGTTAGAGTTCTAGTTTAGTTTAGTTATAGTTAAGAGTTTAGAGTTTTAACTTAGACTTAGAGTTTTAATTATAGTTTTAGTTTAGTTTAGTTTTAGTTAAGAGTTTTAGCTTAGAGGCATAGCTTAGAGTTTTTTGTTAGAGTTCTAGTTTAGTTTAGTTATAGTTAAGAGTTTCGAATTTTAGCTTAGAGTCTTAGCTTAGAGTTTTTGTTAGAGTTCTAGTTTAGTTCAGTTTTAGTTAAGAGTTTAGAGTTTTACCATAGAGTCTTAGCTTAGAGTTTTTGTTAGAGTTGAAGTTTAGTTTAGTTATAGTTAAGAATTTAGAGTTTTTAGCTTAGAGTCTTAGCCTAGAGTTTTTGTTAGAGTTCTAGTTTAGTTTAGTTTTAGTTAAGAGTTTAGAGTTTTAGCTTAGAGTCTTAGCTTAGAGCTTTAGTTAGAGTTTTAGTTTAAATTAGTTTTAGTTAAGAGTTTAGAATTTTACCTTAGAGTCTCAGCATAGAGTTTAGTTAGAGTTCTAATTTAGTTTAGTTTTAGTTAAGAGTTTAGATTTTTAGCTTAGAGTCTTAGCTTAGAGCTTTAGTTAGAGTTTTAGTTTAGTTTAGTTTTAGTTAAGAGTTTAGAGTTTTTTAGCTTAGTCTTAGCTTAGAGTTTTTGTTAGAGTTGTAGTTTAGTTTAGTTATAGTTAAGAGTTTCGAATTTTAGCTTAGAGTCTTAGCTTAGAGTTTTTGTTAGAGTTTTAGTTTAGTTTAGTTTTAGTTAAGAGTTTAGAATTTTACCTTAGAGTCTCAGCATAGAGTTTAGTTAGAGTTCTAGTTTACTCTAGTTTTAGTTAAGAGTTTAGTGTTTTAGCATAGAGTCTTAGCTTAGAGTTTTTGTTAGAGTTCTAGTTTAGTTTATTTTTAGTTAAGAGTTTAGAGTTTTAGCTTAGAGTTTTTGTTAGAGTTCTAGTTTAGTTTAGTTATAGTTAAGAGTTTAGAGTTTTTAGCTTAAAGTCTTAGCTTAGAGTTTTTGTTAGAGTTCTAGTTTAGTTTAGTTTTAGTTAAGAGTCTAGTTTAGTTTAGTTTTAGTTAAGAGTTTAGATTTTTAGCTTAGAGTCTTAGCTTAGAGCTTTAATTAGATTTTTAGTTTAGTTTAGTTTTAGTTAAGAGTTTAGAGTTTTTTTAGCTTAGAGTCTTAGCTTAGAGTTTTTGTTAGAGTTCTAGTTTAGTTATAGTTAAGAGTTTAGAGTTTTTAGCTTAGAGTCTTAGCTTAGAGCCTTTTAGAAGTTCTAGTTTAGTTTAGTTTTAGCTAAGAGTTTAGAGTTTTACCTTAGAGTCTTAGCTTAGAGTTTTGGTTAGAGTTGAAGTTTAGTTTAGTTATAGTTAAGAGTTTAGAGTTTTAGCTTAGAGTCCTAGTTTAGAGTTTTTGTTAGTTCTAGTTTAGTTATAGTTAAGAGTTTTACCATAGAGTCTTAGCTTAGAGTTTTTGTTAGAGTTGAAGTTTAGTTTAGTTATAGTTAAGAATTTAGAGTTTTTTAGCTTAGAGTCTCAGCTTAGAGTTTTAATTAGAGTTTTAGTTTAGTTTAGTTTTAGTTAAGAGTCTAGAGTTTTTTAGCTTAGAGTCTTAGCTTAGAATTTTTTGTTAGAGTTCTAGTTTAGTTTAGTTTTAGTTAAGAGTTTAGAGTTTTAGCTTAGAGTCTTAGCTTAGAGTTTTTGTTAGAGTTCTAGTTTAGTTATAGTTAAGAGTTTAGAGTTTTTAGCTTAGAGTCTTAGCTTAGAGTTTTTGTTAGAGTTGAAGTTTAGTTTAGTAATAGTTAAGAGTTTTACCGTAGAGTCTTAGCTTAGAGTTTTAGTTAGAGTTGAAGTTTAGTTTAACAATAGTTAAGAGTTTTACCATGGAGTCTTAGCTTAAAGTTTTTGTTAGAGTTCTAGTTTAGTTTAGTTTTAGTTAAGAGTTTAGAGTTTTACCATAAAGTCTTAGCTTAGAGTTATAGTTAGAGTTCTAATTTAGTTTAGTTATAGTTAAGAGTTTAGAGTTTTACCTTAGACTTAGAGTTTTAATTAGAGTTTTAGTTTAGTTTAGTTTTAGTTAAGAGTTTTAGCCTAGAGTCATAGCTTAGAGTTTTTTGTTAGGGTTCTAGTTTATTTTAGTTATAGTTAAGAGTTTAGAGTTTTTTAGCTTAGAGTCTTAGCTTAGTGTTTTTGTTAGAGTTCTAGTTTAGTTCAGATTTAGTTAAGAGTTTAGAGTTTTACCATAGAGTCTTAGCTTAGAGTTTTTGTTAGAGTTGAAGTTTAGTTTAGTTATAGTTAAGAATTTAGAGTTTTAGCTTAGAGTCTTAGCTTAGAGTTTTTGTTAGAGTTCTAGTTTAGTTTAGTTTTAGTTAAGAGTTTAGAGTTTTAGCTTAGAGTCTTAGCTTAGAGTTTTAGTTAGAGTTTTAGTTTAAATTAGTTTTAGTTAAGAGTTTAGAATTTTACCTTAGAGTCTCAGCATAGAGTTTAGTTAGAGTTCTAATTTAGTTTAGTCTTAGTTAAGAGTTTAGAGTTTTAGCTTAATGTCTTAGCTTAGAGCTTTAGTTAGAGTTTTAGTTTAGTTTAGTTTTAGTTAAGAGTTTAGAGTTTTAGCTTAGAGTCTTAGCTTAGAGTTTTTGTTAGAGTTCTAGTTTAGTTAGTTTTAGTTAAGAGTTTAGAATTTTACCTTAGAGTCTCAGCATAGAGTTTAGTTAGAGTTCTAATTTAGTTTAGTCTTAGTTAAGAGTTTAGAGTTTTACCTTAGTGTCTTAGCTTAGAGTTTTAGTTAGAGTTCTAGTTTAGTACAGTTTTAGTTAAGAGTTTAGAGTTTTATCTTGGAGTCTTAGCTTAGAGTTTTTGTTAGAGTTCTAGTTTAGTTTAGTTTTATTTAAGAGTTTAGAGTTTTAGCTTAGAGACTTAGCTTAGAGCTTTAGTTAGAGTTTTAGTTTAGTTTAGTTTTAGTTAAAAGTTTTGATTTTTACATTAAAGTCTTAGCTTAGAGTGTTAGTTAGGGCTGAAGTTTAGTTTACTTTAGTTATAGTTAAGAGTCTAGAGTTTTACCTTAGAGTCTTAGCTTAGAGTTTTTTGTTAGAGTTCTAGTTTAGTTTAGTTTTAGTTAAGAGTTTAGAGTTTTATCTTAGAGTCTTAGCTTAGAGTTTTAGTTCTAGTTTAGTTTAGTTATAGTTAAGAGTTTAGAGTGTTAGCTTAGAGTCATAGCTTAGAGTTTTAGTTAGGGTTGAAGTTTGGTTTAGTTATAGTTAAGAGTTTAGAGTTTTACCTTAGAGTCTTAGCTTAGAGTTTTAGTTAGAGCTCTAGTTTAGTTTAGTTTTAGTTAAGAGTTTAGAGTTTTATCTTGGAGTCTTAGCTTAGAGTTTTAGTTAGAGTTCTAGTTTAGTTTAGTTTTAGTTGAGAGTTTAGAGTTTTACCTTAGAGTTTTATTTAGAGTTCTAGTTTAGTATATTTTTAGTTAAGAGCTTAGAGTTTTGGCCTAGAGTCTTAGCTTAGAGTTCAGTTAGAGTTGAAGTTTAAGTTTAGCCATAGTTATGAGTTTGGAGTTTTACCTTAGTGTCTTAGCTTAGAGTTTTAGTTAGAGTTCTAGTTTAGTTAAGTTTTAGTTAAGAGTTTAGAGTTTTACCCTAAAGTCTTAGCTTAGAGTTTTAGTTAGAGTTCTAGTTTAGTTTAGTTTTAGTTAAGAGT
The DNA here is from genome assembly GCA_027921565.1 of Artemia sinica. Taxonomy (NCBI): domain Eukaryota; kingdom Metazoa; phylum Arthropoda; class Branchiopoda; order Anostraca; family Artemiidae; genus Artemia; species Artemia sinica. The sequence goes on along the minus strand of CM051267.1, from coordinate 24,140,545 downwards.
TTTGAGTTTTACCTTAAAGTCTTAGATTAAAGTTTTAGTTAGGGTTGAAGTTTCGTTTAGTTTAGTTATAGTTAAGAGTTTATAGTTTTAGCTTAGAGTCTTAGCTTAGAGTTTTAGTTAGAGTTATTGTTTAGTTTAGTCTTAGTTAAGAGTTTTAGCTTAGAGTTCTAGCCTAGAATCTTAGCTTAGAGATTTAGTTAGAGTTGAAGTTTAGTTTAAACTAGCATAACCACAAAATTCCACAATATTACATAGAAATACAAAACCATAGGTTAGGTTAGGTTAGAGGTTAGGTTTCTCCACGTTTAGGTTAGGTTAGATTAGGTTAGCTTATCATGAGAGGTTAGGTTAGGTTAGGATAGATTAGATTAGATTAGATTAGATTAGGTTAGCTTAGGTTAGGTTAAGTGGCGCGCGCCACTAACCCAACCTAACCTAACCTCTCATGATAAGCTAACCTAATCTAACCTAACTTAAACGCGGAGAAACCTCTTAACTATAACGTAAACCGTAAACAAAAACTCTTAACTATAACTAAACCAAACTTCAACCCTAAGACTCCCCTAACTAAAACTCTAAGCTAAGACTCTAAGGTAAAAATCTAAACTCTTAAGTAAAACTAAATTAAACTAGAATTCTAAATAAAACTCTAAGCTATGACTCTAAGCTAAAACTCTAAGCCTTTAACTATAACTAAACTAAACTTCAACTCTTAGTAAAACTCTAAGCTAAGACTCTAAGGTAGAACTCTAAACTAAAACTAAACTAAACTAGAACTTCAAAACTCTTAACTAAAACTCTAAACTTTTAACTAAATTTTAAAATGTCTTTTAGGATGACTTGATCCCCCAAAGTCCCCAGGGGGAGGGCTGAAAGTTATGAACTTTACTCAATGTTAACATATAGTATTGGTTATTGGGAAGTATACAGACTTTTTCAGAGGAGATTTTTCTGGTAGGTGGGGGAAGGAGAGGGTCGGGGGCTATATGGAAGGATCTTTCCATGAAGGAAGTTTTCGTGGGGGAAGGGAAATTGCCATGAAGGGGGCGCCGGACTTGCCAGCATTATTTATTGGTTATTGGGAAGTATACAACCATTTTCAGGAAGGATTTTTTCTGGAGGGGGGGGGGCTAGAGGAGGGGGTTACTCTGGAGAATATTTCCGTGGAGGATGTTTCTTTGGGTAAGGGACATTTCTATGAAGGGGGCGTTGGATTTCCAAGCATTATTTAAGAAACGATCAGAAATTAAATAAAAAAAAAACATGTTTTTTCAACTGAAATGTAAGAAGGAATATTAGAACTTAAAACGAACAGAAATTATAACGTATGTGAGGGGGTTCTCCCCCAAGTCAATACCTCGCTCTTTACGCTACAGTTTTTTTTAGTGCTTTCAAAAGAGCTATCTATTCTAATTAAACGGCCTTTGTGATTCAGGGGTTTGTGAATCAAAATTTTTTTTAACTTTTAACGTAAAGAGCGTGGTATTGACTAAGGGGAGAACCCCTTCATATAAGTAATAACATATACGTAATAAAAAAAAAACAATAAAAAAACAAGCGATACGGCTCAATAGTAATCGAAACTTTTAAAAACGAAATTTTGATGTCAATAAATGTATCAAAAGAATGTGTTTATAATGCTGATCCTAAATATATAAATTTTATTAAGTTTAGTATTACTCATCAAAGGCTACGAGCCTGAGAAAATTTACTCAATTTTTTAAAGAGGGGGGAAACATCCCCTACAAGTGAAAGAATTTTAATGAAAATCACACCGTCAGATTCAGCGTATCAGAAAACCCTATTACATAGGTTTCAAGCTCATATCTGCAAAAATCTGCAACTTTGTTTTTTGTGCCAGAAGAAAAATATACGAATATAGAAGTTAGTTACGTAAGTTAATTTGTAAAGACATCCATTTAGCAAAAGAAAATTAAAATTTTTATGCAAATAAAAGCTGCATTAACTAAAAAACGATCAGAAATTAAATAAAAAAAAACAAGTTTTTTAAACTGAAAGTAAGGAGCGACATTAAAACTTAAAACGAACAGAAATTATTCTGTATATGAAAGGGGCTGTCCCCTCCTCAACGCCTCGCTCTTTACGCTAAAGTTTGACTCTGTCTCACAACTTTATTTTTTAAAACAATAAAAAACTTTAGCGTAAAGAGCGAGGCGTTGAGGAGGGGACAGCCCCTTTCATATACAGAATAATTTCTGTTCGTTTTAAGTTTTAATGTCGCTCCTTACTTTCAGTTTAAAAAACTTGTTTTTTTTATTTAATGCATACGAAAAACGAAATGTAGTGTTGAATAAAACATTGCAACTGGAACAGCTATTTTAGAAATATAAGAAAATATCATGTTGAAATTTTATTACAATGTGTGTGTAAGCTCCATTGGCAGATGGAGGGACAGATTAAAGTGTATTATGGAGAAATTGATTCATTCCTGTTAAAATTTAAAATTCAGAATCTGTTAGGTGATTTGGAAAACGAAGTAAAAAATAAAAAATATCATTAGTTGCCATCATGACACTAAAAAAAAATACATGAAAACAGACATTTATTTTCCGCCCTAGGTAATTCAAAATCGTATCTTAGGAAGAATATACTCAAACATGGTGTTGAGAAAGAATTCATTAATGTCCTATCATATTTCCCCCTTCTATGTGTTCTTGAAAGGAAAAGCACCCACGATCACAATCATCATAAAATTATAAAGCACCTTCAATATATTCCTCTAAACACTTAATATTTGGAACTCTGCCAGCTAAAGTTAAGAAGTGTCATACATGTCATTTTCGACCCATTCAACGAGATGGCAATAGAAAATATACTTTTGTTTGTCATGATATTGATTACTATGTTATCATTCCTAGACCACGACAATTGGGTCAAGGAATGGACTATTACAAGGGTCGTTCGTCAATGGGCTATGGCTTTGCCAATTGGTTTGCTAAGTTGTTTCTCTCTTCACTACCCCTCGCTAAAAAAAATATATTTCTCCGGTTGCGACGGATTTGCGTCCTCTACACTACTCGATTGGTGCTCTGGGATGGATTTTAAAGAAAATATTTCACAAAACCTTAGGTCTGGCTCGCGATCATTCAATGAGCGATTGATATCAATGAAAAGTGTTGATTATGCAATCCATGTAAATTGCTCAGAAGATACGCTGTGCAAATTAAAGACTGTAATTCCTGTCTTGAAGATGTTTGTGACTCTCACACTAGAGGTTACCTATGCTCCAATCCTCACTATGATAAATGTGATCAACGGAAAAATTCCCTGGTATGATTGCAAAAAAACCCTAAACGTGATTTCAGTTTATTTTTAAGACACTGTATCGCCATGGTTTTAAATTGTTTTGGGGCGAAGAACCTGGTCTACGCTTCAATTGCTGGAATAATAAGAGAGTTTGTTTTTTACGACTTTGCTGAAAAGATACTGACCACTATGATTACAAACCTACTGATTTTTATTTGGTTCTTACAGAAAGTGATATTTCATGAGAATATCGTATGTGACATTGCTTCAAATAGGCAATTTGAAACACGTGAATTTCAAATATGAATCAATATAGTATTATTGTTTTTGCAATGAGATATAATAAAAATGAAGTTACATTATATTGTAGAAAATGTAACCCTGACCTTGCATATCAAGATGAGTACAAGTTGAACCATTTTCAAATAGTTGTGAATCTCGATCTAGGGTTCACATTGTCAATTAATATAGGGTCCTATAGGATTTATAAATTGTTGAGTGGATAGATTATTGAGTGGAATTCCATTTACTTTACATACAAGAGATGAAAGAATAAACTTTTCAAATTTATGTGGAGAATGAGCCTTTGGCACTAGCACTTTTTACAAAGGCCAAAGCAAGTTTTGAAGGAATTTCACCATTGATAAATGACTAATGGGTGTAGGTACGTGAACCCATAGGAATTTGTCGTTGATTTGATTTGTGATTGTATGTGGAACGAGCAGTTTAATATTATTTCCACTAGCTCTTAATTTATCAGTGGCCAATGCAACATAACTCGTAACATTTTGTTTTCGTACATGCAGTATTCCCGAGCTAAGAGGGACTGTTACACCAGGTGCAGCGGCAACTACTTTTTGCAAAATAAAATTGAACGGAGCAAGTTGTAGCCTTATATCAATCTTAACAATGGGAGGCAACCATTGATGTATATTAAATATTGCCTGAATATTTTCCCAACCAAATGTAGATCTTTAGTTGTCACATCTCTAAGCATAGTGCTAGTGTCAGTGTCCGTTTTATGTTCATATCCAATAGCTAAACCTCACAGTTTCTTATAGAAATTGGGGAGGGTTTCCGTGGAAACCCTCCCCAAGCACAAAATCCCCCTCCTGCAAATTGTCTGTATACTTCCCTATAACAAACACTATACTTAAAAAGGGGGCAAATTTAAAAAACTTACAGGCCTCTCCCTACGAACTGTGGGGGACCGTATTACCCCTAAGGGCATAGTTATTGGATCTTCCAACCCTGCTGAAAAAACTGACTATGTAGACATTTTAATCGGACGAAATTGAGAAAAAAGGGGCATGGGAGGGGGCTAGTTGCCCTCTAATCTTTTTGGTCACTGGAAAAGGGCACAATAAATTTTAATTTCCGTTTGAATGAATCCTCTCCCGATCTTCTAGGACCTGTATTTTGATACGATCATCCCTGGGAAAAAAACACACATACGTGATCTTTTCTTTTGCCAAAAAATTCAAGATTCCACTTTCTATAAAGATGAGCTTGAACTTCTACACTAAGGATCTCTGATACACTAAATCTGATGTTATGATTTTCATCGAGATTCTTTGACTTTTAGGGGAAATTTCCCCCTTTTTTGAAAATCAGGCAAATTTTCTCAGGCTCGTAACTTTTGATGGGTAACACTAAACTTGATAAACCCTACACATTTGGAATCAGCATAATAAGATGATTCTTTTGTTGCATCTATTGATATCGAAGTTTCGTTTCTAGAATATCGGTTACTATTGAGCCGAGTTACTCCTTACTTACAGTTTGTAACCATGAACTGTTTGATTATCGTTAAAATTCTTGACAATGCGAATACAATTAGTGTAGTACGCAAAAATGTAATACATGAAAATAATCGGTCAGAAATAAATGTAATATAAATGAATGTAATATAGAAATATACAAACACATAAAAAGTAAAAAAATATTACTCTTTGGAGAAAATTTATCTTGGTTGGAGCAGTTTTTTATATTCCATCTGATTAACAATGGTTGCAAGTGCTTGTAATAAGTAGATTTAGTTAGTGAGGCAAAGAGTTTTTGATAAGCCTTAGATTTTCATGATTTTTTTTCTGTTTTAGAAAACGAAGCGTTTGCAAAATAAAACAGATTCTTCTTCAGAAGAATCACAATTTGTTGTAAGAGGACATTCTGGAGATCAAAAGTGAAATATTGGAAATCAGAAAATTCCAAAATATTATTAAACTTGTTGAAATCAAAGTCATATAAGAGAACAGAATATTACTGAATAGCTGTGAAATATGGAATATCGAGGTTTTGACTTTGTTTAGTGGTGCTATCATGTTGGAATACATCAAAGTACCCAATTAAGACTCCTATGAAAGTATAGGGCTACTCCTACCTTAGGCTGTGTGTCAGTGGCATGGAGGGGCATATGTTTAACTTGCTTTTCAGATGCTTTTTATGGTAAAAATTTTAGTCAAAAAAACTGGTACAATTTATTTTGTAATGTTGGTAATGATGTTCATCACATCTCGTTTGGTTGTCAATGTGTGTCTATGGAACGAAAATTTTTTTACTGAATTAAAGCATCCCTTATTTGACTTGTTTGCTTAACACTGACTTCTCCGGATGTATTCTGGAAAACATAACAACAGAAACTTATTAGGCGACTTGATAGTTGAAACACCTTGGACAATAACTCTACTCTATATGCTGGATCTGTCGTCATCCTTCGTCGAAACCTTAACCGTTTGTCATAGCCTATGGCTTCGTTGCAAAAATGCTTATAAGGAGAGATTAGACCTGACTAGTCTTTCTTTTTCTTATAGGATTGAACAACTCTTAAATTCTGTACCAAAAAAGACCCAAACGGATCATCCCGTCTTAATCTCATTATTACGGATCACCCAAACTCCTTTATGGTTGGCTCATATGCCTTCACATGTGACAATGCTGCTGTAATTGCATGTGAAAATCTTTGTGGCTATTCCTCAATAAACGACCATTGACAAATATAGCAACACAAAAGAGGGATTTGGATGGCTTAAGAAAATCACTTGCTTCTCGGTAATAGAAAGTCTTCCTCCTTGAAGGGCCCGAGACAGCTGCAGATACGTACCAGCTGGCTATAGTAGACACATTCGCAAGCTACATCATATTAATGTGGTTGCAGGTGTCTGTGAAAGAAATCCTTTGTTCAACATCCACTGCAAAAAAGCTATCAGAGCAAAACAAAAGGCACATGAGTGATAGCTATTCTCAAAGAGCAAAAAGAATAGACTCGATTCTATAAATGCACGTATGGACGCAGTTCACAAGATTTGGCAATCCCAGGTTCAGTAAGGGGACATTCGTTAACAAGGTTCAAGATATTTCTGCTAGGAGATGATGGAGAATTGTCAAAGAAGCTTTACCGCCATCTGATTGAACGTCAATTCCTTTCCTAAGACTCAACGACCGGACTGTATTGCAATATCCTTAGCTAAAGGCCAATGTTCTTGCTAAGGCGTTTGCTGAATTTTCACATCTGGACGACGGTAAAGAAGTTCCCGAGTTTCCTGAACAGACAGATACTGTCGCTGAACACGTGAAGTATTCCACTCCCTCGGTCTTTCGAATTCTGCAGCGTCTTGACGTGACCAAATCTATGGGTCATATCTAATAATTGCTTGAAGTCCTGCAGGTTGAATTAGCTGAAATTTCCTCATCACTTTTCTGATTGTGTTTTTGCTCTCGATCCTCTTCCACACGCATGGAAATCCGCCCAGGTGATTTATGTATAGCATTCTCTCCTACACTGGGAATCTTTAAGAAAGGGTTCTCAACCATACACTTTATTAGTACCTGAAGTCAAAAATCCTTTTAGAAAACCGCTAATATGGATTGCGCCATAAATTTTTAATGTCCACCTGCCTATTGGCTGAGCACCAGTTGTGGATCAAACTATGGCATCATGAATCACGAATCGGAGTATGGAATCATGGCCAATTAAAGAAACTTTACATCTATAGTGTTAGTGGACGTGTGTTAAAAGTGATCAAAAGGTCTTTTTCTGATCATTCACTCTGCTTGATCTTGACGGTTCAGTTCCCGCGAAATACAAACGCTAAACGAATGTCTATTCCAGGGTAGTTTGTTGGTATGTACACTTTCCATTCTCTGCATTGATTTCCGGGAAGGCCAGCCTAGCAAGCTCTCTGCATCACTTTGCCGACGACATAATCAAAAACCTAACCATTTCAAAACTCAAAGAAAAACTGGTTGATTCACGGATGGTTAATCTCAATGCATCGAAAACAAAGGAGCTGTTGATCTCCTAATCGAAAGTGTCCACCCACACAAACCAGCTTCATCTTCACAAGTTGACCAATAAAGAGAGTCAACTGGCTTCGTCTCTCCGCCCCCGCTTCTACATAGATCTCTTTTGAAAAACTCACCACGATTGAGCAAGAGGCCCTTCTGCAAAAATGCTGTGGATCATTCTTCTCTGCAAAAACCTTCTACCACCTAGCTCGATCATCTCACTTTACAAGTTTTGCATCGGATCTACCGTTGAGTATGGATGCCAGCTGTGTATTGCTGCTCTAAAAACGCTGTTGGCACCAATTCAGAAGATCCAGCATTGGGCTAAAAGGGTAGATTCAGTTTTTTGCCATAACTCTGTCCAGTCTGCTATTAAAGAGGTTTTATGTAATCAACAATCGCGTAAATTATACTTCTTCTCTAGAACTTTTTAGTATTGAGTTACCTTTCACCCATTGTTCAACCATGAAGACGGACACGAAGGCACACAGGTAGATCCAATTACTCAAAGGTTGACGCGTCGAGAACACATTTCGACGTGTCGAACACACGTTTCGTCGAGGACATTTCACTTCGATATGGAGCGATCCTCTTGGGGGTGTTATCCCTAAGCAAATTCTGTGTCAACTCATTCAAAGAAGGTTCACCAGTCCTCTAAATCCTCGTGATGAAACATTGTAAACGACTAGTGTCTATTTAGATATCTAATGGCCCTGGCGCCATGAAATCAAGAACAATAGAATAACCCTATCTGGTGACTTAATTACTGAGAAACTATATAGAACTACCCAAAAACAACATCAATCACATGCATATAACTTTAAACATAGCTTATTTACAAATTCCTAGAGGTGTGCCACATTTCATGTTACTGTCATTTTTGTTCTCTGTATATAACTTTGTATATGTCTTCTATTTTTTAAAAGATTAAACTTTTTAATTGCTCATAACTCTCCAGTCTGCTAGTAAAACATTTTGTGTAGCGTTGAAGGGTTTTTCTATAAGAACGTAAATTTGACTCCTTCTCTAGAGCTTTCTAACATTGTGTCCTTTAAAGCTCGGCACACGTAGCTGATTTCGGGAACTTATTTCAGCATCAATGAACAAACGATGGCGGTAAGAAAAATTTGTTGAGAGAAGAATTTATTGGGCGAGATTTTCAAAACAAAAAATCATGGACACAGATAGTCAACTGAAGTTTATTAATAGGTGCATGATTGATCTCAGCTTAGTTCCCAGCTCAGTAGCAGGGTCTTTTGCCTCAGACATCTCTGGCTGACTATTTATTTGTATCCCTAATTTTGCGTGATGATCACGATGAAAATCGGCGCTGATTTTGCAAATCGGTGCCGAAAACTAGAAAAGTTTTCAAGCTCAAATCGACGCCGATTTCTTTTAAAAATCGGCGCTGATTTGGAAATCAGTTCCCGAAATCAGCTACATGTGCCCAAACCTTTATTGTTCAACCGTAAAGAGAGACAAAAAGTCACAGAGCTCGATCCAATTGCTTTGAAGTTGACACGCCGAGAACATAGTATTTGAAAAGTAGCTACATTGGACGTTTTACTTCGATAATAACAACCTTCCTAGGGGTGATATCCCTCAAAATGTCTCAGTCAAATCCTTTAAAAGAAGGGTCAACAGTCAATTAAATCCTCTTGATGTTACAATGTAAACCATTAGTGACAATTTAAATATGCAAATTGACCTGACGTCGTGAATAAGGGATAGAAAAGCTTATCTGGCAACTTGATTACTGAAACACCGTCAACAACTACGCAAAAAACAATAGCAATTACGTGCACTCAATTTACATATAAACTATTCAAAACTTCCTTGAGAAGCGCCACACTTCATGGTACTGTCCCCTATTTTTCTTTGCACATAACTTGGAATATTTCTTCTATTTTGTAAACGATTGAGCTTTGTGATCACATATGACGATATTCGTTCTCGCTTATCCTATATTTTTCGGCGTTAGCAGGTTTAAATATCTGAAAACTGGTCGACACTGTTTTAAATAGCTATCCTTCTATCCTTTAATGTCACTTTTGCCTCGTAAAACGCACAGGATAGGTTATCCAGCTTTTCGATAAGTAACCCTACTGGAAGGCTGGAAAACACAACTTATGGTCTCTCTTAAGAAGCATATACTCAATCCAATGGTTAGCTCTATGAATGTCAGTGTAGGCCTCGCTCCGTAAATAAACAGGGAAGCCCTGATGAAATCACTGGAATGTTTACAAGCTAAATGAAGTCAAGTTTTAAGAACATTTGGGCAGCGAAGAAAGAAAACGTTTGGAAACGCTGGAAATTTCGAATTACTGCTAGCTAATACCCAGAAGAAACAGAGGAAATTGAGTTGCTCAGTTTTGTTCACATTGATAAAGGATGTCAGTTGAATCAATACCCAAAGACCTTAGAGGACTTAGAGCTTGTCTTGTATGTTCTCTTATAAAGGTGGGTAATATTTCGAACTATTCTTTTCAGAGCTAAGACTTCTGGTTAGACCCTAAACTTTAGCTTAGGAACAGTGTGAATCATCATGGCAATGTTAATCTTTTGTTAAAGCAGAGTTCACAAGCATATCTAGCTAGAATCCCATGTCTAGCTAGAATCCCATGTCTAGCCAGAATTCAATGTCTAGGCAACGACCATTCACAAGTATACCTTGGTGCTTTCTAGCCAATCAAGAGAGCTTATGCAGGCAAAATTTTCAAAATTGTAATCCCTATTTTTACTGTCACAAGATAATGGATAAGATAAGCAAAACAATTGCCTTAGTGTTCTTCACTATTAGGCCTATGTCTAGTGTTGCATAGCCTATTTGCCTAAAATGAAAAAAACAATTAGGCTAATGAGAAAACAAAAATTTAATTTCAGTTTTATAATGTAGCCTAAACATATATGATTAAAATAGTGGAACTTGACACATTCTGATTGGCTGTAATCAAATATCCTAGACTTTGAGTTCTAGAGTCTAGAACTCAATGTCTAGGCAAGTGCCTTGTCTAGCATGTGCCAAATTTTACTTGTGAACAGTTGTTGCCTAGACATTGAGCCACACTTGTGAATGCTTCTTAAGAGAAAGGGCATATTTAATAGGCCTAATAATAATTTTTTATGACATACTTTTATGCAAAACAAGTTGCGTAAATTAGGGACTCCACCCTTTGACTATTGGAAAAAATTAGTTTATAAGCTTATATAGAATGGTACTATCTAATCTCCTTATAATTAAAAACAGTTTAGTCATCTAGTTAGAAGATTTGGTGAATCTGTATAGGAAAAATCTAAATTTGCCAACTAGTTGACTAACTTCACCCCAGCAAAACTTAATTTTTGCAACTAGTTGACTAATAACTTTTCCCCAGCAACACTTAAATTTCCAAACTAGTTGACAATATAAGTTGCCCCAGAAAAACTTTCCTTTTCCAACTAGTTGACTAATAACTTCTCCCCAGCAAAACTTAATTTAGAAGAAGACTTTTAGTTCTGTGGCTTCAAGACTATTTACTCCTGAATTCAGTTTGTTTGCTTTATCTTAGCTGTAGTGCATTTGTTAAAATCACATACTGCCAATTTTTATTGGACTAGAAATAGTATGTTTTTTGTTTCTCTTTAAGTCACATTATTAGCTAAGAAATTATTCTGAGGAAAAGTTACTTGCCAAATAGATGGCTAACAAAATTGTTTATAGGGTAAGTTTGTTTCTAGCTAGTTGGATAAAGAAAGTCTTGCTGGGGAAAAGTTGCTAGTCAACTAGTTTCAAAATAAATTGTTTTCTGGGGCAATATTTGTTTCTAGCTAGTTGGCAAAATTAAGTGTTGCTGGGAAGAAGTTATTAGTCAACTAGTTGAAAAAATAAAGTTTTGCTGGGGAGAAGTTACTAGTCAACTAGTTGGAAAATGAATTGTTTTCTGGGGCAATGTTTCTTTCCAGCTAGTTGGCAAAATTAAGTTTTGCTGGGGAGAAGTTATTAGTCAACTAGTTGGAAAAGTTAAGTTTTGCTGGGAGGAAGTTATTAGTCAAGTAGTTAGAAAAGGAAGGTTTTGCTGGGGAGAAGTTATTAGTCAACTAGTTGGAAAATGAAAGTTTTGCTGGGGCAACATTTATTGTCAACTAGTTGACAAATCTAGATTTTTCCTATACAGATGGGCCAAATTTTCCAACTAGATGACTAAAATGTTTTTAATTATAAAGAGACTGGATATTACCATTCTATATAAGCTTATAAACTAATTTTTCCAATAGTCAAAGAGTGGATATCCAAGTAAATTACACTAAAAAGGAAGAAAAATCAAATACACAGAAACATAGATAACTTAAACCTTAATCACAAACAAAAACATATGGATAATATTATGGTTTGAGCCTAAGGACACAAAGGCATGTCTTGTTAAGCTTTAAGAAAGCCAATTTGAAGTAAGCCCTAAGAAAATTGTAAAGTACCAATGTACAAGGCTGTACCCAGGATTTTATTTCAGGGGGAAGGGGGCTACTAAAAAAACGGGTAAGGTTTACATTAACAGACTAATCAGCTAGATAAAAAAACATCCCAAAAGCATCAGAATTTCATCCTGAGGCCAAATATAACATTCATTTCTGTCACAAATTATTTTCAAATCTACTTTTTAAGTTTCTTTAAGTTTCTTCAATTTCCTGTTTTTTTTTGTCAAAGAAATGTCATGGTGGCAATTCAATTTGAAAAATGCTAAATTTTGCTGAAAGCTGTGATTTGAATCAAAATATACTAAATCTTGTTGAGCAGTGATTTGATATGAAAAATAGTAAATCTTGTTGAGCAGTGATTTGAGAAATACTAAACAGTTTGAATTATTCATTTTTTTTTGGAAAAACTTTCCACTACCTTCAGAATTTCATCCTGAATTCAAATATGACATTCATTTCTGTTGCAAATTATTTTCCAAATTGCTTCTAAGCTTCTTTATCCAAACTTCTTTCATCCAAACAAACAATTTATGGCAGCTACATATACAGTTTTATAAATATCAGATAAATAGTGCTTAATGTAAACAAACTAATCACTCATATCTAACTCTTCATCATCACTTTATGATGCACTAGGGGTGTCACTGTCTGGTGCTCTAGGGGCCCTATCAATTCCAGGGGGATAGAGCTTTGCAGCTTCAATCAAAAAATTATGAAGTTGGTCTTTTCACTCAAAATTTTGCAGAAATAAGAAGTGTAACACATACTGCTCCATGTATGCTGTTTGCATCCCAAGTCTTTTTGAGTGCTTTTTGAAGCATCTCCACAGACTTTCTATATTTTAAGTATGAATTGAACAGTCCTGTGGATTAACAAAATTGGCTGAATTATTGATTTGGTAATGAGTATATCCATGGCTGGACAATGTACTATAAGCTCCCCATTTATCATTGTAAATAATGCCTCCAGGCTTAATATATGTTTTTTATAACAGGAATTAAAGTTTCCTTGTATCTTTGGAGGCCTTCTTGGCCATCAGTCAGGGCTACAATAATTTTTCTTTTCCTCTCTCTATTCCACTAAAAACCCGAACTTGCCATGAAATCCTTCCCCTGTTGTACTTTCTTCTTGCCATTAAAGTTTCATCTATTTCAACTTTAACACCCTGCCCTCCTATAGGTTCTTGGTTTCCTTTCCAAGACATCAGAACTTCTGAGCAAAAAGATCTCCAGTCAATGCTTGTTATTTTACTTATCTGGAGCTCCTCAATAACCTTATGATGGTCCCAATGATCTGACAGAAAGTTATTTATAAATATCAGGATTTGATGAGGCTTTGATAATCCTGGCCTGATGCAAGAAACTTCCTTTTCTATTGGATACTGAATAGCTGCAAAATCTTCTCTTTTTGGTCTTTGGGATGACATAGCTCTTGCTGCATTTCCACATATTTTCAGATGCATAATAGTTGCATGGTGTATTGCAGCTTTGGCACATTACTAGTGATGGTAAGACACCATGAGTCCTGAAAAAGTTGTTGCTTGCTTCAGCATTATTTATAAAATCTGTTTATTGCAGTACAGTATGACATTTTGCATGACTGGCATGTAGACGTTTTCTAATAACTGGCAATATACAAATCAGAAAAGTTAAAAATGATATTTTCTATCTGAGTAATCTGAATTTTTTTCTAGCTTTCAGCCTAAATATAACCAAAGTCCAAATTCTAAACTGTATCTTAGTTCTGAATCAAGAACAAACTAAACAGGGAAGATCTATTTTGTACAGCTTCACCCAAAACTAGGTTAAGTTATGAGAATAGGTTAAGTTATGAAACTAGGTCACTTTAAACTGACCTAATTTATTTAGTGGTATGTATTCATATTAGACCCTCTCACCATGCCGATGCATCAACTGAATGCTGCCAATAAAAGGCCCAGTTGACTGCCGCCAAAATGTTGCAAATTCCACTAGTGGAAAAAAAAAAAATGGATTCCCAAATCCCATTAAAATCAATCAATCACGGTGCCGCCACCAAAGTGTCGCAACGCCGCCGGCGCGCCACATGGCGTTTGTGGCACTATGAGCATCCAGGTTCAAACAGTTTGTGGTAGCAAACTGTAAGTAAAGAGCAACCCAGCTCATTAGTAGTCAAAACTCTAAAAAACTGAAATTTGATACCAATGGAACATCCACAGAATCGGATTTTTATCCAAGTGACCTAGTGACATAGTCATAACTAAACCTAATTTTAGGTGAAGCTGTACAAAATAGGTCTTTCCTGTTTAGTTTGTTCTTGATTCAGAACTAAGATGCTGTTTAGAATTTGGACTTTGTTTATATTTAGGCTGAAAGCTAGAAAAAAATTCAGATTACTCAGATGGAAAAATATCATTTTCAACTGTTCTGATTTGTATATTGCCAGTTATTAGAAAATGTTTATGTGCCAGTCATGTGAAATGTCATACTATACTGCAATAAACAGATTTATAAATAATGATGAAGCAAGCAACAACTTTTTCAGGACTCATGGTGTCTTACCATCACTAGTAGTGTGCCAAAGCTGCAATACACCATGAAACTATTACGAATCTGAAAATATGTGGAAATGCAGCAAGAGCTATGTCATCTTAAAGACCAAAAATAGAAGATTTTACAGCTATTCAGTATCTGATAGAGAAGGGAGTTTCTTGCACCAGGCCAGGATTAAGCCTCATCAAATCCTGATATTTATAAATCACTTTCTCTCAGATCATTGGGACCAACAAATGGTTATTGAGGAACTCCAGATAAGTAAAAAAACAAGCATTGAGTGGAGGTCTTTTTGCTCAGAAGTTCTGATGGCTTGGAAAGGAAACCAAGAACCTATAGGAGGGCAGGGTGTTGAAGTTGAAATTGATGAAACTTTAATGGCAAGAAGAAAGTAAAACAGGGGAAGGATTTCACAGCAAGTTTGGGTTTTTGGTGGAATAGAGACAGAGAGCAAAAGAAACATTATTGTAGCCCTGACTGATGGCCAAGAAGGCCTCCAAAGAAACAAGGAAACTTTAATTCCTATTATAAAAAAATATATTAAGCCTGGAAGTGTTATTTACAGTCATAAATGGGGAGCTTATAGTACATTGTCCAGCCATGGATATACTCATTACCAAATCAATCATTCAGCCAATTTTGTTGATCCACAGGACTGTTTCATTCATACTCAAAATATAGAAAGTCTGTGGAGATGCTTCAAAAGCACTCTAAAAAGATCAGGGATGCAAACAGCATACATGGAGCAGTATATGTTGCACTTCTTATTTCTGCAAAATTTTGAGTAAAAAGACCAACTTCATATTTTTTTTTATTGAAGCTGCAAAGCTCTACCCTCCTGGAATCGATAGGGCCCCTAGAGCACCAGACAGTGACACCCCTAGTGCATCATAAAGTGATGATGAAGAGTTAGATATGGGTGATTAGTTTGTTTACATTAAGTGCTATTTTTCTGATATTTATAAAACTGTATATGTAGCTGCTGTAAATTGTTTGTTTGGATGAAAGAAGTTTTGCTGTTTTTAAAGAAGCTTAGAAGCAATTTGGAAAATAATTTGCAACAGAAATGAATGTCATATTTGGATTCAGGATGAAATTCTGAAGCTAGTGGTAAGTTTTTCCCAAAGAAAATGGAATAATTCAAGCTGTTTAGTATTTCTCAAATCAAATCACTGCTCAGCAAGATTTAGTATTTTTCATATCAAATCACTGCTCAATAAGATTTAGTATATTTCAATTCAAATTCCAGCTTTCAGCAAAATTTAGTATTTTTCAAATTGAATTGCTGCCATGATGGTTTCTGTGAAAAAAAAAAAAAAAAAAAACAGAAAAATTGAAGAAACTTAAAGAAGCTCTACTTTTATCTTTTAAAGAAGCTCTGTCAGAAAAACATGTGAGGGGGGGAGTGGTTTCAAGGAAATACCATAAAACTGCATCAAAAATTTAGCAGAAAGCATGAGAAGTTCAACTTCTTCACCAATTGCATTGGTCCAATGTGGAATTCACTTGGTGAATCTACCATGTTGGCCAGATCAGTTGATAGCTTCAAGGTTGGTGTTGACTGTGATTGGAGTGGCAAGTCATTGAAGACGCAGTGGGACAAACCAGCATCAAGGAGCAGGATCTATTAGATGCCACCTGCCCCCCTCTAACCCCCAAGTATGCCCAGCCACCAATGCATATAGTGAACCCAACAACAGAACCAAACTGTCCTGTAAATATGAAAACTGTGTTAATTATCCTGTCATTATGAAATGTGTTATGAACTGTTGTCCTGTACATATATAAATAGTGATAATCCAACTGTGACATGAAGATTATCAAGTCAATGTTACCTGGCGACATCTATAGGTTCTTCAAACTTAGTCACTAGAAGATTCGATTTAAGGTAATTTAAGGTAATAAATACATAATTACCATAGTTTTTAGATTAGACTATTATGTGAAGTTACAAAATTGCAATTCAATTTTCAAATACATTGCTTTAAAGGCAATAAATTTCAAAAAAAATCATTCATTCCAAATACTTACAATCTAATTCATTACATATTTGAATTTACAAAAGATATTCTCAATCTCCGAACATTTTCCTGATGTCTGTATTTAAGGTTACATTTTAGATGCCATACACATTGTTGTAAAAAAAAAAAAAAAAACTAGGATATAGCCCATAGTAAATGCTTAGATAGTTCCCAATCTTGGACCAATGCCTTGATTAAAATGTAAGTTTTACCTTTTTTATATAATTTAGCTAGACAGAATGTAAATATGTCTCTTGATGTTTTTTTTATGCTCTTTGCAAATATTGTAAACACTTATAGGGGAGATAATGTTTTTATCCCTTAATAAGGCCCTATCATGTAACTTTTACATTTTTCCATAGTTTTTAGACTAGGCTATTATGTGAAGTTACAAAATTAAATTCCGGTTTTCAAATGCATTACTTTAAAGGCAATAAATTTCAAAAAAAATCATTCATTCCAAATACTTACAATCTAATTTACAACATATTTGAATTTACAAAAGATATTCTCAATCTCCGAACATTTTCCTGATGTCTGTATTTAAGGTTACATTTTAGATGCCATACACTTTGTTATAAAATAGCAATACTAAACAAAGCTCTGTTGTCAGTAACCCATTTGTTGAATATTTGGGTAGCAATAGCTTATATCAGGTAATAGGCCAACCAACCTGGTATAAAAATAACCAAATGTCATCTCTACTAGATTTGACCATCATTAACAACCCACGATTGCTAGTGAACACTGAGTACCTCCCCCCTATTGGTGCCAGAGACCACGTCTGCATCTGCCATGACTTGCTGCTTAGTCAATGAAAAAACAATTGCACTAAATAAACTTACACTGACTACAGCAAAATCAGGGAGATAATAGAGGTAGTAGAATAGGACCAAGTGATTGTCAAGGGAGACATTGAGCTAGCTTGGCAAAATTTTAAGAATACTCTGCTCCAAGCTGAGAGGACATGTGCTTCATATTAATTTGTGAAAGCACCAAAAACATAGCCACACCTGAACCAGCCTATTAAAAGGGCGATGAACTGTAAGAAGAAGGCTTTTCAAAATATAGGAAATGCAAATACACACACCACTGGGATTGTTTTGCAAGAGCAAGGAATAAACTGAGGCAACTGACTAGGAAGATAACTTGGCATTAAACATCAAAGACAACCCAAAGAGGTTCTGGAGATACATATTGGCTAAAGATAAGAGTAGATGAACTATGCCATTCCTGCTAAACCCTGAAGAAAAAAAAAACTAGAAGATCAAGAGTACATTGCAAATTTGCATCCAATTTCTCAGTGGACCCCACTGACAAGCCACCATCCCCTGCCCCCATGGTGGTCAAGCACCCTATGCCAAAAAATTACATCAAAATGGACAAGATGGACCAAGAAGAAGAGGCTGAGTAAACTAGACCCCAACAAAGCTAAAGGCCCAGATAATATACATCCCAGCCTCCTTAAAGAACTTGCAGATATAGTAGCTAAGCCCCTGTCCACTATTCAAGCTGTCTCTTCTGACTAGTAGCCTACCTGCAGATTGGCAGACAGCAATTATTACTCTGATATTCAAGAAAGGATCTGGAACCCAGTCTGAGAACTATTGACCTATTGGCCTGACCTCAGTTGTGGCCAAACTTATTGAAGGGATAGTCAATGATGCAATCATAGTGCATGTGACCAAGAATAGCCTTCTTTTTGGTGGTCAGCATGGCTTCAGGAAAGGCATATCTATCCAAAACCAGCAATCTATTCCTAAGGACCTTGATATTCTTGGGACTTGGGCTGATACATGGCTCCTCTTGTTCAATGCTGACAAATGCCATGTAATCCACTTTGGCAATCATAACACACGTCAGCAATATAATCTCCAAGGTAACCCCCTTTTTGCAGTCTCTGAAGAAAGAGATCTTGGAGTCATTGTTGACTGTCAACTAAAGTTCAGCACCCATGCAAAATCTGTATTGTCATCTGCCCTCCAATCTCTTGGAATGATCAAAAGAACTATTGCTAGCAGACACCCAAGTGTGTTTATGAAGCTCTACAAGGCACTAGTGTGCCCGCGCCTAGAGGTTGGAATGTCCCTGGCGTCACCCTATTTCAAGAAGGACAAAGGAATTCTAAAAAGAGTTCAACAAAGAGTAACCAAAATGGTAAAATGCCTCAATAAATGCCATACAACAAGCATTTACATCACTTGAAGCTTCCTACTCTTGCATACTGGAGGAAATGTAGTGACATTTATTCCCAAAAAAATGTGGAAATAAAAAATTATTTCCAAAAATTTTCTCCCTTGTATCCTTGAACGTCCTTTGACTAGAGGTCATTCCAAAAGATCTTCAAGAAACACTCCTTAGTCCGGGAAAGAAGCCATTTTTTCAGACAACAAGTAACAAAGTTGTGGAATTTACTTTCTGAAGATACAGTGGCTGCTGATTCAACAGGTGCATTCAAGAAAAATCTAGACAAGAATGGCTACAGTAAGAAGTCCTGTACAACTGGGATGCTGCTGAGTCCTCAACCTAAATTTAGAAAGCAACCCATAGAAGTCATAACAGAGCATTACAAGGATGAAAATCCTTAATTTCACTCCAAGCTGCAATTTAAGGTAAAACAAATCTTATACTAGCTTATGAATCTTAACTGATCTGCTGGTGCAGGGTTTCCCAGTCAACGTGTTCCTGCTGGATCAAGCTAAGGCCTTTGATAAAATGTCTCACTGTCACCTGATGATCAATCTGTCAGTATATCAGATAGATGATGATGTTGCTCAGTGGATTCACAGCTTCTTATCCTACAGAACTCAGATTGTTCCTGTACATGATGAAAGAGGTGACCTCATCTACTCTACAACCATTTCATGTTGAGAGTGGTGTCCCCCAAGGGAGCAAACTATGCCTAACACTGTTTAATTTCTATGTAAATGACACTACTGAGGTGGTCAAGAATGGCTTGGAACTGTATGCAGACAATTCCAAACCCTTTGGTCCAGCAGCCTCTATAGAAAATTGCTCTTCTCTTCAAGAAGATCTCAACAACCTCTGTCTGTGGGCAACAGCCTGGACACTTGAGTTCAACCCACACAAATGCAAAGTCCTTCATCTTGGTCCAAACAATCCCTGCCATAGTTATCACATGTTTGACTCTGCAAGTGCCAATATGCCCATTCAGAGTGCCAAGGAAGAGCATGGTCTTGGGGTATTAATTGACAATAAGCTTAAGTTTCATAGTCACTGTCAGAACCAAACAGCTAAGGCAAACAAAGTCCTTGGTTTGATCAAGTGTTCAGTAACAAGTTGTCAACCAAGAGTTATCAAGAAGCTTTACACAGCCCTTGTTTGTCCCCATCTTGAGTTTGGCATGTTGGTTGCCAACCCATACTTTAAGTGTGACATGGAGATACTTGAGAAGGTCAAGCGCAGAGCAACCAAGATCCCTTGGTAAAAAACAAATCTCCTAAAAGCAATGACTAGAAAAGCTTGACCTGCCTACTCTAACATACTGTAGAGAGAGAGGAGATGTCGTCCTCACATTTAAGATGATGACCAGTGACACCATCAAGCTCATTTATGATCACAATGAATACACGAGAACACAAGGAAATCCCATAAAACTGCATCAAAAATTTAGCAGAAAGCATGAGAAGTTCAACTTCTTCACCAATTGTGTTGTTCCACTGCAGAATTAACTCAGCAAATCTATACTGTGTTGTCCAGATCAGTTGATAGCTGCAAGGTTGGTGTTGACTGTGATTGGAGTGGCAGGTCATTGAAGACACAGTAGGACAAACCAGCATCATTGAGCAGGGTCTATTAGGTGCCACCCACCCCCTTTAGCCCCCAAATACACCCAGCTGCTGATGCATCTAGTGATGACCAACAAGGAAACCAAACTGTCCTGTAAATATGAAATTTGTGTTAATTGTCCTGTTGTTATGAAGTGTGTTAACTGTCCTGTATATATGCAAATATTGATAACCCAACTGGGACATGAAGATTATTGAGTCAATGTCACCTGGCAACATCTACAGGTTCTTCAACCTTAATTGCTAGAAGATGCAATTTAAGGTAAAAAATTAAGATAAAATAACTGATTGCCTTCCTTCTATGAAAATGATAAAAAAGAAGCTAAGTTACACAATGCTTCAATTGAGATAATTATACAAGTAGAAGAAAAAATTTTTAGACCAAAAGATAAAAAAAATCTTTAACCTTCACAAATGGACATGATGAATTCAAGTAAATTTCATGAATCATGCTGACATATGAATTTGATAAACCATACTGATATAAACACTCTGATATTTTTCTATGCCTTCTTCTGTGTGTTTCCCATCATTTTTGAAGAAGTATAGTATCAGTAATCTATAATTTTTTGCTTTTGTTTTCTGTCTGCTATTGTTAGGTTACTACAAAGTTTATCATGCAGAAAATGTGCCCTTTTCTACAGATGTAATTATATTGTTTGACATTTTAAAATGATTTTTCTAAATTCAAATTTTGTGAAATTAGATTGTTATAAATCAGTGCATATAAATATGTTAATTTTTTTATAATTGGTTTATAAATGAATTGTATTGTTTTAACCACTTTTCAAACCGATTTTTAGTGGTGTTCATTTTTTTGTGTGGTGACAAAATAAGTTACTTTCTGTGACCCCTAGGGGTCAAGATTGAATTTTCCTTGGAAGTAATTATTATATTTAGAAAGAGCGTAAAAAAGGTATCAATTGATGCATTCACTTTCCCCTTTACTAAATTATATAAAAAAGGAAAAATTTGCTGATGAAAAGATATCTTTCCTATACACAGACAACAGGCTCCTAAATCTTAGATATAATGTATATAGGTTTAGATACAAGCATAAAAGCATAAAAAACATTTATGCTAGGGCACTCTGGTAGTCGTTATATTTAGTGATATGTTTGTATGTTTTTCTTGTTAGACAACACCAGAGAATGGGTTTCAAGAGAAAGTAATAAACTCTTACCTTTGTAAATTTTGTACAAAATATAGCAAGATTTATTTTACATTTAAACAAATATATATGTACCCTGAACAATTGCTCACTTTATCAATGTCTACGCAATGAGTCAATCTACACAATCAGCATTTACTATAATGGAAATTAGTCTATTATATCCATTTTAATCTTCCCAACAGGAATCTTAGTTTTCTAGGAATAATTGGATATTAAGAGAAAGCTAACTTAATTTGCTACTCTTAGTTCTTATGCACCAACCTGGAGTCAAGGTAAGGGGCTTGATACCTAAAGACCTCTATAGAACTACTTCAGACACAAAACAACTTTGAGAAACGCATCAAAATTTGTTTACATGTATTTAGTTACATTTTTACGAGTCAGACGAACGTTTCGGGGAGGGGGGTCAAAACCCCAAACATCCACCCCCTGGATATGATCTTGACCTTAGCAACCCAGGAATAACCTGGAAACATGCTGAGGGATACTTTCCAAAGGTTAGCCACCAGACACTTGTCAATAAAATTTATACCCCTTAACCTAGCATGTACAATGTACATGTAACCTGGATCTTGCAAGTGTTATTGTCAACATGAGCCTAGATTAAGCAGAAATCTGTATTTAGGAGCAGTGTCATGCTGTCTGTTATATTTCTGCTTTATATAGGTCTTGCTTTAAGGTACATTCTTTGGGCGCCTGTCTCCTTAGACCTTAGTTTTCCTGGAGACAGATACACTTACTGTCTATTCCTTACCTTTAATCACCTTAAACTCGATTAGGCAGGCGTGAAAGGATGGTATTGTGTACCATTACCTAGTAATTGTGTCAAGAAAATTTTGATTGTATGTGTATGAGGAAGAAGTAACATTTGAGGAATTCAGCTGCTAACATAATGCACTTATAATAGGGGATTGGAAACAAACCACAGATTTTATAAATGATCCTTGATAACTAGATAACATTGCTTCAGGTATAACTAGCTAAAGTACGTGTCACGAACTTGAAATCGAAGTACTTTTTAAGTATAGTTTTGCTGAGACAGTAACTATTTGATGCTTAAGATCAAATTTAGAAATGCTTAAAAATTAAGTACAAATTAGAAGTGCTTGGTGCACTGGCTGTGAAAAATGTTGTCAAAAAGTCTCATTATTGTATTCAATACACATTCAGTATAACTACCACATAACACACCACCCTTTCTGGAAAATTAATCAGAACCCTGGACATCCTTGTGCTGTAAAATTAATGTTTAACTTATTACCTTACTTGATTACAGACTTTGGACCAGTTTGAATTTGATGGATGTGACAACTGTGAAGAGTTCCTGCGATTGAAGAGCAACAGGGAAGCAGTATATGACTGTACAAGTTCTAACTTTGATGGGTAGGTCTTCCTAGTTTCTTGTTAGTAGCTTTAAACTTAGTGATAAACTTGGTGACTGCAAGTCAATATTCAAGTTATTATCATTCCTGCACACACCAGAGGAATCCTCTTCATTATTGTCTGTCGTATATTGTATGTAAACCATGGGTGTGCAGCAAATATTACATACAAATTAATTGTTAATCTTTGCACTAGCAGCAGCAGCACATCCTTTGTAATCATTGTCTGTCACCCCAACATTTTTTTAGTACATATTGCTCTGCAAATGTGAGTAGTGGATAGAGATCCTCTTTTTGCCTTCCAATTCTATTTTATTGCTTTTTAGGGCATCAAGGAACAAGTCAAATTATTGACTTTTAGAAGATATTATTATAGCTATTTGAATCAAATTATTGACATTAGAAATATGAGGTACTTATTTTTCAAATCAATGAACTACACAGAACAAGAAAATTGACAAAGAGAATACATCACGGGTTTTCATTAAACTCTACCAATAATCTGGCGGGAAAAAAAATTCATATTTCTTCTGTGATTGAGTATGATAGTATTCTTATGTGAATTTAAGTATGGATATATTAAAATTGGCTTTCAAAAGTTGTTTATTTTTCAGTAGCAAACTACTGCTAATTAACAACTAATTACAGCACAAAACTGCCTAAACCAAACTGCTTGTGCAGGCTCATTCCCCACCCCTATCCAGAGCTTAAGTTTTAGCTTCCTCTTATGAGATTTTTCATTTTGTTCATTTTGCAATGAGGAAAAGGAGAAACCAGTCACACTTCCTGCACACAACACAACTTCGTCTGGTAACGTTTGTTACAATAGTACTTTTAGAAATTGCCAAAAAATTTGAAATAGCCAATGATACTTTTAGCCCATTTGAAATATTAGTCCTAAGGTATCAAGTAAAAAAAAAATTTCAGGCTCACTTTCTAAGAAAGCAGTAACTCTCTTGTTACCTCTCAACTCAACTAGATTCAACATAGGGGATCTGATCAAAAATTGAATTTAATTATCCCTTCTTTGACTCATATTCTACAAAGACAAAGTATTTGAAATATTCATGCTGAATTTTAAAACCTACTTTGAGAATTCAGTCTTGTTCTAGCTCAATAGTTTCCCCTCTCCCCTACGAGCCAATAAATTTATACCTAATATGATTGTTAAAATCTCTTGAAGACACAATCTACTTGTATCTGTACGCCTTGTAAACCTTGATTTTTTTTGTATAGTTGGATTATTAAAACTAATAAGAAAGATAAGATCTATGTGTACAGTTTGGGTGTCTTTAGTTCTTCTATATTCCCATTATGTCAAAAAATTATGGCTATGTGTTTCTGGTCATCAGGTAAAGTCCAACACAAGTGAATAACTTCATCTGTGTTTATGAAACACTAACTACGGCTTTTTATTCCTTTTATTTTGGATCTTACTTGGCATCAAAAACTGAAACCAATTCCATAGCCATTTTCTGGTCAAAGTTCTTGGGTGATTTCTGAACTGACATTTTAAATGGAAAACTTCGACATGACAGTAGTTCTCCTTATGATGCTTTAGCTTTATATTGTAGTAATAAAATTCGGCCTGTTTATAAAGGTAAATGACTCAGTGGCCCTAGGTAAAATTCAAACAGTTTCTTAGCCATATTTAATAATAATAATAATAATATAATGCAAAAACGTAGGCCAAAGCCTCTTACAAAACAGCAAAAAAAAAAAAAAATACAAAAATTTAGATAAATCTTCTAAAGTTACTGAAGTCGTTTCAAGCTTTAATGTTGGCCACGTAGATGATTTTTATTAAAGACCAGCAGTGCTTCTCCGGGGACGTTGTCATAGCAGCCATGGCATAGCTTGTACAGCTCGATCATATCACCCCTTAGATATCTGTATGAGAGTGCTGTTAGGTGAAGCAGACGAAGATGTTGTTCGTATGGGAGGTCTTTCAGACTTGGGGAGAACTTCGTCATCCACCTTTGAACTGCTTCCAGTGCATCTATATCCTCATTCAGGGATGGACGAACTGTGCAATGACCATATTCGAGAATTTGGCGGACTAGCGACTTGATGAGGGTCGCAAGCATTTCTATATCAAGACACTTGAATGCTCTCCTGATCAGCGCTGATACCCGCGTAGCCTGTTTTGTGGTCAATTCATAGTGGTCCTAAAAGGCTAACTTGTGGTCAACCATGATACCCAAATCTCTTTCGATCATGCTTTGAGCAAGTGGTGTGGGCCCAGTGCTGTATGATGCAGATGAACATTCAGCTCCGAGGGTCAAGTGGTGGCTTTTTGGGATATTAATTTCCACCAGCCAAGTCTTCATCCAGGCACTAAGACGGTCGAGATCTTCTTGGAGTTTTGCAGAGTCTTCAGGTGACATGATTATACGATATAGCTTGGTGTCATCCGCGTACAGCAGAATTGTTGAGTCAGTATCATCAACTAAGTCGTTTATATAAAGGTTGAACAGAAGGGGACCTAGGATAGATTCCTGTGGGACACCACTGAGAATGTCAAATTCTATTTGGCTTATCTGACCTTCTACAGCAATGACTTGCTTGCGTCCCGTTAGAAAGTTTGTTATCCAGGCAAGTATTTGCCCCCCATCCAGGCCATATTTTGCAAGCTTGAGAATTAGACGCTGGTGGGGCACTTTGTCGAAAGCTTTCTGGAGATCCAGGTAGATAACATCTATTTCAAGTCCCTTATCAAGAGAGGTCTTCCAGTCTTCCACTGCCTAGAGCATCTGAATTTCCGCAGATCGTTTTTTAAGAAAACCAAACTGTTTATCAGTAAGAATTCGTTTGCTTTTTAGATAGAGGAGAATATGGTCTGATATTATAGACTCAAGAATCTTGCAGGGAATACTAGTGAGACTGATCGGTCGGTAATTTGCCGGAATCTCCCTTTTACCAGATTTGAAGATAGGTGACACGACTGCTCTCTTTCAAACACTTGGCAGTTCGCCTTTATTCAACGATTTCTGGAATATAATTGTTAACGGACGAGCGGTTAAGTCAGCTGTCTCTCTTAGAACCCTTGGATGCAGTTTATCCAGCCCTAGGGATTTTGTCGTGTTTATAGCCTTCAGTTTCTTGAGTACTAAAGATTCAGTTATGCTAATACTGGAGATCGGCTAGTGATCGTTTGTGCTGCTGGCCGAGGGAATGAGTTCTTTAAGGTCTGGTTCTTGAGTAAACACTCTTGCAAATTGCTTGCCTAGAAGGTCTGCTTTGATTTTTGGGTCTTCTATGAGGGTGCTCAGCTGCTTGTCAAACAAAGGTGAAATTCCACCTCCATTCTTACGCTTGGAGTGGACGAATCTCCAGAAGCATTTTGGATTTTTCTTCAGGCTATTGGCCAGTTTCCGTTCTCCTTCATTTGCTTCAAAGCGGGTTGCTTTTCGAACTCTGTTCGAAGCTTTTTGATAGCCAGCCCTTTCCGAGTCAGCAGGAAGCTTATTTATTTAGTTTCGATTTCATTTTCTCCCAAGCTTCTTGTTTTTCTGTTATGAGGTTAGTCGTTTCGCTTGACAATGCTACCCGCGAATGACGTCTGATCAGCGGAATATGTCGCCCTTCAGCTTCTTTTATGACCGACAGGAAAATGTCATAGAGTTTGTCAGGTGATTCTTGGTCCTTGAACATTTCTTCCCAATCAATATTTTGGAGATCTTGTCACATCACCTGATAATTTCCCTTGTAATAGTTGTACTTCGGCTGAGCTTGTGATTTCACTTGTGGTTTGGCTTTGATGTCAAACGCTATAACGGCATGATTGGATTTTCCAACTGGTGCTAGCACTTCGATATTGCATACCATACTAATATTACTCACGAGGAGGAGATCTAAGAGGCTTGGGGTGTCGCTGCCACGCACCCTCGTGGGCTCATCTATCAGCTGTTTGAGATAGTTTTCGTTAAACGTTTCCATGTAGAGACGTGTAGGTCCATGCGTCAAAGTGCCAGTGTAGCGTTGTTGCCAGTCAACCTTAGGTAAGTTGAAGTCACTGACAATTACAAGGCTCAGATCTTGCTCACTTGCTACAGAGGAAATTGTGGAGCATATCGCCTGGTCATTTTCCAAAGAGCTATTTGGACTTCGGTAGGTTACCCCTACAACAATGCTGTTGCCGCTAGGGATCGTTAGCTTGATCCAAAGGCATTCGTGAGTGTTAGAATTTCCGAAGGAAACGCGCTGAGCTAAGAGTTCTTCAGAACAGTAGCATATTATTCCTCTGCCACTTTCATCTTCCAGGTTTAAGGCAGTGGTAGTGTAGCCATCCAGTTGAAATTCGGCCAGTGTCGGTAGGTATCTGCAATTTTTTGGCTTCACTTCGACTATAGCAACAAGATCCTGGTTTTGCTTCCTGATTAATTCTTTTGTTTCTGAGAGTTTATTGAAAAGCGAGTCAGCGTTGAAGTAAATGCATTTGATAGTTTTTTTTCTCAGTTTTTCTTCGGTTTCTCTGACGTCAGTTTAGTTGTATGTAGGGTCTCCTGGGATTCTGGACTGTCCTTGTGGGTTTCTCAAGTGATTTTGCGGGTTTTCCAACCTTCTAGCCTGACGCTTTGCAGCTTGATTAGCTCTTTGCATTGGTGTAAGATCAGGGTTTATGAAAATGTTCTATTTTGTGAAGTTGTCAGCAGTAGTCCCCGAAGCCGCGCCACGCCGAAATGACGGCGGCGAATGTGTGATTCAGTATCGGCGGCGGCGCGCCGCCAGGCGCGCCGAATTTTTTTGGCGGCGCGCCGCCGATTTTAGACCGGCGGCGCGCCACGGCGCGCCGATTTTTCTAATTAAAAATAATAATAAAAATTCCACTTCACCAAGCACGTTCAACCTCGATTTTGGTAAGGATTTTTAAATGGTTGGCTAAAAACATACAAGAACAATATGACAAAACAAGAATTTTTTGGGCCGTGCGGAAAGTGTTTATGTTCACCGTCGAATTCTCGATGTTCACCAAGTAGAATTCTAATTTTTAGCCACTAGACCCAGGGAAACCTATGTTGTGTTTATGTTTAACATCGCATTGTTCGTGTAAAATCCCGTGTTTAGTCATTTCCTTCTTGTTAATGATTAAATAAATAAAACAAGTTTTTTAAACTGAAAGTAAGGAGCGACATTAAAACTTAAAACGAACAGAAATTATTCCGTATATGAAAGGGGCTGTCCCCTCCTCAACGCTTTGATCTTTACGCTAAAGTTTTTTATTGTTTTAAAAAATAAAGTTGTGAGACAGAGTCAAACTTTAGCGTAAAGAGCGAGGCGTTGAGGATGGGACAGCCCCTTTCATATACGGAATAATTTCTGTTCGTTTTAAGTTTTAATGTCGCTCCTTACTTTCAGTTTAAAAAACTTGTTTTTTTTATTTAATTTTTGAACGTTTTTGAATAAATGTAGGTTTTGATCTTGGCTCACCGTACATGAATAATTAAAACAAAATTTTCATATTAATTGACTTTTATTTAGTTATGGCTTTCTCGAAACTTGTTTAATTTTAATTACGAACGTTTTTATTAGTAATAAATATACGTAACTTACGAATTAACTTACGTAACGAACTTCTATATTCATATATTTTTAATACGTTTATTGGGGGGTTCGCCCCCTAGTCAATACCTTGTTCTTTAAGTGAAAGTTCGAATTTTGTTCCAATTCTTTAAAAATGACCGCTTAATCACAAAGGCCGTCAATTAGAATAAATAGCTCTTATGAAAGTACTAAAAAATCTTTGGCTTAAAGAGCGAGGCATTGACTACGGGGTGAACCCAATTATATATGTAATATTTTCTGTTCGTTTAAAGTTTTGTTGTTGCTGCTGTTGCAGTTGAAATACTTGTTTTTTTATATTACATTTCTGATCTTTTTTTAAATAACGCTGGGAAGTCCGGCGTCCCCTTAATAGTAATGTCCCTTCCCCCATGAAAACTTCCTTCATGGAAAGATCCTCCCACATAACCCTTGACCCCCCCCCCCCCCCCTACCAGGAAAAATCTCCTGAAAACGTCTGTATACTTCCAAATAACCAATACTATATGTTAACATTGGGTAAAGTTCATAACTTTCAGCCCTCCCCCCGGGAACTTCGGGGGATTAAGTCATCCTAAAAGACATACTTATAATATTTTCGAACATGCTGAACAAAACGGCTATCTCAAAATTTTGATCAGGTGACTTTGGGGAAAAATGAGCGTGGGAGGGGGCCTAGTTGCCCTCCATTTTTTTTGGTCACTTAAAAAGGGCACTAGAACTTTCAATTTTCATTCCAATGAGCCCTCCCACGATATTCTAGGACAACTGGGTCGATACGATCACCCCTGGGGAAAAAAAAAAAACAAAACAAACAAACAAATAAAACACGCATCCGTGATCTTTCTTCTGGCAAAAAATGCAAAATTCCACATTTTTGTAGATGGGAGCTTGAAACCTCTACAGTAGGGTTCTCTGATACGCGGAATATGATGGTGTGATTTTCATTAAGGTTCTATAACTTTTAGGGGGTCTTTCCCCCTTTTTTTGAAAATCAGCCGAATATTCTCAGGCGCGTAACTTTTGATGGGTAGGATTAAACTTAATGAAACTTATATATTTGAAATCAGCATTAAAATCTGATTCTTTTGATGTATCTATTTGTATCAAAATACCGTTTTCTAGAGTTTCGGTTACCATTGAGCCGGGTCGCTCCTTACTTACAGTTCGTTACCACGAACTGTTTGATTTGGGCTAATGTGTGTATAACTTTCAAAGTTTGAAGTTCAAACATCTCCTGTTCATCAAATACATACGAAAAGGAAGTGAAAAAAAACAACAAATAACAACATCGAAAAAACACTGTATACAAATCAGATACCATGGCTTAACAACACCAACAATTTTAAATCAGCGGTTACATCACAACAGTTACAATTGATGTAACAAAAGTCAGTTTGTTCACTCTGCCTGGAGCCATTGATCTTTTTGCAGTCACTATCAGTCCTGTCGTGCTAAAAAGCCGTTTAGCTGGGGCACATGTGGCCGGTACAGCCAGAACTTGACGAGCGTAAACTGCCACTCGCGGGATCTGATACTAGTACTGGACCTTGGGGTCCCACAGAATGCCGCAAATGGGCTTCTTCTTTGTATCTGCTGATATAAGTTGTTGTATAAGGGAGAACAAACCTGCACCTTCACCATAGGGCTCCTGCGCACTACGCTACAGGAGGAACTAAACTGCACCTTTACCCTCTTTTCTTATCAACACGGAATAACCCTCCGAAATTCTTTTCTGAAAGAAGTGGTCAATATATAACGTTTCAAGTCAAAGTTTAAGGCTACTTCAACTTCAGTGTGCTCTGCTAACTGGGCAAAAAAAATGTAGCTCATTTCTATAGATATATTTCTATACTAGCTCTAGATAATCTACCAAGCGGGAAACTACCGCAAATCAGCATTGATAAATAAATGAAACCCAAAACGAACAAAAATAACAATAAATAACTGAGTCAAACTCAAAACGAGCAGAAATTAACATAAGTTGGGCTCAAAACCCCTATGCCTTCTCAAGGCCAGAACATAATTTTCACTTTACTGAAAAAATGTAAATGTTTTTACTTTTATAACTTTAATAAATCAAATAATATTAACATTTTGATTACTAAATATCAGTATATGTATATTAAACTGACAATGCATATTCATTTGTATTTTTGTCAGTAAAGTACAAGTTATGTTCTGGCCTTGGGAAGGCATAGGGGTTTTTAGCCCAACTTATGTTAATTCCTGCTCGTTTTGAGTTTGACTCGGTTATTTATTGTAATTTCTGTTCGTTTTGGGTTTCATTTATTTATCGATGCTGATTTGTGGTAGTTTCACGCTTGGTAGATTATTTGACTTTAATTTTGCTCATTTTTGGTTTAATGGAGTTCTTTACTTTTCTTTGAAAAAACTTATTTTTTGGAAACAGTTTTTTTAATTAATTTCTGTTCGTTTTATATTGACATAGTCTTTTCAGGGAAAAAGCAAATCATACTTTAAATCTTTTCGTTTTTTTAAGAATTTATAGTTTGGCCTGCTATTTGTATGCTGGAAAACAATTTTCAGCGAAATTTAACAACATAGACCCTTATAAAAATCTGGACACAAATATTAGTATTTAATTTAGTTTCATACCTCCTCTAGTTGACCTGAAATGGAAAACTTGATAACATTCGCAAACAAATTTGTTTACTTTCTTTGATAGCTTGGATACACTTACGCTATTTTGATTTGGTCAAATTTTAAGAGCAGAAGAAGCCCTGAATGTTTGAACATAATACCCTCAGTCGTTCTTGGGATACTGCTGAGATGCCTTATTGGGAATTAGCATAAATACAGTGCATTTTGATTTAATCTTAAGGCAACATTTACTTTTTAAACATAAAGGCAAATGGGAGGGGGATTAGTTTCCCTCCAATCACTTTCGACTTAAAAAGGACATCAGCCCTTTCTATTTTCAATCGAATGAGCCCTTTTCGAAGTTCCTACGACAACTCCTTCGATACGAAGTGCCCTGGTCTAAACAACAACAACAACAAAAAAAATGATACATTATACCCACATCGATCTCTACTATAAAAATGTCAAGCCTTCCAATCACTTTCGATTATTGAAAAGGGCACTAGGCTTTTCGATTTCCAAACTAATGATCCCTTTTTGAGTTTCTACGACAACGCTTTCTATAAACACCGTATATGCCCCCAGGGCATAAATTACAACCCTTACCCTTAGGGCTGTGAGGGTGGTTGTCATCCTCTAAGACCTAATTTCCAGACCCTTCAACTACGTTAAACAAAATGGCTATCTCAAAATTTTGATTGTTTGTGTTTCGGGAAATGGTGGGCGTGGAAGGGGTGTTAGTTGCCTTCCAATCATTTTCGACTATTAAAAAGGGCACAAGCCACTCCAATCTCTAATTGAATGAGCCCTTTTCGAAGTTTCTACGACAACTTCTTCGATATGAAATGCCCTGGTCTAAAGGAAAAAATAATAAATAATACATTGTGCCAACATCGTTCTTATATACCTCCAGGGCATAACTACAAAACCCTTGCCCTAAGGGTTGTGGGGGAGTAACCTCCTCAAAAAACATATTTTCTCTCTGGAAATCAGTTACTCTGAACAAAATGGCTATCTTAAAATTTTGATTGGATGTTTTTGGAGAAAGGGTGGGCGTGGAAGGGGTGTTAGCTGCCTTCCAATCACTTTCGACTATTAAAAAGGGCACTAGTTATTCCAATTTCCAATCGAATGAGCCCTTTTTGAAGTTTCTACGACAACTCCTTCGATACGAATTGCCCTGGTATGGAAAAAAAAAATAATACATTGTGCCAACATTGTTCTTTACTTAGACATCTCGATTGCGCTGCCTATGACAACATCCTGAATTGCCTAATGCTCTTTTACCTACCTCTTTTCATCCGAAAATCAGAAAGAAAAATGAACAGAATTTTAAAGTGGAAGATAGAATTTGTGTTTCAAGAAAAATTTCTTCTTCTCCTTCCTATGAACCGATATACATGGCGAGCCCAAGATGACAGTATTTATTTTTAAGAAACAGATTAGCCGGGATGACGGTTGAAGCCCGGAGGTCGATATCGATAATCAAAAAAGAGAAAAAAAACGGCGGCGTATTAGTGACGCCGCCGCCGATAGAATCAGCGGCGGCGTCAGCGCGCTGATGCAAGCTCGGCGGCGCGCCGCCGTTTTTTTTTCGGCGGCGCGCCGCCGATTTTCGGCGCGGCTTCGGGGTCTAGTCAGCAGAACCTCTAAGGTTTCAGGCGCACTTTACTATCTTGTTTCGTTTTTCGAGGCAATCAGACGGATTTTTCTTGAGCTTAACCACCAGTAGACGAGGCTTTCTGTCTTCTCTTTGGGCTCCTATTCTCAGGGTCCCGGATATGTCGTCGATTTGCAGTTCTGCGCCCAGGTCATTTTCTGCAATTAGTTTGATCACCGTCTCTTTGTCAGGCACGGTCTTTGATTCTGGAAGTCCAAACACAACAAAGTTTGTTTGTTTCTCTTCCCTCAGTCTTTTCTTGTTTTCTGCTTTTAGCCGGGTATCGACAGTAGAGCTAGAGTCGAGAAGCGTTTGTTGGCTGGCTGATGTTGTAATGGGAGCTTGGTTCGCGGCTTGATGAGGGGCCAGCGCTACTCGTTGCAAGAACGGAGTTCCACCTGTTTGAAGGCTTTCCCTTAGCTTCAGCTGCAAGTAAGAGACACTTCTTTTGCAGCAGCTTTGGCACTCGTACTTGAAAAGGGTTGAATTCCAATCGTGCATCTTGGTTGCAAGGAATAGATCAGCTTGGATTCCTCTACCGGCGGCATGCTCCAGCTCTCCACAAAAAAAACATCTAATAGCCATAGCTTCCTCTCTAACCGGTGAGTGGCAGTAGCTGCACGGTTCGTCCGAAGTTTGGAAAGACATTTCCGTCGATTGGGGTGGGTTGTTTTGGTTGTTGAATTTAATTGGCTGTGTTCCTTGAGACAAGGGTGAGGGAACGGAAAGCTGATTGCCTTGATGACCAGAGGAAGAGGCCACTACTGACCCCGCTCGGGCTCTGGTGTTTGCGGACGAAAAGGAAGCGCAAGGTTTTCATTTCCAGTTCTGTGCAATCACTTTTGCGTCGGCAGACAGTATCTTCAGGCATTTCACATGGAACTGTTTGTTGCAGGATTTACAGGACAGGGAGTCGCCCTGTTTTGTATGAAGCTTACAG
This sequence comes from Artemia sinica, assembly GCA_027921565.1. Taxonomy (NCBI): domain Eukaryota; kingdom Metazoa; phylum Arthropoda; class Branchiopoda; order Anostraca; family Artemiidae; genus Artemia; species Artemia sinica. The sequence continues at coordinate 24,106,880 of CM051267.1, read as the reverse complement.
ATGGTACAGCTCATTACTCTCTTTGGAGCTTTTACGTCGAGGAAAACGAGGGAAGCGTAGAGCCCCGCTACCTATTCCCCGCAGTTTAAGAGTCAAAGGACCCGGCAGGTACCTCTACGGCCGTTGCAACAGGTGCCCTTCCCTCTTCTGCTCGTTTTCCTCCCAAGAAGAGCCTCAAATCCCGCTAATACAATAAAACACTGGTTTGTGCCTTGACCGCTAGATGGCGCTCCGACGTAAGCCTTCGTAGGAGAGGTGTACCATAGGTGAATGAAACAGGAGTGAAATCGATGGGGAAGAAAAGTGCTTAAAGTTGTTACTGTTGGGATTTTAATTTTAAACAACAGAGAACAGTGTCCTGAGGACGTTTCTTTACTCTAGCATCAGATCTTCACTTTATTTGTAGGTAAATTTCACTATTCAAAACTCTGTATATATATAACATAAAATAAACGCACTCTAGAATCCGCTAATGAGAATTATTATAGATGACGCTGTTGTGCTTCCAAGCAAAGAGCAGAAATTAGTAATAATGTTATAAGGCAACTCCAGTTAAATAAATCTATTCTTCAATACAAATTATATGAAAAGAATTGAAAACTCTGTTTTCTTACTGTTCTTGGGATCACAGAATCCAAATCGAGCACAACTTGGTTAAAGAATCAAATTATTTCCATATAAATTTGACTATAAATTTGACATGCCCATTGTTCCTAAATGGGCATGCTCTGTAGGATACTTACAAATTTACCAGTATAATGAAAAGTTTCAAATTTGGTAAACTTTTTGTAACTATAAAAATAGTTCTTTTAATTTTTTTTTATTTGTACTATTACAATACAGTTTCTATGCCGTGGAAGACATTGCTTCTGAAACTTAACCTAACAGGCCATCAGTAAAAAACTTAACTTAACATATCCTAATTTGGTAGTTCAGAAAGTTTCAGATTTTCTGTTTCTTTGTAATACTGGTGATAATTTAAGAGTTAGCAAATAATAGGGTATGCAGTTTATTCTGATTAGGATGGTTAAACTAACTTAGGGTGGTAAAAAGGCTCTTCTTTCTTCTTTAGATTTTTTAGCGGATTTTGTTTTTCTCAAAAATACAGTTCTTTCACCTGTACTTCTCGAGGATAAAAAAAACGTTTGAAGACACGTTTGTTTTTGCTAGTTTTGGAGATATCTTGACATGGTTTTTTCAATCTTTTCCATATTTAAATGTGGTTCTCAAGTACAAGAACAAAAAAGAAATGATAAAATTTAGTTTTTTTCATTTTTGGCGTTTTTTATGTGATTCTCTTATATGTTTTATATATCATTTCCGAAGTCTTTCGCTAATTGTAAAATTCCTTGTATCCACTGTATGTAAGATGGATTTGAAAGTACGATCCAGAATATTGGGAAACAAACCAAGTCTTTTCATCGGAGTTCGTGACTAGTTTAGCAGTTGTAGTGCTCGGAAAACCAGAAATACTTCGAAAACCGATAGTTGCTCAGTTTGTCCTTTTGTATCATCATTGGTGGAATATTTTTGGGATAATCTGTTTAGCGAATTAATCTCAGGTAACGAGATCAGTGAATCAAAGTAATTTATTTTAATCAAAAGAAGCTACTAGAAGTTTGTTTATGGCAGTTGGATCATGGAGCTTTTGTATATAGTAATGTGTGATTGATGTCATAAAGGGACAGAAAAAATAAAGAACATCAAAGTGAGAAAGGAAGTTGGGATTGCGAATTTACCCATGTTCAACCTAATGGTTTGAATTTTTTAACGCATGTAGATTTTAAATAAATATACAACTTTTTATAAGATTTATCAGACCTCTTTAAATTTAACTGATCTTGTTTCAAAGGACTTCCTTTCGCTTCGATAAATGGGGACCTCAAATGGATCTTTTCACGTTTCGGTCCCGAAGGTTCGACCTGTGGTCCGAGACATATTCATGTCTTAATTTTTTTTTTTTGTGTGTGTGTGTGGATCAAAGCTTTTTATCTACATTAATTAAAAAACTTTTTCCACAAAATAAGTTTTTCAAAGAAAAGTAAAGAACTCCATTAAACAAAAAATGAGCAAAAATAAAATCAAATAATCTACCAAGCTCGAAACTACCACAAATCAGCATCGATAAATAAATGAAACCAAAACGAACAGAAATTACAATAAATACCCGACTCAAACTCAAAACGAGCAGAAATTAACATAAGTTGGGCGCTAAACCCCTATGCCTTCCCAAGGCCAGAACAAAATTTGCACTTTACTGAAAAATATAGATGTTTTTACTTTTATAACTTTAATAAATCAAATAATTTTTACATTTTGATTGATAAGTATCAGTATATGTATATTAAACTTACAATGCACATTCATTTGCATTTTTTCAGTAAAGTGCAAATTTTGTTCTGCCCTTGGGAAGGCATAGGGGTTTTGCGCCCAACTTATGTTAATTTCTGCTCGTTTTGAGTTTGACTCGGTTATTTATTGTAATTTCTGTTCGTTTTGGGTTTCTTTTATTTATCGATACTGATTTGTGGTAGTTTCGAGCTTGGTAGATTATTTGATTTTATATTTGCTCATTTTTTGTTTAATGGAGTTCTTTACTTTTCTTTGAAAAACTTATTTTGTGGAAAAAGTTTTTTTTTAATTAATTTCTGTTCGTTTTATATTGACATATTCTTTTCAGGGAAAAAGAAAATCACACTTTAAATCTTTTCGTTTTTAAGACCTTATAGTTTGGCCTGCTATTTGTATGCTGGAGAAAAATTTTCAGCAATTTTTAACAACATGCACCATTTTAAAAATCTGGTCACAAATAGTACTGTTTAACTTAGTTTCATACCTCGTATAGTTGACCTGAAATGGAAAACTTGATACCATTCGCAAAAAAATCTGTTTACTTTCTTTGATTGCTTGGATACACTTACACTATTTTGATTTGGTTAAATTTTAAGAGCAGAAGTAGCCTCGAAAGCTTGAACATAATACCCTCAGTCGTTCTTGGGATACTGCTGAGATGCCTTATTGGGAATTAGCATTATCACAGTGCATTTTGATTTAATCTTAAAGCACCATTTAGTTTTTAAACATAATGGGCAAATGGGAGGATGGGAGTGGAAGGGGATTAGTTGCCCTCCAATCACTTTTGACTATTAAAAAGGGCATCAGCCCTTTCTATTTTCAATCGAATGAGCCCCTTTCGAAGTTCCCACGACAGCTCCTTCGATACGAAGTGCCCTGGTCTAAACAACATCAACAAAAAAAATATTACTAATCACTTTCGACTATTAAAAAAGGCCCTAGCCCTTTGAATTTCAAATCGAATGAAACCTTTTCTGAAGTTTCTACGACAACGTCTTCTATAAAAACCTTATATGCCCCCAGGGCATAACTTAAAACCCTTGCCCTGAGGGCTGTGGCGGAGTATCTTCCTCAAAAACATATTTTCTATCTGTAAATCAACTACGCTGAACAAAATGGCCATCTCAAAATTTTTATTGAATGTGTTTGGGGGAATTATGGGCGTGGGGTGGTGGCTAGTTGCCCTCCAATCACTTTCGACTATTAAAAAGGGCACTAGCCCTTTGAATTTCCAATCGAATTAGCCTTTTTTTGAAGTTTCTAGGACAATGCCATCTATAAAAACATTATATGCCCCCTGGGCATAACTTAAAACCCTTGCCCTGAAGGTTGTGGGGGAGTATCCTCCTCAAAAACATATTTTCTATCTGAAAATCAACTACGCTGAAAAAATGGCTATCTCAAAATTTTGATGGGATGTGTTTGGGGGAATGGTGGGCGTGGAGAGAGGGGGCTAATGGCCCTCCAATCACTTTCGACTATTAAAAAGGGCAATAGCCCTTTGAATTTCCAATCGAATTAGCCTTTTTTTGAAGTTTCTAGGACAATGCCATCTATAAAAACAGTTTTGATTGGATGTGTTTGGGTGAATGATGGACGTGGGGGGGGGGGGGGCTAGTTTCCCTCCAATCACTTTCAACTATTAAAAAGGGCACTAGCCCTTTGAATTTCCAATCAAGTGAGCCCCTTTTGAAGTTTCTATGACAACGCCTTCTATAAAAATCTTATATACCCCAGGATAACTTAAAACCCTTTCCCTGAGGGTTGTTGGGGAGTGTTCTCCTAAAAAACATATTTTCTGTCTGGAAATCAACTACACAGAACAAAATGGCTATCTCAAAATTTTGATTGGTTGTGTTTGGGGGAGTGATGGGCGTGCGGGAGGGGCTAGTTCCCCTCCAATCACTTTCGACTATTAAGAAGGGAACTAGCCCTTTGAATTTCCAATCAAATTAGCCTTTTTTGAAGTTTCTATGACAAACCCTTCTATAAAAACCTTATATGCACCCAGGGCATAACTTAAAACCTTTGCCCTGAGGGTTGCGGGGGAGTGTCCTCCTCAAAAACATATTTTCTATCTGGAAATCAACTACGCTGAACAAAATGGCTATCTTAAAATTTTGATTGGATATGTTTGGAAGAATGATGGGCGTGAGGGGGGGGGCTAGTGGCCTCCAATCACTTTCGACTATTAAAAGGGCACTAGCCCTTTGAATTTCCAATCAAATTAGCCTTTTTTGAAGTTTCTATGACAAACCCTTCTATAAAAACCTTATATGCACCCAGGGCATAACTTAAAAACCCTTGCCCTGAGAGTTGTGGGGGAGTGTCCTTCTCAAAAACATATTTTCTATCTGGAAATCAACTAGCCTACGCTAAACAAAATGGCTATCTCAAAATTTTGATTTGATGTGTTTCGGTGGATTATGGACATGGGGGGGGGCTAGTTGCCTTCCAATCACTTTCGACTATTAAAAAGGGCACTAGCCCTTTGAACTTCCAATCAAATGAGCCGCTTTTGAAGTTTCTATGACAACGCCTTCTATAAAAACCTTATATACCCCAGGACATAACTTCAAACCCTTTCCCTGAGGGTTGTTGGGGAGTGTCCTCCTCAAAATATATTTTCTATCTGGAAATCAACTACACTGAACAAAGCAGCTATCTCAAAATTTTGATTGGATGTGTTTGGGGGAATGATGGGCGTGCGGGAGGGGCTAGTTCCCCTCCAATCCCTTTCGGCTATTAAGAAGGGAACTAGCTCTCTGATTTTCCAATCGAATGAGCCTTTTCTGAAGTTTCTACGACAACGCCTTCTTATAAAAACCTTATATGCCCCCAGGGCATAACTTAAAACCCTTGCCCTGAAGTTTGTGGGTGAGTGTCTTCTTTGGGATTGTCCTCTGGACGGGTGTCCTCCTAAAAAACATATTTTCGATCTGGAAATCAACTAGCCTACGCTGAACAAAATGGCTATCTCAAAATTCTGATTGAATGTGTTTGGGGGAATGATGGGCGTGGGGGACTAGTTGCCCTTCAATCACTTTCAACTATTAAAAAGGGCACTAGCCCTTTGAATTCCCAATCAAATGAGTCTGTTTTGAAGTTTCTGCGACAACGTCTTCTATAAAAACCTTATATGCCCCCAGGGTATAAGTTAAAACCTTTGCCCTGAGGGTTGTGGGGGAGTGTCCTCCTCAGAAACGTATTTTCTATCTGGAAATCAAGTACGCTGAACAAAATGTCTATCTGAAAATTTTGATTGGATGTGTTTGGGGGAATGTTGGGCGTGGAGGGGGGGCTAGTTGCCTTCCAATCACTTTTGACTATTAAAAAGGACACTAGCCCTTTTAATTTCCAATTGAATGAGCCCTTTTTCAAGTTTCTACGACAAAGATTTCAATTAAAACCTTATATAACCCCAGGGCATAACTTATAACCCTTGCCCCGAAGACTGTGGGGGGAGTGTTCTGCTCAAAGGTATAATTTCCTTAACTTTGAACTGCATGGAACAAAATGGCTATCTCAAAATCTTAATTGGATGTGTTTGAGGAAATGGTGGGCGTGGAAGGGTGTTAGTTGCTTTCCAATCACTTTCGACTATTAAAAAGGGCACTAGCCATTTCAATTTCCAATCGAATGAGCCCTTTTTGAAGTTTCTACAACAACGCGTTATATAAAAACCTTATATGCCCCCTGGGCATAATTTACAACCCTTGCCCTGAGGGCTGTGGGGGGGGGGGGTCATCCTCAAAGACCTAATTTCCAAAACTTAAAACTACGTTGAATAAAATGGCTTTCTCAAAGTTTTGATTAGATGTGCTTGGGGAAAAGGTGGGCGTGAGAGGCGGGTTAGTTGCCCTCTAATCACTTTTGACTATTTAAAAGGGCACTAGCCCTTTTAATTTCCAATCGAATGAGCCTTTTTTAAAGTTTCTACGACAAAGCTTTTTGTAAGAAACCTTATATGCCCCCAGGGCATAACGTACAACCGTTGCACTAAGGGCTTGCCCTAAGGGGGACTGTCCTCAAAAACATAATTTCTATCTGGAAATCAACTACGCTGAACAAAATGGCTGTCTCAAAATTTTGATTGGATGTGTTTTGGGAAATGGTGGGCGTGGAAGGGGTGTTAGTCAACTTCCAATCACTTTCGACTATTAAAAAGGGCACAAGCCACTCCAATTTCCAATTGAATGAGCGCTTTTCGAAGTTTCTACGACAATTTTTTTCGATACGAAGTGTCCTGCTCTAAAGGAAAAAATTAATAAATGATACATTGTGCCAACATCGTTCTTATATGCCCCCCAGGGCATAACTTACAACCCTTTCCCTGAGGACTGTGGGGAGTGTCCTCCTCTTTACTTAGTCCCCGTTTCTTGTCTCGTTCTCGAGTGTCCCCGTTCATTACTTAGGCAGCGCGATCGCTCTGCCTATGATTTATGCAACAACTTTCTATATAAACCTTATATGCCCCCTGGGCATAACTTACAACCCTTGCACTGAGGGCTCTGAGGGGGGTTATCATCCTAAAAGACCTAATTTCCCGAACGTTCAACTACGTTGAACAAAATGGATATCTCAAAATTTTGATTGAATTTGTTTTGGAAAATGGTGGGCGTGAGAGGGGCGTTAGTCGCTATCCAATCACTTTCAACTATTAAAAAAGGCACTAGCCCTTTCAATTTCCAATTGAATGAGTCCTTTTGAAGTTTCTACGACAACGCTTTCAATAAAAACTTTATATGCCCCAGGGCAAAACTTACAACCCTTGTACTGAGGGCTCTGAGGAGGTTATCATCCTAAAAGACCTAATTTCCCGAACGTTCAACTACGTTGAACAAAATGGATATCTCAAAATTTTGATTGAATTTGTTGTGGAAAATGGTGGGCGTGAGAGGGGCGTTAGTCTCTATCTAATCACTTTCAACTATTAAAATAGGCACTAGCCCTTTCAATTTCCAATTGAATGAGTCCTTTTGAAGTTTATACGACAACGCTTTCCATAAAAACTTTATATGCCCCCAGGGCATAACTTACAACCCTTGCCCTGACGGCAATGGGGGGAGGGGTTGTCATCTTTGAAGACCTAATTTCCAAAACATTCAACTACGTTGAATAAAATGGCTATCTAAAAATTTTGATTGGATGTGTTTGGGGAAAAGGTGGGCGTGAGAGGGGGTTAGTTGCCCTCAAATCACTTTCGACAATTAAGAAGGGTACTAGCCCTTTGAATTTCAAATCGAATAAGCCCTTTTTCAAGTTTCTACGACAAAGATTTCAATAAAAACCTTATATGCCCCCAGGGCATAACTTATAATCCTTGCCCTGAAGGTTCTGGGGGAGTGTCCTCCTCAAAACATATTTTCTATCTGGAAATCAACTACTCTGAACAAAATGGCTATCTCAAAATTTTTATTGGATGTGTTTGGGGAAATGATGGGCGTGGGGGGGCTAGTTGCCCTCCAATCACTTTCGATCATTAAAAAGGGCATTAGCGCTTTGAATTTCCAATCTATAGAGCTTTTTTGAAGTTTCTAAGACAACGCCTTCTATAAAAACCTTATATGCTCCCAGGACATAACTTAAAACCCTTGCCCTGAGGGTTGTGGGGGAGTGTCCTCCTCAAAAACATATTTTCTATCTGGAAATCAACTACGCTGAACAAAATGGCTATCTCAAAATTTTGGTTGGATGTGTTTGGGGGAATGATGCGCGTGGGGGGGGGGGGGGCTAGTTGCCCTCCAATCACTTTTGACTGTTAAAAAGGGTACTAGCCCTTTGAATTTCCAATCGAATGAGCCTCTTTTGAAGTTTCTACGACAACGCATTCTATAGAAACCTTATATGCCCCCAGGGCATAACTTACAACCCTTGCACTAAAGGCTTGCCCTAAGGGGGACTGTCCTCAAAAACATAAGTTCTATCTGGAAATCAACTACGCTGAACAAAATAGCTATCTCAAAATTTTGATTGGATGTGTTTTGGGAAATGGTGGGCGTGTAAGGGGTGTTAGTCAACTTCCAATCACTTTCGACTATTAAAAAGGGCACAAGCCACTCCAATTTCCAATTGAATGAGCGCTTTTCGAAGTTTCTACGACAACTTCTTCGATACGAAGTGCCCTGTTCTAAAGGAAAAAATTAATAAATAATACATTGTGCCAACATCGTTCTTATATGCCCCCCAGGGCATAAGTTAAAACCCTTGCCCTGAGGACTGTGGGGAGTGTCCTCCTCTTTACTTAGTCCCCGTTTCTTGTCTTGTTCTCGAGTGTCCCCGTTCTTTACTTAGGCAGCGCGATCGCGCTGCCTATGATTTATGCAACAACTTTCTATATAAACCTTATATGCCCCACAGGGCATAACTTACAACCCTTGCACTGAGGGCTCTGGTGGGGTAATCATCCTAAAAGACCTAATTTCCAGAACGTTCAACTACGTTGAACAAAATGGATATTTCAGAATTTTGATTGGATGTGTTTTGGAAAATGGTGGGCGCGAGAGGGGCGTTAGTCGCTATCCAATCAATTTCAACTATTAATAAAGACACTAGCCCTTTCAATTTCCAATTGAATGAGCTCTTTTGAAGTTTCTACGACAGCGTTTTCATTAAAAACTTTATATGCCCCCAGGGCATAACTTACAACCCTTGCACTGAGGGCTCTGAGGGGGTTATCATCCTAAAAGACCTAATTTCCAGAACTTTCAACTACGTTGAACAAAGTGGATATCTCAAAATTTTAAGTCAATGTGTTGGGAAAATGGTGGGCGTGAGAGGGGCGTTAGTCGCTATCCAATCACTTTCAACTATTAAAAAAGGCACTAGCCCTTTCAATTTCCAATTGAATGAGCCCTTTTGAAGTTTCTACGACAACGCTTTCAATAAAAACTTTATATGCCCCCAGGGCATAACTTACAACCCTTGCCCTGAGGGCTGTGGGGGGAGGTGTTGTCATCCTTAAAGACCTAATTTCCAAAACTTTCAACTATGTTGAATAAAATGGCTATCTAAAAACTTTGATTGGATGTGTTTGGGGAAATGATGGGCGTGGGGGGGGGGCTAGTTGCCCTCCAATCACTTTCGATCATTAAAAAGGGCATTAGCGCTTTGAATTTCCAATCTATAGAGCTTTTTTGAAGTTTCTACGACAACGCCTTCTATAAAAACCTTATATGCCCCCAGGGCATAACTTAAAACCCTTGCCCTGAGGGTTGTGGGGGAGTGTCCTCCTCAAAAACATATTTTCTATCTGGAAATCAACTACGCTGAACAAAATGGCTATCTCAAAATTTTTATTGGATGTGTTTGGGGAAATGATAGGCGTGGGGGGGGGGGGGGGGCTAGCTGCCCTCCAATCACTTTCGATAATTAAAAAGGGCACCAGCTCTTTGAATTTCCAATCGAATGAGTATTTTTTGAAGTTTCTATTTCTATCTGGAAATCAACTACGCTTAACAAAATGGTTATCTAAAAATTTTGATTGAATGTGTTTGGGGGAATGATGGGCGTGGGGGGGGATAGTTGCCCTCCAATCACTTTCGACGATTAAAAAGGGCACTAGCCACTCCAATTTCCAATCGAATGAGCCCTTTTTGAAGTTTCTACGACAACTCCTTCGATACGAAGTGCCCGGGTATGGAGAACCAAAAAAAAAAAAAAAAACACATTGCGCCCACATCGTTCTTTACTTAGGCAGCGCTGGGAATTAGAATGCATGTCAGACATCCTATTTTTGTTGTTTAATGAGGTATATTCTCATATTTGGCTGAAATTTCATTTTAATCTTATACCAAGTAATTCTATTTCTAGGCCTTTTTGCAGAAATTTTCCCCTAAAATAAGGAAAAAAAATCCCAAGCTTGCTTTGCTCAGTCTTTTCACATTAGAAGGGGTGAGGGTCTAAAACCCCAGTTGAGTGTCATTTTAGGCTGAAGTATCTTCTTGTGTTATTTGGACATACCATTCTTTTTTCTTTTCTTTTTTTTGGGGGGGGGGGGGTAAGTTCACCCTTCTCCCGAGTGCATCCACAATTATAGTTATTCAGAAAAACAAGAAATGTCCTTTAAAGTTATGATTGTTGTCTGGTGTCCAGATGATGGCAGAAGTTTTAATTTTAATGTTTTTATTTTTTTTAGAATGGTTGCTATGATGAGTCCTGAAGATAGTTGGGTAGCAAAATGGCAAAGGATAAGTAAGTACATTCCTTTTTCAATCGTTATTAAACTTCGTTTGAGGTAAAAGTATAAAAATAAGTAGTTCCAAATATAATTTTTACATTCAATTCGAAAACCCATAAGAATTTTCCGTTGTCAAAAGTTGTCTTGTATTAATTAATCAATGTTTTCTTTGTTCTTTTTTTACATTGTCAAAATTTGGGCGTTGATTTAAACCAATATGAAAACGCATATTTAATTTTTTTCGTGGCTTAAAAAGTTGTTTTAAACCAGGTTCCTATTCTGATCTCAGAATGCAATTAGAGTTTTTCTAGCACCATAAATTTCTGACAAGTATTTTTTCGCTGACGCACCGAAACTTCGACAAAAAGATTACAATACATGACAATGACTACTACTACATTCAACAACTCACCGCAGCACCAAGCTGCCTGGGGCCAGAACAGCTACGTACACTCATCCTCCATCCAAATCTATTCAAAACCTCCTTCTTTACACCCTCCCAGGAAGTTCCAATTTCCCTTAAATCTTTCCTTACGACATCCTCCCACCCCAACCGAGGACGACCTGTTTTCTGTTTAGCCCTAGACGGTTGACCGACTAGACGGTTGAAGGACAATCTTTGGCAATCTATCCTAAATAAATTGCCGATCTTTGGCAATTTCCTAACTAATTAAACGTCCTTTATTCCTAAATATAACAAAGCTGATGTTTACAAACAATAACCTTAATTGCACCGAAGAACAAAAAGGGAATTTTTTATTAGCTCAAAAACTAAAAATTTTTGGGTTTTGTGTTGTGATTTCCAAAGTTTTGTCTGAATCAACTAAGTTTGAACCTAAAAACTTTAATAACAATTACGAAAAGAATAGCCAAGCCCTCCCCCTAAAATTCAGCTTATGGGTGCCAATGGGAAGGAGGCAAACCGAGGTCTGGGAGGGACAGTTGCCCCCCCTGCCCCATGGCAAATTACGCCCCTGCTTCTCACAAAACTCGAAAAAGTCTGTCTCACATAATATAGCCTGAAAATTAACTAATTTGATTTCTATGGCATTATTGGAATGATACCATCTATTATAGCCAAACGACAACTTCTTACTATGAACTACGAGTCTTCTACCAATAAACTTGTTAGAAACTTCCAATGTAAATACCTGTCTTATTTAGGGAAATTCGAGCCAGTATCGTCTGATTATCGACTAAAAGTCGGTCAACTAAAACTATTTTTAAGTCAGCTCCCTGTTGCCTGGGACTTGACCATTTTCTATTTAAATTTTCAAATGGACTGTGTGAAAGATTGAGATCTTGGTACATGCTCTGTCAGTATTTTCATGAGTCTACTGTTTTTTTTTTTGTATTTTTAGAAAATCCAATGTCTTCTAAGATATCAAATAGAATTCTTTCATTGGTCATGAGCCTAATTATTTACATAATACTGATCCTTTTGCTCCCCTATTCGTTCCTCAGTTGACTGGAAACATGCTGTGTTTTGTTATTTGTTTCTTTTACACATTAGCAGCAACTCCCTTGACCTATGGCTGTGCTCGAGAAAAGAAAAATCTTACATCTCTGACCTTCATAACACTGAATAACGTCCTCTATTCCAAATGATTTTGTCTTTGGCGCATTTATCTTTAGACCTAGCTTTTTACCTTCTTTACTATGGCTACTTTGAATGCAGCTGCCATTATGATGTCCTACTAGCGTTGACAGTTTCAATTTCGCTGAGGTTTTCCAAGAACATTAGACAGTAGCCATTTTCCCTGTGTACTAGACATATTCTTTTGTATACTTGACTGAGTAATGTTTTGGCGCATGATAAAAAATGACGCTGATAAAAACTTAGAATCTATATATATATATATATATATATATATATAATATATATATATATATATATATATATATATATATATATATATATATATATATATATAATATATATATATATATATATATATATATATATATATATATTATATATATATAGATATATATATATATATATATATATATATATATATATAATATATATATATATATATATATATATATATATAATATATATATATATATATATATATATATATATATATATATATATATATATATATATATATATATATATATATATATATATATATTTCTAGCTCGTTTGAATGAGGATATATATGCCATCAGTGTATCTGGCAAACTTCCACCTTCCTATATAAGAGAAATGAAGAGTCGAGGATTATCCTATAGGTCAAGAGACACTAGTCAGAGAACATGATGGATTTATTTTGTCTCAAAAATTTTTTTCAATTCTTTTTTTTAAGTTCCGTAATGTTAAAACAAGATACTTTACTTTTATAATACTTGGTATTAAGCAGCAGTTTTAGAATTATAATATTTCACTTTCCATGTTATTCTTGTCCGTTGATTTTAAAGCGTTGGCACTATTTCACAGCAGCGTGATCAAGGAATTAAGTATTAATGGGCACGTTTTCGAAACAGTTGTACGTAGCCTGTACGTAATGGTTGTACGTAGCCTGGCTTTACTGATCAGTGTTATTCATCTGTAAATGTAGAATACGAATATCCTTCTTTAACAAAGGATGTTTGGTGACCGCGTTAGATAGTTTAAAGGTTTGTTCTGATCGCATTCCACATTGGATTTCTATGTTAATAACCTCTAGCTATCTATTACTTATTTTCACTTTTGTCATTGACAAAACTTAAAAAAAAAAAATGGGAAATTGGATAAACCTGATATCACAGATGGTGGATGAGATGGAAAAAAGAAATGTGGTAAAATATTCCCTTGATGCTATTACACTCAAATTTTCTAAATCTGTCAACGATATAATTCCATCAGCAGAGATGAAAATTGAACTAGAGATTTGTTACCTATATTTTACCTTCTCACCAGTGATGTAATTTTGTCAAAATCCTGGGGGGGGGGGGGAGGCAAAGTTGGAACCAATTTTCCCAAATCAAGTGAAAATGACTGTAAAAATTGAAAAATAAACCATTTGGTTCCATAAAGGTATTATATAGTACTATAAAAGCACTATAAAGGTGCTTTATAGTGCTATAAAGGTAAATATAAACTAAAGAAAACTGACCCGTTTCCGTTGTTACTTGAATTATGTAGGGTTATCTTAGTTTTGACAAGATTTTGAAGAAACTAAATTTTGCTAGGGGGCAAACTGGGGTTTGGTGGGGGGGGCATAGGCACCCATATGGGGAGGGGGGCAGAGGGGGGTTCCACCCCCCACCACTGGCGGAATGATGCTTTCTTTTATTTTATATTGTTGTTTTGAGATTTCTATATACAGCATTGGAAGTACCGATTAGACCAGCCAAGCCCCCCCCACTAAAATTCAGCTTATGGGCACCAGCGGTGAGGAGGCAAACCGAGGTCTGGATTGGGCAGTTGCCCCCCCCCCCCCCCCCTGCCCCATGGCAAATTACGCCCCTGCTTCTCACAAAACTCGAAAAAGTGTCTCACATAATATAGCCTGAAAATTAACTAATTTGATTTTTATGGCATTATTGGAATGATACCATCTATTATAGCTAAACGACAACTTCTTACTATGAACTACGAGTTTTCTACCAATAAACTTGTTAGAAACTTCCAATGTAAATACCTGTCTTATTTAAGGAAATTCGAACCAGTATCGTCTGATTATCGACTAAAGGTCGGTCAACTAAGACTATTTTTAAGTCAACTCCCTGTTGCCTGAAACTTGACTCTTTTCTATTTAAATTTTCAAATGGACCGCTTGAAAGATTGAGATCATAGTACATGCTCTGTCAGTATTCTCATGAGTCTTTTTTTTTTTTTTTTTTTTTTTTTTTTTTTTTTTTTTTTTAGAAAACCCAATATCTTCTAAGATGTCAAATAGAATTCTTTCGTGGGTCATGAGCCTAATTATTTACATGATACTAATCCTTTTGTTCCCCCATTCGTTCCTCAGTTGACTGGAAACATACTGTGTTTTGTTAATTGTTTCTTTTACGCATTAACAGCAACTCCCTTGACCTATGGCTGTGCTCGAAAAAAGAAAAATCTTACATCTCTGACCTTCATAACACTGAGTAACGTCTCTATACCAAAAGATTTTGTCTTTGGCGCATTCATCTTTAGACCTAGCTTTTTACCTTCTTTACTATGGCTACTTTGAATGCAGCTGCCATTATGATGTCCTACTAGCGTTGACAGTTTCAATTTCGCTGAGGTTTTCCAAGAACATTAGACAGTAGCCATTTTCCCTGTGTACTAGACATATTCTTTTGTATACTTGACTGAGTAATGTTTTGGCGCATGTTTAGTCTCGTAAAATATTACTTTCTCTGTGAAATTACTTTCTCTTTCTCTTTCATTCTAAATTTATCTATTACTTTCTCTTGCTTATAGTTCTGTATAGCAGATTTAACCGGTTTTCTATATATGATAATGCTGATAAAAACTTAGAATCTATATATATATATATATATATATTTTCTTTTTTAGCTCGTTTGAACAAGGGTATATATGCCATCAGTGTATCTGGCAAACTTCCACCTTCCTATATAAGAGAAATGAAGAGTCGAGGATTTACCTATAGGTCAAGAGACACTAGTCAGAGAACATGATGGATTTACTTTGTCTCAAAATGTTTGTTTCAATTCTTTTTTTTAATTTCCGTAATGTTAAAACAAGATACTTTACTTTTATAATACTGGGTATTAAGCAGCAGTTTTAGAATTATAATATTTCACTTTCCATGTTATTCTTGTCCGTTAATTTTAAAGCGTTGGCAATATTTCACAGCAACGTGATCAAGGAATTAAGTATTAATGGGCACGTTTTCGATACAGTTTAATGGCTGTACGTAGCCCGGCTTTTCTGATCGGTGTTATTCATCTGTAAATGTAGAATACGAATATCCTTCTTTAACAAAGGATGTTTGGTGACCGCGTTAGCTAGTTTAAAGGTTTATTCTGATCGCATGCCTGCGTAAAGTTTTCTCAACATTTTCATGGTTTGGTTTTTCAACTAGAGAGTGTATAATTCTATTCCTGCTTGCTCAGTGTCACGGGACGTTTATGCTACCACATGCTATTTAGCGATCAATTTAGTGTGGGAAGATACTGAGGGATAACTTGCTCAAATCTGAGGAGATTGCATTTTTATAACATATTTCTAAGTTGTGTAACAAGTGTTTTGAAGAATATTAGTATAGTCATACTTCATAAAATCTAAAAATAAAAATTTACACTAATACGTCAAGTAGCATGTGCCTTGAGAAGACGGCACCTCGAATATTTACTAGTCAATGTACTTCAGCTTGAAAAGAGAATAAAATATTACGAGGAAAGTGATTTACTTTCAGACTCTTCAGAGACCCATCTTCTATGTTTTGATCACAAAAATGTTCCTGATGATAGAATCAGATATACTGGATGAAATAGCAGCGAAAAAAAAGGAATGAGGCTTTAGGCTGACGGGGAAGTAATGGAAGCAACTGCCTTAAATTGCAAAATACAAATATATTTACGTACAAGTTGGTGGATTCGGGGAATCGCAGCTGAAAATTTAGGGTTTAGAGTAGAGTCGGGCACACAAAATTCTGTAAATTTATTTATATAAGACAAACCAAGTTGGTGAGACCTATTCCACCTCAAATCAGGTGGATTCGACCAGTACGTGTCAAGTAATTATCTTAGATTATCTTCAATGTATTACAGCAGTTATTCCTGCTTAGAAAGTACTAGAACCTGCAAGCATTCAAAGTTTATCCTTAGCCGCTTTTATTTGAGCTGGTGTGTAGATCAATGAGTAACGATTTAGTCTTGGAACCAATCTTCCAACAACTTCTTGCCCGATTGAGCCAAAATTTTGTATATACATTTATTCCCGGTGGAAGTACCCGCTAATTGGCTCATGAACCCTCTTGACACACACCCCCATACCTAAATTTAGGTCAAGACTCAAATCTACAAAGAAAAACACCTTCAAAAGTGTAACACCCGTTTTGCACCATTGCTAGAAGCATATGTTGTTTTGCTTCTTAGAAACATGTTGTTTCTAAGAAGATGCACGATCTCGGCTTCGCTTCATTTGTACGAATTCTTGTTTCAAGTGTGATTAGCGAACATTGGATGACAATATTTCCAAAAAGTGAATAATATTGTATTATTAACGTTTAATATTTATATTAATTATATAAAAAATGTTATAAGTATGTTGGTATGAATGTAGTTGGTAAATTATGAGCTTTTCATGAGATGAACTGGGTGATACAACTCTACGGGAGATCTAGAAACGCATGGTTAGGACAAAATGGCAGTTCTAGAACGCCTGGCTTTTTATTATAACTGAATATAATTAAAGAAAAACGTAATTTCAAAATTTTTATCTTGCTTTAACTTAACGGTTTAAAACTTTTGCAAGTATGAAGAGTCATAAATGACTGCAAGAATAACCAAAGGTAAATTAGCTCGCCTTTATCTCTAAATGTACTAAAAACTAAAAAAAAGTATGCTTCTAGCTACCAGAAAAATCGAAAATTTTAAGACTAAAAATGAAAGCATGTGGCGATCATGGTATTTCATAATTATTCAAGGACCGCTTTTATGTCCTGACAGCCCAACGCTTTCATTTTTCAGTCTTAAAAAATTTCAATGTTTCCAAAAAGCAAGAACAGTTTTTTTTTCAGTACATTTGAAGATAGCAGTATCAAATTGTGTTTCTAGTATTATCCATCAGCTTATATAACCTATGTAATTTTAAAAAACATTGCAAAAAGACATTGTCAAAATGAATTGATATCGCTATTAAAAGCGCTACACTAATATAGAACGTTCAATTTTAATGTGAACTAAGGTAATTATGGAGGGGGCAATATTGTCGTTTGTTTTCAATGAAAGATACTAAAAGAAAAGGCCTTTTTCAATGAAAAATACCCCTATATTTTTTTCAAAATATAGGGGTAGGGGCACAGTCACCCTCAAATTAACACCACTGGCCCCCAAGTAATTAAAGCTATCCAGTTGGATCTTTTCTTGGGTCTATGTTATAAGTGGTTGATGGAATCTAAATCAAGAGTGCTGGAATTTGTCAATGTTAATGTATAATTTATCAATATTAATCTAATTTATCAATATTGATAACAGAAAAAGAACATTCTCTTGAATGGAATCTTGATTTTGTTTTATTTCATGACTTATTTTTTTGCATTAAGAAAATACTTTAGCAGTTTTCCGGTACTTTTTCTTGTTCAGATTACAAGGACTACAGAATCCCATACTTTTGCAATCTGCAGTCTCGGTATTTTGCTTCTATGGAGGAATTTGTTGCCTAGGATGCATAGTATGTAGATGAGCCTTAAACTATATAAAATTGATAAAATTTGAATTTTGAAGAGTAGTAACTAAACCAAAACATTTTTTTGAAATCATAGAACTCAATTATTTCGTGTCCTATTCATAGACTGCCCCCGAGGAAAGGTCTGCAAGTCGTGAAATTTGCCCATTGTTTACATATAGCGTTTGTTATTGGGAAGTATACAGACAATTTTGAAGGGTGGGGGGGGGGGGGGTGAATTTTCTACTGGGGGTATTTTCCACGGGGATAATTTTCAAGGGTGAGGGAAGTTTCCAGGGGGTTAACTTTCCAATGGAAATTTTATGCTGGGGGAATTTTCCAGAATTCCTATAAGATATTCTATTTATCTGTCTTACTTTCTGTTTGCCGATTTTATATGTGGAAATGCTAATGGGAATTATCCAGGGGAAAATTTTTACCGAGTTGGAATTATCTAGAGTATATTTCCGTAGGGGGGGGGGTCCACGGAATAAATTCTCCATGGGGGACTTTTCCACGGGATACAATCTCTAGAGGGAATTTTGTGCGGAGAGCAACTTTCTCCTTGGGGATGCGGGGAATATTTTCGGGAAGAATTTCCTACGGAGGGGGGATTCGTGGTATGGTTTTAAAGACGAACAGAAATTAAGGTCTTTTTCAAATGAAAGTGTGCTTTAAGTTTTTTTTTTCAGCCGAAATCGTCCGCAAGAAATATTCCGGTGAGAATTTTCAGCTAGAACGGAATTGTCTGGGGAGAATTTTCCTGATGGGGGGTGGGGGGAGAATTTTACGTGAGAAGAACTTTCCATGGAGATTTTCTGTGAGGGGAAGGAATTTTCCATATAGGGGGAGCCAGATTTCTCGACATTATTTAAAACGATTAGAAGTAAAAAAAAAAACAGGTTCTTTCTATTGAAAGTAAGGAGCAGCATCAAAACTTGAAACGAATGGAAATTATTAAGTATATGAGGGGAGTTGCCCCATCTTCAATATCTCACTCTTTACACTATAGTTCTTTTTATAACTTTTTTAAAAGCTTATTATTCTGGTTAAACGGCCCTTGTGTTTCAGGAATCGTTCTTAAAGAATTGGGACAAAAAGTCAAAATTTAGCGTAAAGAGCGAGGTATTGAGCATGGGGTACTCCCCCCTCATATACATAATAATTTCTGTTCGTTTTAAGTTTTGAAGTTGCTTCTTACTTTCAGTTGAAGAAAAACTTTTTTTTATTTAATAAATCAGAAAGATCAAACCCTGACATGGCGACAAGCACCTATACGCCATTTCGAACAGCCTATAATGTTGATCAGTCAGCTTCTCATCTCAACAATGTTTGGTAGGTGAAACTTTTCAGCTATTTTTCAATTCCGATACGAAACAGAAATACAGGTAGGAGTTTACAGTTATGAATATACAGACTGAGGATTTTTTTTTTCTTCTTAGATTAAGGGTAAAGGAGAGAGGTTAAGAACAAAACTATCGGAAAGGGTAGAATAAAGCTTACCGAGGCCAATACGGTCGTATTTACCCCTATTGGCTACAAACTATGAGTATCCAATCAGAATTTTCCCCCTAGCATCACGGATAGAACGCTTCCGAAGTATTCTGAGATTTTTTCAAAATGTAATACCCAACCATCAAATTGGATCAACATTAGGGATAGGGAAGTTCAGAGAAAGTAGAGGAAGAAACACTAAAGGAAAGATACTCTCCTTTAGCAACGTTAAGCGCAAAATCAATTTTATTAAAAGAACAATAAACTTTATGAAGCATCTGTATCAAATTACTTTTGGAATGACTAATTAAAACAACGTCATCAGCATAAGCAAGGTAGGTAAATTCTTGTTGTCTTTACATACTAGTTGTGGCCTGCTGCTGCGAGATTGAGAAGCATGCTTTTTACTACATGAAGATGTTCTTCCCACAGTCTCTTTGCCCTTAGGAACCTCTAAATTATACCAACCATATCGAAGTACTGTATTCACAGCTTGACTGTTCTGTTTTCATTGACTGAAAGTTCTTCCTTCTGCTTGTCAAATGTAGCTGTAATTTCTTTTAGTACTTGATCTTTGCAGACATCTTGCAAGCTAAACCTGTCGTCGATGAGTCCTTCATATAAAGCTTGTAATGGATCTATCATTATAAACAGCTAACCTTTAATACGTTAGACGTTTAAGTGCATCTAACTTTTAAGCGCCCAAGCTATGACCATGCGTCCTCGCAAAGCGCGAGTTACTGTGTTCGCCCCTGGGAACTTTTCGCGCAGCAGTGGACACCTCCAATGGAGAAAAGATTCTGAGCTTTCTTATGGGGAAAAAAAGAGCAAAATTCCACGTTTTTGTAGATAGGAGCTTGAAACCTCCACAGCTAGGTTCTCTAATATGCTGAATCTAATAAGGATTTTCATTAAGATCACTTTCCTTTTTGGGAGTGTTTTCCCCGTTTTTTGAAAATCAGGCAAATTTTATCAGGCTCGTAGGATTTAATCTGTAAAATTAAACTGAAAGAACTTTATTTATTTACAATTACCGTAAAGCCAATTCTTCTGATGTCTTAATTGCTATCAAAATTCCTTTCTTTAGAGTTTTAGTTACTATCGGACCGAGTCGCTCTTTACTTACAGTTCTCCTTACAAACAGTCCTTCGCTCCTTACATATTCTTATATGTATTTTGGAATATAGATAGTATATTCCAGAATCCATTCTTTTCTACATTTTTTTTTTATTTGTATTAGTTTTTTATTGGCTAATCAATTTTACATTTGGGGAGAATTTTCCAGCGGGGAATTTTCAAGGAGAAATGTTCTGCGGGAGAAGATTTCTCAGAGGGTATTTTCCATGGGGGGGGGACAATACGCTGAACCCCGCGTAACTGACAACTCACAAGAAACGATCTGACTGTAATTCCATTAGTTTTTTTTTGTCCAAGAAAACCGAGTGTAATTTTAATTGAAAACGTAAGATTACGGCCGGTCATTCTAGACGTATCCCTAGCATTGATGTATTCAGTCTGAGTTCAAAACCTGAAGTCAGGATCGACCTCATTCCGGTTCACATAGGAATGATTGATTCCTTTTAAAGCCACTCCACATCGTTCTCGTCATTACTTACATAAATGTTATTACTTATTTATCCAGCATAACACATTTACTTGTTAAACTAAAAAAAACATTAAAAAAAAAAATGGTAATTTCTACCCCTTCCTTTAGTACATTAAACAGTAGGTACGTCCTGAAACAAATATAGACTACAGCGTTTATTGATTTAAAAAAAATGTTCAAAATATAAATACAATAATTAGTTTGTTAAATAAGGACTGGCAAGAGAGCTTTTATATTATTCACTATTTCTAGACCGAATCACACACTAGAACGCCACTGAATACGACATAGCAGGGACATGAATAAACAAAGGGAATTATTGCTTGAATTAGAAACATTGTTTAATTAACAGAACTTAACAGTGTCATTTTACATTTTTCTTTTTTATTCGATGATTGATTTAGACTGTACATAAAAGTAAATTTGTATATATTTTTCCAAAAATAAAAAAATAACTCAATTCTGAACCTTTTAAGTACCACCTTTGTGTAAACTAAAACTGAACGGGAAAACTGAAGCCCTTTTCCCACCACATTCATCTTATTTTGCCTTCGGCTAAATAAACTTCGATTTCAGTTCTCGGGTTAATTTAGATCTAATATTTTTAAAAGAAGATGTTCCAATCGACCATTCCTTTATAAAACGACAAACCACATACAATAATTGTTTATATACAATTAAATCAAAACGGACGAAAGAGTCCAAGCCATAGCACACGAAAACCATAGCGAAAAATAAAGATGAAAGAGAACATATGTCTGAAAAAAAGAAATTCACGGCACAGCTCCATTTCCTACCCACATTCAGCTGGTGGATCGATCTGTTCATCAGAAAGAAATTTCAGCTCAGAGTATTTATCGCTTTAAATAATGGAATTGACTAGCTTAGCTCCTTGAAAGAACACGAAGAGGGCTTGACTCAAATCCTAAAACGGCTGCTCTGGCTGGCAGATCCTGCCCCAGTGCTACCAGCTCGACGGTCATCTTCTTCGTCGCTAACGCATGCTGCCGTCTACAAAAATCAAAAAAACATATTTCAGTAGTACAATTTAGGTAATCCGCTCTTACTCTTGGATATAGATGAGCAGATGGCTCATTAGAAGGCTGAATTGACTTAGAGAACTTTTCAAATTTATTTAAAAATTATTGAAGGTTTATAACAAGAGTGTCCAGGGAGGGGGGGGGAGGTTAAGGGGTTTGACCCCCCCCCCCCCGAAGTGTTTGTCCGACTCGGAAAAATGAAACAAAGACAAATATAAAAATAATTGAAGCGTTTTTTTTAAAACTCCCCCCCCCCGAAAAAAAATCTTGGATATGGCCCTGGTTTATAATTACATATTCACAGTTTTGTAATTTTTGAATTTACCCCCTCATCATACAAAAAGCCTTGCTTCCGCGATTTTTTATTTTTTATTATTGACAAGTCAGATACAGAAGCGCTACATATTATATTTGACTCTTATTTATTTTATTTTGTTTTAATGCATAGACTAATAGATTCTTTTATAATAATGATCTAGATTATTTCTGAGACCACACTGCCTTTCCATGACGATAAATTAAAGTCAAATAGGGATAAAATCTTTTTAATAGACAGTGTTTCACAAACAGTGATAGAAATTCACAAAAAATACCAGATATATCGCTCACATATGCAGTGACCGTCATCAGTAGTAAAACCTGATGACGGTCACTGCATATGTGACCGAAATATCTGGTATTTTTTTGTGAATTTCTATCACTGTTTACGAAACACTGTCTATTAAAAGGATTTTATCCCTATTTGAACTTTTATTTAATAGTATCTACTTGGTAAACCTTTATATTTAAAATGAATTTAGTATTTACATAAGGAAATCTGAAAGCATGAAGAATAAATTAATGCTAGTTCCCTTTTTGCAGCCCTTTGCTAATAATAGCGAGTTTTATTGTTTGATAGCTTCATTATTTGCGTAGTATCATTGAGTAAAGAACGATGTTGCCACAATGTATTATCTTCTTTTTTTCCATACCAGGGCACTTCGTATCGAAGGAGTTGTCGTAGAAACTTCAAAAAGGGCTCATTCGATTGGAAATTAGAGTGGCTAGTACCCTTTTTAATAGTCGAAAGTGATTGGAGAGCAACTAGCCCCCCCCCCCACGCCAATCATTCCCCCAAACACGTCCAATCAAAATTTTGAGATAGCCATTTTGTTCAGCGTAGTTGATTTCCAGATAGAAAAGTATGTTTTTGAGGAGGACACTCCCCCACAACCCTCAGGGCAAGGGTTTTAAGTTATGCCCTGGGGGCTTATAAGAACGATGTTGGCACAATGTATTATTTATTATTTTTTCTCTTTAGAGCAGGGCACTTCGTATCGAAGAAGTTGTCGTAGAAACTTCGAAAAGGGCTCATTCAATTGGAAATTGGAGTGGCTTGTGCCCTTTTTAATAGTCGAAAGTGATTGGAAGGCGACTAAGACCCCTTCCACGCCCACCATTTCCCGAAACACGTCCAATCAAAATTTTGAGATAGCCATTTTGTTCAGCGTAGCTAATTTCCAGATAGAAATTATGTTTTTGAGGAGGACACTCCCCCACAGCCCTCAGGGCAAGAGTTGTAAGTTATGCCCTGAAGCATATAAGGTTTTTATAGAAGGCGTTGTCGTAGAAACTTCAAAAAAGGCTCATCCGATTGGAAATTCAAAGGCTAGTGCTCTTTTTAATAGTCGAAAGCAATTGGAGGGCAACTAATCCCCTCTCACGCCCAACTTTTCTCCAAACACATCCAATCAAAATTTTGAGATAGCCATTTTATTTAACGTAGTTTTAAGTTCTGGAAATTAGGTCTTTGAGGATAACAACCCCCCCCCCACAACCCTCAGGGCAAGGGTTGTAAGTTATGTCCTGGGGCCATATAAGGTTTTTATAGAACGCGTTGTCGTAGAAACTTCAAAAAGGGCTCATTCGATTGGAAATTGAAATGGCTAGTGCCCTTTTTAATAGTCGAAAGTGATTGGAAGGCAACTAACATCCCTTCCACGCCCACCATTTCCCCAAACATATCCAATCAAAATTTTTAGATAGCCATTTTGTTCCACGCAGATTAAAGTTCAGGAAATTATACCTTCGAGCAGGACATTCCCCCAGAGTCTTCAGAGCAAGGGTTATAAGTTATGCCCTGGGGGCATATAAGGTTTTTTATTGAAATCTTTGTCATAGAAACTTGAAAAACAGCTCATTCGATTGGAAGTTCAAAGGGCTAGTGCTCTTTTTAATAGTCGAAAGTGATTGAAGGGCAACTAATCCCCCTCTCACGCCCACCATTTCCCCAAACACTTCCAATCAAAATTTTTAGATAGCCATTTTGTTCAACGTAATTGAAAGTTTTGGAAATTAGGTCTTTAAGGATGACAACCCCTCCCCCCCCACAGCCCTCAGAGCAAGGGCTGTAAGTTATGCCCTGGGGGCATATCTCACGCCCACCATTTTCCCAAACACATCCAATCAAAATTTTGAGATAGCCATTTTGTTTAACGTATTTGAAAGTTCTGGAAATTAGGTCTTAGAGGATGACAACCACCCTAACAGCCCTTAGGGTAAGGGTTATATTTTATGCCCTGGGGGCATATAAGGTGTTTACAGAAAGCGTTGTTGTTTCAAAAAGGGCTCATTCGACTGGAAATCGAAAGGCCTAGTGCCCTTTTTAATAGTCGAAAGTGATTGGAAGGCTTGACATTTTTATGGTAAAGATCGATGTGGGCATAATGTATTATTATTTTTTTTTTGTTATTGTTGTTGAGACCAGGGCACTTCGTATCGAAGGAGTTGTCGTGGGAACTTCGAAAAGGGCTCATTCGATTGAAAATAGAAAGGGCTGATGCTCTTTTTAATGGGCGAAAGTGATTGGAGGGCAACTAGTCCCTCTCCCACGCCCACCCTCCCATTTGCCCATTATGTTTGAAAACTAAATGTTGCCTTAAGATTAAATCAAAATGCACTGTGTTAATGCTAATTCCCAATAAGGCATCTCAGCAGTATCCCGAGAACGACTGAGGGTATTATGTTCAAACTTTCAGGGCTAATTCTGCTCTTAAAATTTAACCAAATCGAAATAGCGTAAGTGTATCCAAGCTATCAAAGAAAGTAAACAGATTTTTGTGCGAATGGTATCAAGTTTTCCATTTCAGGTCAACTAGAGGAGGTATGAAACTAAATTAAACACTACTATTTGTGTCCTAATTTTTAAAAGGGTGTATGTTGTTAAAACTTGCTGAAATTTTTTCTCGAGCATACAAATAACCAGCCAAACTATAAAGTCTTAAAAAAAACGAAAAGATTTAAAGTATTATTTTCTTTTCAAACAGTTCGTGGTAACGAACTGTAAGTAAGGAGCGACCCGGCTCAATGGTAACCGAAACTCTAAAAAACGGAATTTTGATACCAATAGATACATCAAAAGAATCAGATTTTAATTCTGATTTCATATATATAAGTTTCATCAAGTTTAATTTTACCTATCAAAAGTTATGTGCCTGAGAAAATTTGGCTGATTTTCGAAAAAAGGGGGAAAGACCCCCTAAAAGTTATAGAACCTTATTGAAAATCACATCATCATATTCAGCGTATCAGAGAACCCTACTGTAGAGTTTTCAAGCTCCTATCTACAAAAATGTGGAATTATCCATTTTTTGCCAGAAGAAAGATCACGGATGCGTGTTTATTTGTTTTTTTTTCCCCAGGGGTGATCGTATCGACCCAGTGGTCCTAGAATATCGTGGGAAGGCTCATTGGAACGGAAATTAAAAGTTCTAGTACCCTTTTTAAGTGACCAAAAAAATGGAGGGCAACTAGGCCCCCTCCCACGCTCATTTTTATCCCAAAGTCACCCGATCAAAATTTTGAGATAGCAATTTTGTTCAGCATGGTCGAAAATATTATAACTATGTCTTTTAGGATGACTTAATCCCTCGAAGCCCCCAGGAGGAGGGCTGAAAGTTATGAACTTTACACAATGTTAACATATAGTATTGGTTATTGGGACCCGGCTCAATGGTAACCGAAACTCTAGAAAACGGTATTTTGAAACAAGTAGATACATCAAAAGAATCGGATTCTAATGCTGATTTCAAATATATAAGTTTCATCAAGTTTAATTTTACCCATCAAAAGTTATGCGCCTGGGAAAATTTGGCTGATTTTCGAAAAAAGGGGGAAAGACCCCCTAAAAGTTATAGAACGTTAATGAAAATCACACCATCATATACCGCGTATCAGAGAACCCTACTGTAGAGGTTTCAAGCTCCTATCTACAAAAATATAGAATTTTGCATTTTTTGCCAGAAGAAAGATCACGGGTGCATGTTTATTTTTATTTTTTCCCCAGGGGTGATCGTATCGACCCAGTGGTCCTAGAATATCGTGGGAGGGCTCATTGGAACGGAAATTAAAAGTTCTAGTGCCCTTTTTAAGTGACCAAAAAAATGGAGGGCAACTAGGCCCCCTCCCACGCTCATTGTTTTCCCAAAGTCACCTGATCAAAATTTTGAGATAGCCATTTTGTTCAGCATGTTCGAAAATATTATAAGTATGTCTTTTAGGATGACTTAATCCCCCGAAGTTCCCAGGAGGAGGGCTGAAAGTTATGAACTTTACCCAATGTTAACATATAGTATTGGTTATTGGGAAGTATACAGTACAGACGTTTTCAGGGGAGATTTTTCCTGGGGGGTGTAGGGCAGGGACGTACGCAGGGGGGCCTCCGGGCCCGGCCCCCCGAAATCTCACGATTTTTTCATTTTCCCATAATTTTCTGATTTTTCTCACAGAATAATGGGTTTGAAGGATTTGCCCCCCCCCCCGAAACAAATTCCTGCGTACGTGCCTGGGGTCGGGGGTTATTTAGGAGGATCTTTCCATGAAGGAAGTTTTTATGGGGGAAGGGACATTGCTATGAAGGGGACGCCGGACTTCCCAGCATTATTTAAAAAAGATCAGAAATTAAATATAAAAAAACAAGTTTTTCAACTGCAACAGCAGCAACATCAAAACTTTAAACGAACAGAAAATATTACATATATGATTGGGTTCGCCCCCTAGTCAATACCTCACTCTTTAAGCCGAAGATTTTTTAGTGCTTTCATAAGAGCTATTTATTCTAATTAACAGCCTTTGTGATTAAGCGGTCATTTTTAAAGAATTGGAACAAAATTCGAACTTTCGCTTAAAGAGCAAGGTATTGACTAGGGGGCGAACCCCCAATATACGTATTAAAAATATATGAATATAGAAGTTCGTAACGTAAGTTAATTCGTAAGTTACGTATATTTATTACTAATAAAAACGTTCGTAAATAAAATGAAAAAAGTTTCGAGAAAGCCATTTAACCAAATAAAAGTAAATTAATATGAAAATTTTGTTTTAATTATTCACGTACTGTGAGCCAAGATCAAAACCTGCATTTATTCAAAAACGTTCAAAAATTAAATAAAAAAAACAAGTTTTTTTTAACTGAAAGTAAGGAGCGACATTAAAACTTAAAACGAACAGAAATTATTCCGTATATGAAAGGGGCTGTCCCCTCCTCCACGCCTTGCTCTTTACGCTAAAGTTTGACTTTCTCACAACTCTATTTTTTAAACAATAAAAACTTTAGCGTAAAGAGCAAGGCGTTGAGGAGGCGACAGCCCCTTTCATATACGGAATAATTTCTGTTCGTTTTAAGTTGTAATGTCGCTCCTTACTTTCAGTTAAAAAAACTTGTTTTTTTTTATTTAATTCCCTGAAAAGACTATGTCAATATAAAACAAACAGAAATTAATTAAAAAACTTTTTCCACAAAATAAGTTTTTCAAAGAAAAGTAAAGAACTCCATTAAACAAGAAATGAGCTAAAATAAAATCAAATAATCTACCAAGCATGAAACTACCTCAAATCAGCATTGGCAAATAGATGAAACCCAAAACGAACAGAAATTACAATAAATAACCGAGTCAAACTCAAAACGAGCAAAGTTATAAAAGTAAAAACATTTATAATTTTTTCATTGAAGTGCAAATTTTATTCTGGCCTTTGGAAGGCATATGGGTTTCGAGCCCAACTTATGTTAATTTCTGCTCGTTTTGAGTTTGACTCGGTTATTTATTGTAATTTCTGTTCTTTTTGGGTTTCATTTATTTATTGATGCTGATTTGTGGTAGTTTCGCGCTTGGTAGATTATTTGATTTTATTTTTGCTCATTTTTTGTTTAATGGAGTTCTTTACTTTTCTTTGAAAAACTTATTTTGTGGAAAAAGTTTTTTTAATTAATTATCGGTAAAGATGGTGGCAGTGAAGATGTAAAATTAAAATAGCCAAGGTCAAAAGCGTTTTTGACAGAAGAAATTTTTTTGATGAATAGGAAGATAAGTCTACGAACCAAGATTAGAATATTGGAAGCTACAACGATGACAGTGGTCAAGTATTGTTCTGAAGCGTGGGCGATCCAAAAAATACAGGAGGATTTGCTACATGTTTTCCAGAGACATTGTCTACATATTGTTTTGGGTACCTGACTGACTGGCGTTTTTCAAGCAATAATCTGCGCCAAAAACGTGGTTCTAGCCCACTTTCTAGGGCTATAGTGAGAGAAGGTTGAGGTAGATAGGACATATTTTGCGGATACAGGATGATGGGTGGGAGGAGGTCGTCAGAAAGGATGTAAAGGAAATTGGAACTTCTTCGCAGGGCGTAAAAAGGGAAGCTTTGAATAGATTGGGAGAGAGGGGGACCGTACTTGCAAAGAGGTAGCTAGAAATTGTCTGTACCTGGTACTAAAAACAATTCTGAACCTCTAGCTCTAAAACTAGAAAACATGGTTTTATGATGTATTTTACAAACATTTCACGTTTGAAGCCGTCATGGAAAAAGTGGGGTAGCAAAGTAGCAATACTACTTATTAGTTTTCAAATTTGTTGGCACATTTTGTCTGAAAATACCATTTGTACATATAAAAAATACTTTTTGCTCGAAGAAAAGTTGTCAAAACACAAGCTGTACTGCTAAAGTGTCGGCAGCTTTTGGAATTCTGTCGAATTCTGCTACTGGCAGCTTTGGAACTGTGTTGATACCTGGTTTGAAGGTAGTTGCCCCACTCCTCCAGCATTTGAACTTATTGAAGTGTTGACATAACCCCAAGGCAGAGCCCATTTCAACACAGGAGGCAAGTAATAATGGTCTACACGTACAAAACTGCATTTCTCATAACCTTGCAATGGATAATATTATAGGTCAACGAATCACTTGACCCATTCATACTTCTTTTTTTCTAAACATTATGAATCTTTAGAAAAAATAAAATCTCTCATTTCTTCGTAGCTAATCCTTAAATGTAAGATTATGATTAAAAACCCAGCAGTTTTTTCCCCTAATTTAACAAGAAGTAAATACAAGCAATTATAACATTAGTATTGAAGAGGGCACTTACGCTGGAGGATAATGTGACGCCTGTTCGACTAGCTGTTGCCTGAAGAAGGTCAACATCGGGTCCCGTTCGATTTTCAAATAAGAACATGTTTAACGTTTCTTCAAAAATCCTCGCTTCAGGAAACTCAACCTAAAGATGAATGGTGACTTTATTTACTTTATTTAATTTCAAGTACATATAATTCTTGGGTATTTCGTTATTGATACAACTAGACATATAACTGAGCGTGGGAGAGGACAAAAAGCAAGATTTTTCCCCAGGGAGGGCAGAAAACTTCTTTTAAACCAAATTCAAAAAATAATAGGACATTCAGATACAGTTTTTATAATTATAAATGCTAAGACTTGAGAGAGAAAGCAAGATCCTTCCTCTCAGGACTATACTAATGTTTATCAATTTTCAAATGTATTTATTTCAATGAGGTAAACTGAATAAGGGAGATATTTTTCAAGAATAAAGGGTTAGACCATTCTGAACAGTCGGAGAAAGAGGGTGCTTACCTCTAAGCTTGATTAGTGTTTTTTTATGTTATTAAAAAAATCAGACTTTTTGAAGTATAAATTATTTTCGGCACCGCAAATGACACTTAAGCCTTTAGGTAGTTTGAATGGCGGTTGCCTCACTGTGTTATTTTGATAGTTTCCGTTCACTTTAAGATTTACTTAATTATACCTTTTAACTTCTGCTCGTTTTATTTTCCATAATAAATTCAAAGTATTTTTTGCTCGTTTTAAGCTTGACTTGTTATATGACTTTATTTCTTTGCGTTTTGATTTTATTACTGCTCTTTTCTTTTCACAAGAATAAAAACTTGTTAATCCAAGACATGAAATTCTGTATGTTCGTTGATGATGTTTCTTCTGTGTGCATTGCTACAAGTGAGAATTTATCTGTCGTTTTATCGGCAAGAGCTCTAAATATAATATCAACATTGATGAGTGTAAGTAAACTTAAAAGTGTGAGAAAAATGTCTATGGAAAAAAAATCCCTAAAACAAACATCCACCATACTTTGAAAGGTTTTTACTAAAAAAAATATTTCTTTTCTTTGGCAATGCTTCCAAATGCAAAGTCTTTTCTTGTTTTGAATTTAGAAAGCACGCATAAAAACTAAAATATATAGAAGAAATGCAAATGGATAGGAATGAAAAACTCTATACAACCATTATAACAGGAAAAACATAAATAAAGGGAAACAATAACCTAACCTAGTGGTAACTAAATTGGGGTTGGCAACCCCTCCTTCGATCAATGGCAAATATTTTCAACCCTCTCTAAACTCCCAAACTCTGTAATGAGTCAGCAAATCGATTGTACAATACAAAGGGTTTAAATTTCTTGATACGACAGCCCATGATTAGTCCGAATTGTAGGAGTCAGTATCAAAGTAGAACAACTTTATAAAAAGCAATAAAAAAACAAAAACAAAGCCAGGTGCAATTGGTTGACAATAGCTATTTGTGGCTTCTGCTTCTACTGATACTTCGGTCACTGCACGTATTAGAGTCTAGACGGTAAAAAAAACAACAACATAAAACAAACAAAACAAATATACAGTCAATGATATGAAAAATCTCAGCCATGACAAAAAAAGAAGAAATATTCCGTCTTTTTGCAGTCGGTGGGAACAGGTGAATTTAATTTTCAAGGTTTGTGTTCTTATTCTGTTTTGATATCATATTCTATTTTATAGTTTTCTTCTTCTTTTACTTCGCACTGCGGAGAGGAGCTCCCAGTCAAGATTTTGCAGTATTACCTGCTTTTTACTTGAAGACATTTTTGTCGTTTACATGCTTTAGGCATTTTTTTTCCTACGTCATGTTTAGCCAACAGGATCTTCGAACTTATTTATGAACATTAAAATGAACTTGATTCACTTAGATACTGAATCTTACAGTTAGCGAATCCGTTCTGAGACTATTAACACTGGATTTCGATTAACTTAGATTTGAAAACACCATTGTTCTAAACTTTGACTTTCTCTATTTTACTATTATTTCAATTAGCTTTTAAGACATATTAAAATGTGGTTAACATTTTTTTTTTTATTCTAGACTACAGGATTCCTTAAGACCCCCCCCCCCATCTTACTATCAAAATGATACCCCCCTACTAACCCTACTAAGACAAAAACAAAAACACCATATAATTGACAACAGTCTTATTAAGTATCACATAGCCTTATTTACATACACTATATTACCTTAGTGTGCTTTCTGTCAGTAGCATAAACAATCGATGTACAGCAGACTTCGGCTACTTTTTTTCCATGCCCATAGAAGCTCCACAAACAAATCTCATTTGAGCCAATAACGTCTTTGATGAAATTTATACGATCACGAAAACGCAAACATAATTTATCAAACAATTCAATATTTTTAAGAAGATTATCATCCGAGGTCCTACAAAGAAACTTCACAATCATTTGAAATAAAACTAAGTTAATTAGACTTAGATACAATAGAAATCATGGTTCCCACTGCTAAGGGCTAATCATTACTTCTAAAGATTTATTTCCATACGATATTTCAGATGTCTTTCCTCCCTTTCTTTTTTTAAGTAGAGATAACTGTTGATTTTTGTCTCACAGTGGTCTTGACGCTATTTATGCATACTGTTTCCGTATTTTTTTTTTAATATTTACGTCATTTTCATTCTTTCGTAATTCAAGGACAGTTACATTTGCGAGTAAGCTAAAAAAGCATTTAGTTGAAAGTAATTTATACTATTATATAGTTGAAAGTACCTCGAACAAAAGTAATTATAACCGAAAGTGAGGGGTTTAATTTTAGCGACAACTTCAGACATCTATATCTGTAAAATCGCTTTTTTAGACTTGATTTACTTTGATATACGACCCTCCACATGTTACATGTTCAAAGAATTGTGAGACCACATGTTCAGACCACAGAGTAATGGTTTTCAATTCAATCAAAAAAAGTTATATTGCCCAGACATGGTTAAAAAATAAATAAGCTTCTTTACTAGGACAGTGATATAACTAAGGAAGAAGATTGTAGGGGCATCGCAGAAAATAGGATAGTGGAAACACAGTTTCTTTGTAGGGCAGTTTAGAGGTTTGGGGGTGTCTTTCGGAATGATGAAAATCGTGAACCTGGAAGAATTCTATTAAATACACCCTGCCCCACCAAGGATTTTATATTTAACCAAAAAGTTGCACCTGGAGTGTTTTTTTCCTTTTTTTTATAAATTATTCTAGACTTAAATTAGAGTCTAAGAGCCATAAAAAAACGATATATTTGATATATTTATATCGTAAAGGATTTATAAAAGCACTCATATTATGTAAAAATGTTTGAGTTGTGTGGTGTATGCCCTTGAAATACATGCTTAAATGTAGGCTAATGTAAACAGTCTTAATCAGGTATATAGGGCCAGAGAAATAGAAATATGGTAGGCGTTCAAGTATCACTAAAGTAAAAATATGCTTGGGTGGTTTTAAATATGATTTACCAAATTGGAATAGTTACCAATTCAGTAGCTATTCCTCTGTGGATCCCTTTCCCTCTCCCCAAGGATATAACCCATGTACAATAACAGTCTTCACTGTAGACTCGGAATGGATCATATTTTAATTGACAAGTACATGCTATCATGGCTGGAGCACTGGAAAGTAAATATCCCACCAAGGATTTTATATTTAACCAAAAAGTTGCACCTGGAGTGTTTTTTTCTTTTTTTTATAAATTATTCTAGACTTAAATTAGAGTCTAAGAGCCATAAAAAAACGATATATTTGATATATTTATATCGTAAAGGATTTATAAAAGCACTCATATTATGTAAAAATGTTTGAGTTGTGTGGTGTATGCCCCTTGAAATACATGCTTAAATGTAGGCTAATGTAAACAGTCTTAATCAGGTATATAGGGCCAGAGAAATAGAAATATGGTAGGCGTTCAAGTATCACTAAAGTAAAAATATGCTTGGGTGGTTTTAAATATGATTTACCAAATTGGAATAGTTACCAATTCAGTAGCTATTCCTCTGTGGATCCCTTTCCCTCTCCCCAAGGATATAACCCATGTACAATAACAGTCTTCACTGTAGACTCGGAATGGATCATATTTTAATTGACAAGTACATGCTATCATGGCTGGAGCACTGGAAAGTAAATATCCCACCAAGGATTTTATATTTAACCAAAAAGTTGCACCTGGAGTGTTTTTTTTCTTTTTTTTATAAATTATTCTAGACTTAAATTAGAGTCTAAGAGCCATAAAAAAACGATATATTTGATATATTTATATCGTAAAGGATTTATAAAAGCACTCATATTATGTAAAAATGTTTGAGTTGTGTGGTGTATGCCCCTTGAAATACATGCTTAAATGTAGGCTAATGTAAACAGTCTTAATCAGGTATATAGGGCCAGAGAAATAGAAATATGGTAGGCGTTCAAGTATCACTAAAGTAAAAATATGCTTGGGTGGTTTTAAATATGATTTACCAAATTGGAATAGTTACCAATTCAGTAGCTATTCCTCTGTGGATCCCTTTCCCTCTCCCCAAGGATATAACCCATGTACAATAACAGTCTTCACTGTAGACTCGGAATGGATCATATTTTAATTGACAAGTACATGCTATCATGGCTGGAGCACTGGAAAGTAAATATCTGCAACAAATTGAAATTTATACTGATAACTGCGCTGAAGAACAAGCGGCAGTTGTGAAACTCTATGTTTTAAATTTTTCATCACATTTCCTCTCCACTACCCGTGACTCTATTAATTCTTTTAGCTAAACTCCGTGCAGTTGAGATGACATTAGACATCCTTATAAAATACGAGATTGAATCAAAGCATGTACTCAATTTGTTAGGCTTTCAGGCAGCTGTTCCTCCGCTGAGTAAGATTCATCATATTGCTAATGAGATGAAATCTATGAGGTTCGTAAACTGATCTTGAAACTTTATACTGGGGTGATAAGATCCGTATTGGGCAGATTTTCATCCGTAAGGGAACAGTAGATGCAAACTGCATATGTTTTAGC
This sequence comes from Artemia sinica, assembly GCA_027921565.1. NCBI lineage: Eukaryota > Metazoa > Arthropoda > Branchiopoda > Anostraca > Artemiidae > Artemia > Artemia sinica. The sequence continues at coordinate 24,072,456 of CM051267.1, read as the reverse complement.
CAATTATACAGCAGGCTTCCAACAATCAACCATCCCAAATGAAATGAAATTAGGATACGAGTGATATTTTAAGAGGTATATCAAGGGTGCAATCCTCACTCATACTATTGTCTTCTTTCGACTCAATGGAAAAATTGGTGATGTAGCGCCAATTAAAATGTGGGGTAGTGCTACTAAATGATGGTCTTTTTGTTGAAGTCTCCGTCATTCTCCCCTTCTTCAAAACTGTTATCAAAGTAAAGAGAAACTTTATCATCTTTTATCTGTACCAAACTTCTTCAGATCCATCATGTATTTGAAACAAATGTACCGGAGTCCAAAACTGTGTAGTCGTCAAAAACCATGAAGTCTCATCACAACCCAAAAAAAGCAATTTTTAAACAAATGACACGAAAAGAAGAAATGTATTTCTGTGACATATGATTTAGTGACGGGCACAATAGCTGCAGAGCATACAAACACTTAAAAAGGGTGGCTCTGCAGACCAACAGCAAAGGGGTGAAAAGGGCTGCAATAATTGCAGTACTTCATGATCAGTACTATCTTGGAGTAACACCTTAATTAACTTTTTGTACTAACAGTGTAAATAATCCAAATATTATTTCCAAAACCCCCCTGCCAGGGGGGTTGGGTCTAAACTTTGGTAAAAAGCCTTTTCTGGCAATTTTAAAATAATGACCTTAAACTAATTTTGTATGATAATATGATTGAACAGGCCAGACATGTTCAAATCAACAAAGTTGCAAATCAAATATGGCTCGTTAAAAATAAAAAGTTTCTTGGTTAGAACATACAGAGTTTTTCCACATAATTAAAGTATTTTTGCAGCTAGGATAACCAGCAAAAGTTTTCAGAAAACTGATTAATTATGCATCTTCAAATACCTCTTAACGACGTTTCGAGATTTCTGAGAATTAAACAATGGGACGAGGCAGATAAAACTACAACCCTTTAGCGATGCCGAAATTAAAAAAAAATTTATTAATTATTTAAAAGACAAAAAAAGATCAATATTACTCCTATAGCTTGACTTTCACGATGAAGACGGTTCATTTTAGTACGAAAGAAAAGAACATCCTCCGTTTTTTATTATAAGCCAGTTTAGTACCAAAAATAAGACCAACAATGACAAAGTGGACAAATCACGAAAAAACAATAAAAGGTGTATAATTAAAGTTAAAGAAATACTTACGCAGTATACGAGTATTTATTATTGTGCCTATTTATCAAAAACTTGACGACGGGCTGAAAAAGATAAGAAAAACTATTAAAGATACAAAGATCAAATCAAGTAGCAGTCAAACAAACTGTAAAGTCTAGATTAATACAAGCACGATCCCCACTAAAGCAGAGGCGATAAGACTAACCCGTAATAGCTTCACTCCTATCGTACTAATTACCTTGACCAGAAAAGATGCAGGCAAACCTATTTATAAAAAGTTTCATTCTCCCAAACCAACTTCACGCTCATTTAAAAGGAGTCCCGACCACTCTAAATACAAAACAGAACTTTTTTCCGAGACTAGCAACATATTATCTATTACACATCGATTACATCTGTCTTAAAAAGACGCAACACTTCGCAACCTGAATCAATAGCTTAATACTTTACAATAATATCTATAACTACATACGAGGAACACTTAAATATACAACACGTGATAAATTTAAATATACATACTACCCCCTAGTACTTAAATACTTCAATTTTTCCAATGATTTTCAATCTGTATGACTGAAGTCATCATCAGTCACCTCTTCCCGCGGATTTGAAAATAAAGGTGAACGTACTACACCATGACCGATTCCAATTCATAGAAGAAATTCACTCTGCATGATTGGAAGGGTAAAAGTAATGTCCTTAGGCTTGTACTCCCTCCAACAACCCCGCTCATACCTAACTTTGCAAATAAAGACTTTCTGTGCCATTTTCTACCCAAGATAAAAAAGATAAAGGTAAAAAATACGGCATTGGACTTTACAGTCCCTACAGAGGGCGCTGATCTCTGTTTCTTGGCCCTTCAGCCAGGAAGTGCAATGGGGGGTTGGGGACCAACCATCCTGTGCTCTCGAGCACCCTTCCTGTTTACCTTCCCCAGATTTCTCCAAGTACCCATTTAAAGCTGGGTCGACTCTGGCTGAGCTTAGAGAGTCACACCACTGACCCCCGTCCCAAACCCAAATAATTGAGTACACTAGGATTCGAACCCTCGTCCTCTCGGACAAAGATAAATCAGGGATTATTTAAAGAACAGTCAACAATTATAGCACACTAAGTGTGTATTTCACAATGATCTTTGATTTCGACCAAATATCGTATTTAAGGATATTGGGCCCATGTAAATTTTGATCCAATAGTATGGGGGTTACAGGGGCACCCTTGGTAAAAATAAGGTGAGGTGATCGAAGCTAGTTGGCCTCTAACCAATTTTGGTCCTTAAAAATCGCTCTAGACGTTTCGCTTTCCGATCAAATGACCCCTTTCCCGATTTTCCATAACCATTTTTTCTATGCCAAGGGGCCTTGAGTAAATATTGATCAATAAAAATTAACAGTAAATGAAAAACATGTTGCTAATTACTTACTCAAAGCTACTAAATTGACTTTGATTGGCAGTTAGGCAAAGTATTTCCAGTATAGGTACTTTATCGTGCATTTTATTCGAAAATAAAAACAGAAAAAAATCATGAAAAAAGGTAAGCCTACCGATAAAAGTAAAGAGTAAAAATGGAACCTAAAACTAACAACATTTTCAATTCTCAGTCTATGCAAAACAAACACACAAGAGTACATTTCAATAGCATAAATTACATTATTCCTTTCTCCCTCCCCCCCCCAGGAGTGATCGTATTGTTTTTAGTATCTATGACACATGCAAAATCGCATAAGATGACAAATAATTCTGAAAAGCTAAAGAAAAAGCAATGGAACAAGAAACAGCAAAGATCACACTGAATTGCAAAAAAAACTGTTGCACAACGAAATTTGCTGTTAGAAAACAAAGCAAAACCACATGAGATGATGGAACGTGTTAGTTTAGCACGTGTGAGTCTCTGAAGGATAAACAGGAAAGAGGAATTGCTTTTTAGTATCTATTATACGTGCAAAATTACACAAAATGACTCCGAACACCTAAAGAAAAAGGCAAGGAACAAGAAACAGCAAAAATTACACCGTATTGCAAACCAAAATATGACTTCAAACTAAAGAATAACACGGTAATTAAGCTACTGCGTAATTTAGATAATAGTTTCAGAAATTACAATGGAATAGAGAACGTTTTATTTTAACACCTGTAAAGGAAAAACAGGAAGGAGGAATTACATTCACATCAGAATTTTTTAGTTTAACTAAAATTGTTGATTTGCCAACCTTTGACTTGAAACAAAAGAATAGAACGATGATTATGCCAATGCGTAATTTAGATATGTCAGAAGACGTAGGCGTTGGAACATTCCTGGTTATTATTGAATTATGTAACAATGCAATTAAAGCAAAACCATAAAGACTGGGGGAAAGCTAGGAAAGAAGTTTTTTGGTATATATGACGTCATGCAAAAGTATACATGATTCCGAATGAATCCGAACTGCTAAAGCAAAAGGCGCGGGAAAATGTCTGAGGTAATGATGCACGAAAATGAAGCGCAACAAGATCTGTGGCTAAAATACATGAGACGACACGCATCACAACAAATCCCAACTGAAAATAATGGTGGTGCTAAAGGTCAGGATTTAAAGATCTTCTCTGTCTTTTAAGAACCAAGGTGATTGGAGGGCAAGCAGCTTCCTTTCCGTCATCTTTTTGCGACCAAGCTGCCCCTGTGGCCGCATGCCACTGGATCAAAACTCAAGATGAGTGTTTGTGGCTTCAAAACCCACACATTCTATGCTATGCTATTTTCGACATAGTTGAAAAAAAAAATATAAATGTTCTTACTTTTATAACTTTAATAAATCAAATAATATTAACATTTTGATTACTAAATATCAGCATATGTGTATTAAACTGACAATGCACATTCATTTGTATTTTCTTTAGTAAAGTGCAAATTATGTTCTGGCCTTGGGAAGGCATAGGGGGTTTTAAGCCCAACTTATGTTAATTTCTGCCCGTTTGAGTTTGAATCGGTTATTTATTGTAATTTCTGTTCGTTTTGGGTTTCATTTATTTATCATTGCTGATTTCCGGTAGTTTCACGCTTCGTAGATTATTTGAATTTATTTTTGCTCATTTTTTTGTTTAATGGAGTTCTTTACTTTTCTTTGAAAAACTTATTTTGTGGAAAAAGTTTCTTTAATTAATTTCTGTTCGTTTTATATTGACATAGTCTTTTCAGGGAAGACGAAAATAGTACTTTAAATCTTTTCGTTTTTTTAAGACTATAGTTTGGTCTGCTATTTGTATGCTACAGAAAAATTTTCAGCAATTTTTAACAACAAACACCCTTTTAAAAATCTGGACACAAATAGTAGTGTTTAATTTCGTTTCATACCTCCTCTAGTTGACCTGAAATGGAAAACTTGATACCATTCGCAAAAAAATCTGCTTACTTTCTTTGATAGGTTGGATACACTTAAGCTATTTTGACTTGGTTAAATGTTAAGAGCAGAAGTAGCCCCGAAAGTTTGAACATAATACCCTCAGTCGTTCTTGGGATACTGCTGAGATGCCTTATTGAGAATTAGCATTAACACAGTGCATTTTGATTTAATCTTAAGGCAGCATTTAGTTTTTAAACATAAAGGCAAATGGGGGGGGGTGGCATGGGAGGGAGATTAGTTGCCCTCCAATCACTTTCGACTATTAAAAAGGGCATCAGCCCTTTCTATTTTCAATCAAATGAGCCCTTTTCGAAGATCCTACGACAACTCCTTCGATACGAAGCGCCTGGTCTAAACAACAACAACAACAAAATCATATATTATACCCAAATCTATCTTTACTATAAAAATTTAAAGCCTTCCAATCACTTTCGACTATTAAAAAGGGCAGTAGGCCTTTCGACTTGCAATCGAATGAGCCCTTTTTGAGTTTCCAACACAACGCTTTCTACAAACATCTTCTATGCCCCCAGGGCATAAATTACAACCCTTAGCCTAAGGGCCGTGAGGGATGTTGTCATCCTCTAAGAGATAATTTCCAGAACTTTCAACTACGTTAAACAAAATGGATATCTCAAAATTTTGATTGGATGTGTTTTGGAAAATTTCCAATCCAATGAGCATTGAGATCAATGAGAATTTGAATTTCCAATCCAATGAGCCCTTTTTGAAGTTTCTACGACAAAGATTTCAATAAAAACTTATATGTCCCCAGGGCATAACTTACAATCCTTGCCCTGAAGACTGTGGGGGGAGTGTCCTGCTCAAATATATAATTTCCTGAACTTTAAAGTGTGTGGAACAAAATGGCTATCTTAAAATTTTGATTGGATGTGTTTGGGGAAATCGTGGGCGTGGAAGGGGTGTTAGTTGCCTTCCAATTACTTTCGACTATTAAAAAAGGCAATAGCCGTTTTAATTTCTAATCAAATGAGCCCTTTTTGAAGTTTCTAGGACAACGAGTTCTATAAAAACCTTATATGCCCCCAGGGCATAACTTACAACCCTTGCCCCAAGGGTTGTGGAGGAGTGTCCTCCTCAAAAACATATTTACTACCTGGAAATCAACTACGATGAACAAAATGGCTATCTCAAAATTTTGATTGGATGTGTTTGGGGGAATGATAGGCGTGGGGGGAGCTAGTTGCCCTCCAATCACTTAGAATATTAAAAAAGGCAGTAGCCCTTTGAATTTCCAATCGAATGAGCCTGTTTTGAAGTTTCTACGACAACGCCTTCTATAAAAACCTTATATGCCCCCAGGGCATAACTTACAACCCTTGCCCTGAAGGCTGTGGGGGAGTGTCCTCCTCAAAAACATATTTTCTATCTGGAAATCAACTATGCTGAACAAAATGGCTATCTCAAAATTTCGATTGGATGTGTTTCAGGAAATGGTGGGCGTGGAGGGGTGTTAGTTGCCTTCCAGGGCACAAACCACTCCAATTTCCAATTGAATGAGCCCTTTTTGAAGTTTCTACGACAACTTCTTCGATACGAATTGCCCTGCTCTAAAGGAAAAAAATAATAAATAATACATTGTGCCAACATCGTTCTTATACGCCCTCAGGGCATAACTTAAAACCATTGCCCCGAGGGTTGTGGGGGAGTGTCCTCCTGAAAAACATATTTTCTATCTGGAAATCAACTATGCTGAACAAAATGGCTATCTCAAAATTTTGATTGGATGTGTTTGGGGGAATAATGGCGTGGGGGGGGGGGCTAGTTGTCCTCCAATCACTTTCGACTATTAAAAAGGGCACTATCTACTCCAATTTCCAAGCGAATGAGCCCTTTTCGAAGTTTCTACGACAACTCCTTCGATACAAAGTGCCCGGGTATGGAGAAAAAATAAATAAATAATACATTGTGCCAACATCGTCCTTTACTTAGGCAGCACTTGCGCTGCCTAAGTAAAGGCATATATATATATATATATATATATATATATATATATATATATATATATATATATATTATATATATATATATATATATATATATATATATAGTGACAGTTATTTATCTAGGATATGACTTCATTTACTCTCAGATTCGAGCTACATCCACATCATACATATTATGAATGTTAAATTCAAATAACATGTAACAGCGCAGTGGATAAGGCCGCGCTAGAGGTTCAATCCCAGCTGTTGCAAGGAAGTTGCTAAAGTTACAGGGAATTTTTTTTTCTGCTATTTTTAACAGAGCATATTTTTATTTACTTACAAAAAATAAAAGGATTCATATTTTGCAGTCAATGCCTGCTACTGCTGACGCTTGATGTTTTGTGCTGATTGCTTTATAGTCTTCAGATTTCAAAATCCCCTGCTTTGCTATTTGAAATTTGATACTAGATTGTGGACCGTATCCTGCGTTATAACCAAACTGTCTCATACCACTGCTTACTCTGTTCCTGTTTTGTTGTTTAAATCGGGTAAGAAATGAAAGGTCAACTCAAGCCACCTCGTGAACTAAGGTCAGACAGCTCACTCCAATTTTCTGGATCAGAATCTGTTTCTGAGCCACTACTCATGCTCACTAACCACATAAATAGTATAAAAATCAACCATAAAATGCTAGCAGATTCACTGCAACCAGAAAACCTTAAATCTTCAGTGAAAGGGTTACTTGATGACATCATATTGGCTAAGATCTCTTCACAGGTAGATGAGGCAGTGATTAAAATGAAAGAGGAACATATATTCATGCAACACGATGTCACTATCTCTTCAGATAAGCTGGATGCAACCAAGCAGGATGTATATGCTGGCCTCAACCTAAATCTTAGTAATCTAGGGGATAAAATTCTTGAAAGCTATAACAGGCGCATATTTTCTTTTGAATCTTCTTTGACTACTTTAGAGTCATCCATAAAAGACCTTGAAAACTCTTTCAGGCCTATCTAGTCCAACCTGGCAAGATCAAATGACCGTTTTGAACAGCAGGCTTTGAGCAACCAAATTATTGTCTTTGGGGTAAAAGAAGATGCCTCCATTGAAAACACTGAAAGTTGACTCTTGTCACTATGTGCTGGGAAATTTCCTGGTATACCAATTATTCAGTCTGATGTTGTATCAGCCAAAAGAATTGGCAAACCATCTGCACAACCCATTGTTGTATAATTTTGCAACTTACGAGTTCGTCAACTGCTTCTCAGACAAAAGAAGGATTTGAAAGGATCTGGGATACTATTTTCTGAGACACTTACAAAACCACGCTTACAACTTCTCTCATATGCCAAGTCAAAGCTTGGCTTACGTAATGTTTGGTCCAGTAAAGGTGATCTCCTGTATAAAACCCAATCTGGAAGAGTGGTTAATTTTAATGATCAGAATGAAATTGATTTATGTGCTGCAAGTGCAGAAAATTAAAGTGATGGATTTAGATTTATTTTGTTATAATATATTCAATTGTTTCTGTAGGAATTTACATGATGTTCTTAAAATATTCCTCTATTATTCTTTACTGTCTTCACATAATTTTGACTGGTGCCATGTTACACTTTGAGCTAATAGTTTAGATGATATGTCCCTTCCCACTAATATTTCTTTATGTTTGTTTGTGATTCTGTCACCTTCATGTTGCCTGATTTCTATTATATTCTTGTCATGCCAATATACTTGTAACTCACATAATTTTAACTGGTCACACATTATTGTTTGTGCCAATACTTGGAATAATATGTGCCTTCCCACTGATTTTTCTTTATGTTTGTTTGTTATCCTTTCACCATCATGTAGCCATAATTTTGACTGTTCCCATATTATACTTTGGGCCAATACTTTGAACAATATATGCTATCTCATTGATATTTCTTTATCTTTGTTTGTGATCCTATCACCCTTTTGTAACCTGAATTCTATCATATTTTTGTCATGTCAGCACATATGCATTTCACATAATTTTTTACAACCCATATTATACTTTGGGCTAATATTTTGAATAATATGTGTCATTCCATTGATATTTATTTAATTTTTTTTTGTGATCCTATCACCTTCATGTAGGCTGGTTACTATCTTATTTTTTTTTCATGTCAGCATACTTACAGCTAACATAATTTTTACTGGTCCCAAATTACAAATTGAGCCAATACTTTGAATAAAATGAGCCATCCTACTGATACCAATTTATGTTTGTTTGAGAACCTTTCACCTTCATGTAGCCTAATTTCTATTATTTGTTTGTCAGTCCAGCATGCTTGCAGCTCACGGTATAGCAACTGGTGTCACTTTATACTTTGGCCCAATACTTTGGATAATTTGTGCAATCCCACTGATATTTCTATGTGTGCATTTGTTATTTGTGATAAATATGGGTGATTTCTCTTTCCTTTTGAATTCTTCTAGTCTTAATTCAGTTATCTTTGATCAACCATGTAGTGCTGGTAAACAAGAGGCACACACATTTGACCCTCTCCTTAAATCTATGGTTAATTCTAGCTGCAATTATCACACTACCATTGATTATCGTGATAAAATTATACCCTCACTGTCTTTAAATTGTAGTTTTAATGTATTTTGTTTGAACGTGCGTGGGATAAGAGATAAGTGGGATTGTCTGAAATCATATTTGTGGTCTGATAATTCTTGCCCTTTTGATGTAATAGGTTTAACAGAAACATGGTTATCTGATGGTGAAAATTTTACAGCCTATGATATGCATGGTTATGTTGCTGTCCATATCCCTAGAATGATAACATAGTGCTCATGGGGTATTTCTTTATTTATAAAATCTGATATTGAGTTTAGTAGAAGGTCTGACCTTGAATCCTTGTTTACATCAGTAGTGTCAAATAGTAGGACTGTTTATTCTCTTGTCATTGATCTAAAAAGCCAGTTTGCATGTGATACTGTTTGTTTGTTTTATAAGCCCCCTCCTTTTCCAACACATATGTTCTGCGATTTGCTTGATCAGCTTTCTTGTGTGGGGTCTTTCTCTAAAAAACGTATCTGTGTTTTTGGAGATTTTAATTGTAATATGTTACATATTGGATCAAGTGATGAATGTGACCATCTCTTTGATGTGCTTTCTTCTTCTGGGCTACCTGCTTCAATTTTTTTCCTTCTCGTGTTGACCCTACCAGAAATTCCGCCACTTTAATAGATAATATTTTCATTTCTCATTCTTCTAATTTGAAGTTTACTTCTGGTCTTGTTTTCATTGATCTTTCTGATCACTGCCCTATTTATGTTTCACTTTTTGTGCCTCAAACTGAGAGTGCTGTGGATGAGCGGGTTGAGTTTTCTTTTAGGACTTTCACAGATAAAGAAATTTCTAATTTAATGCATAGTCTTCAGAGTAATGATTGGTCTAGTGTTCTTGAAGCTAATGATGTTGAATGTTCAACGAGTTTATTTTTGTATCGTATGGGAGCTCTGTTGGATAAGCATTTTCCTCTTAGAAAGAGGCCAAGGAATTCCACACCCAAATGGCCATGGATGTCTAGAAGTCTGATCAATGCTACACATATAAAGGCGTCTCTGTTCAAGGCTGCATGTAAAAGTAAGACACAGGATGATCTTTTGAAGTATAAACTTTATAAAAATGTGCTTACTTCTTCAGTACGTACAGCCAAAAAACTCTATTTTTCACGTCAAATTGATGAGTGTAAGGGGAATTTGCGAAAGGTTTGGACAGTAGTTAATGAAGCTCTTTATCGCAAGAAACTCAAACAGTCCCCTCCATGTCATTACAGGAAAGCTGATGGATCTTTTGTGGACAAAAATTCTTCAGCGAGCGCCTTCAATTCGTATTTCACCACACTTCCTTCTGTTCCTATCCCACCCCATAGCAGAATAAGTAGTTTTCCCTTAGCAGAAAAGTCATTTTTCCTTTCCCCATGCAGTGATACCGAAATTTCTAATATTATTTCTCAGCTTTCAAGTAGCCGTTCAGTTGATGGTTTTAGTTTGAGCTGTAATGTTCTTAGAAATTGGTAAGCTTGTTTCTAGCCCCATCTCACACATAACTAACCTCTCTCTTTCTTCTGGTGTTTTTCTTCATTTATTTAAAGTTGCTAATGTTGTACCTCTGTATAAAAAAGGTGATTCATCGCTAATTTCAAACTATAGGCCTATTTCTCTTTTTCCCGTTCTAAGGTTGTTGAAAAAGCAGTGTATTGTAGACTCTCTTCATTAGTATTTAGTACTAATACGACTGTAGGAAATTCTCTCATAACTAACCATCAGTATGGTTTCATCCCAGTTTTTCTACCTTGCATGCACTTTCAGATGCAACAGAGTTTGTGCGTGTTAACCTTGACAAGGGCTTGTGTGTTTTGGGTCTATTTCTTGACTTTTCAAAGGCATTTGATATGGTCATTCACTCTGTTCTTTTGTCTAAATTATCTTTATTTGGAGTGCATGGAGTCCCACTTGAATGGTTTAGGTCTTGCCTCTCAGGGAGATCTCAGTATGTTTCGATTAATGGTACTTCTTCCTCTACCTTGCCTATTTTGAAAGGCATCCCACAGGGCTCTGTGCTTGGACCACTTTTGTTTTTAATTTATATTAAAAGATTGGTGCTGGTCAAATGGTATGACTCTCAACGGCCAAAAAAGTGCCATTGTACACTTCAGGACCCCTTATCGTATGAGAGACGTAAGGGAGCCAATAATCCTGACTTATGGGAATGATATTATATATGCGGTATATAATTTATACCGCAAGCTACTATTGTGAAATTTCTTGGTGTTTATCTTGACTATTTTCTTTCTTTTAAACCCCATATAACTCATATCCGCTCCCTTGTCCTCCGCCAATCTTCAATGTTACACAGGGTTAACTCATTTCTTCCCCCAGAAGTTATGCTTTCTATTTATTATGCTTTTATTTTTCCTTACCTTTCTTATTGCTTTTCTGGCTGGGGTAGTACTAATAAATCTGTTCTCTGCTCACTTCAAAGAGCCCAAAATAGGGCTGTGAAGGCTAATTTTCTTCTACCTCGGTTTTACCATTCCTCTGATCTTTATAATGATACTGGAATAGCTCCGCTGGATCGCATTGTGGGTAAAAGTTACCTTTATTTAGCGCATTCTGCTTTTCTAGGTACACTTCCACCGTCTCTGCAGCAGTTTTTCTTACGGTCAGGCTCAGGTAGGTACTCTTCTTTTTTACGTAGTTCTTCTCGCAGATTTATTTTAACCAAACGATCATCTACAGCAGCTCAGAGGTCTCCTGTTCCTGTTTTTCAATCAGTTCGACTTTGGAACTCCATCCCTTCTGATGTTCCTTTATTTGTTTCTGTAAAGGCAGTTTCTCGTCGGGTGTTTCCATTTTAATTTTTTTCTATCCTAATTTATATGTCTCTCTTCTCTTCATTTAATGTATTTTTCAGATTTTAAAATGTTTTTCGGTTCTATCCTAATTTTTTTATCTCTTTTCTTCATTTAATTTTTTTCAGTTATATGTTGAGTTTCCTTCTAAATCCTCTATTTCATAAATGTCCTTGTCTTGTTCCAGTGTTTTTTGTTTTTTTTTATGTGCTTGTATATGTATGTGCTTTATTGCATGCGCTTTATAAAAGTGTTTTATTTTGTTTTGTTGGCCCTTTACAAGCTAAGCTTCTTGGGCATGTAAAAACCTTACGTTTTGTAATTGTTTTCTTTTAGTATTAATAAATTGATTGATTGATTGATTAGTAGTTTATCTCACTCAGGCTAGGCTGATTATCTGAGAGCCCACACAGAAAAACCAGTTTTAAACAGATCAAACTTCTTGAACACAGTCGGGATAACACGCAAGTGTTGAATATTTCTTGGGTTGGTGTTCAAAGAAGTTCACCTTTTTTATAATATTTTCTGGGAAGACTTTAAAAATTTCGCTTTCAATCAGATCAGACTTCAGACAGCGATACCATCTGGTCGTTTTGCTTGATAGAATTTACCGTTTCTGTGAGAACTTAACTCCAAAAATCTTGCTACACTACTTTAAAAAGCACTTTCTTTGACAACCAGTAGTAAAACTTGTAGGGTTAATTAAAGAAAGCAATACCTTTACAGAAGAACTCAAAAATAGTTGCTCTTCAGTTTGGGAAGTGATTAGAGGAATACGACACGTTGCTTCTGGTCCCTTGTCTTTCTTTTTCAATGCTACTTCAATTGCGCCAATTAAATCTAAACATAAAATAATATAGATTTTCATTAAAATCAAATGCAATAATTCATGCATTACACGTTATGGTTGTAAAAAGAAATGTATACGCAATAAAAAAAGACAACTATTGGAATGTCTGCAAAAAATACATGTTCTCAACAGCAACTTGATACCTATCTAGTACAGCAATACAATTTTCGGAAAATCTAGAAGTGCTACTTTGCCCTCACCCGCGCATGCCCAAGTGATTACCTGGTCTTTCATCTATACAAAGATCTGCAAGCGGGAGGTCAGAACCTTGTCGAGCACCTTTGTCTCCTGTATCAAATGATTTTTAATGCTGGGGTTGTTCCAGACCTATTCTGCACGGGTGTAATTACTCCTGTATTAAAGAAGGGAAAAGACGGGGGCCAGTGTTCTTCTTACCGCCCAATAACCGTCGCGCCTATACTGTGCAAGTTATTTGAATTGCTTGTTGTAAATAGGCTTAGTGCTACATGTGACACGCCGGATAACCAACTTGGTTTCAAGAAGAAAATGAGTAGAGAACACGCGCATTATTTGATTGCTAATTTGTTGATTGACGCCGATGATTCAAATGAGACTTTGTATTTTGCCGGTCAAGATGTCAACCGCGCGTTTGACTCGTGTGTGCACCCTCAGATATTGTTGTCAGCTCGGAAACGTGGCGTGGATAAGTCTACTATACGCGCACTGAGGAATATGTATAGTAATTTAAAAGCGCGTGTAAATGTACCATGTGTTAATGCTTTAACCCTATCTTCTAGTCTTATACCCGTAGAGAAGGGAATACGCCAAGGAGTACTTACTTCACCACCGCTATTCAATAATAGTATTATTTCATCGCAAGAACCGGTTTAGTCTACATGTATCTTTAGAGGTCTCAATGTTTCGCTGATCGATTATGCCAACGACATTTTGAACGCGAGTAGAACACTTATAGGCATCGAAGAGACTTTCCGTGTTTTGAGTAAGGAGTATGGTAACATAGGTCTTTCTTTCAATCCCCAGAAGAGTGAAGTTCTCGTGTTTAATAGCCGCGTTAAAGATAGTGTACCAGTTGATGTTATTTTCGGAATTTTATACGATTAATTCTTCGTCTAAGATTATGTACCTCGGCCTTCCAATTTGTAACGATCTTAAAGAAACCCGCGATTGCCTTGTTTCGTTGTTTGCTGTAAAGACACGCAGAGCTTATGGAATTCTCGTTTCAATGAAGTGCCACTTTAACCGTTTTCTACTTGCAAGGGTGTATAATGCTTTTGTTTTGCCACATGTGCTAGCCCTATCTCCGTTTTGGAAAATATTTACCTCGTCTGATCGCCGCAATATTCGGTCTATTTTCTACAGATACAGCAAGTATCTGCTTCGTCTTCCAGTTTGGATGAGGAATTCGAATATATCTCTGAAGTATGGTATAGCCGACCCGCTTATAGCTGTACTGAATCGCCGTGTTCGATTTGCAAAGGCGTTTGAACCAAGCCTCTCTTCATTATATTTCGCAATAACTTAAATTTGTCTTTTTTGTTTGTCGTAGGAATGTTCTTAATCTTGTTTTTCTGTAGTTGAGTTTTCTTCGGATATTTTGTTGTTATTTGATGTTACTTTTTTTCTTTTCTTGTACTCCATTTACAGCATTTTGTATGTTTAATAATGGGTAATAAAATAATAATAATAATACCATTACAAAAAATTAACTTGTTATTGTTTTTCTCTCCTTTAATACAGTGTTTCCAAATGCGCAGTATGTGTGCCCCCCGAAGGGAACGAGAAGATCTTGGTAGGGTTACCCATTGCACCGGAGTTTGACAGGGGGGGGGGTAAGAGTTGCATCAGAGTTTACTCCGGATGTACACCTGTACCGTAAAAGTAACAAGATATTGGACGCGGAACCGCATCTCCAACTGAAATTAACAACCAGGAAATTATGATGATCTTTCATCTCAACACAAATATTCTTCTTCTTTTCCTTGATCGAAATAAATGTCAACCGTAGTACAACTTTCATTTGTATGTACCAAGGAAATAGAAAAAATATATACATATATTTGGATTGTTATAAAATATATTTATTTTTTCGAACAGGGGCACTCAGCGTTACGAAAAGTAAAGACATGGGCAAATATATCCCTATGCCAAAATTGGGAAAATACTGCTGTAATTAACGAATAGATGTCACCAAAGTTTCAGAGGGGATATCCCTTTCCGGCACGAATTATGAAATCGTCAGAAAATTCCACTTTTTTGCGTTTCCTATGTCCCTGGACTTAGAAACCGACAAATATTGAACTAAAAAAAAATTTATTCCAACTACGAAATGAAATATAAGGTGGTCTCTGGTAAAAACCACTTTGACACATGTGCAGAAAAAACCTCACTTCTAGTGAAAAGAACTAAAGCAGTTCTTCGGGTAGTTCATGGACAAAGGAAATTTGCAAACTGAACACTGCCATTTTGTGCGATGGGGCCAATCTTTGTACAACATTGAGCATGTCTTCTTAGAGTACCCTGAACAGGTAAGAGCTTTGATTGATCCAATTTCTTTTCATGAGGAACGTAAGGCTTCAATTTGGGGATAACTTGCGATTTCCTGGATGGCTAACCTCTCCCGCCCTTATACGAATAACTTCAAACGAAACCAGCGACAATACAACATCTAAAGTCCTTCAACGTCATCTTGTTAGAATCTGGTATAGTGGACAACTTGAACAAGACAAAGGCATTGACCATTGTAATGTTGATGAAGTACCACAGTAGGCGGTACCACCACTTTCTGCTTTTCCTGTCTATCGCATAGAGAGACTTGAACATATCAGCTTTATTCATGCAGTCCATAAACTTGTTGTACTCGACGACCATGTTTGGGTATGTAACTTGGGTAACAGATCCATCTTTGTCCTTCCTACTGATCTGTGTCACTTCTCCTCCTTTATAAATCGTCAAATTAAGTTGTATACATCGTTTATCCTTCCATCGTAAACAGTGGATTCCATCTGACCTCACAGCATAGTCTGAATCACCTTGTCTAAGCTCTTTTTCGGCTTTGAGTTTGGGTTTACCTTTACGGTTTGCACGAACTGTAGGTTTAATAAACTGATAAAATTGTCAAAATAAATGTGATATTTTTTGCCTTCTAATCCAGTCGTAAGATCTATAACTACTCGTTCTCCAAGTCCAAAATCGGTAGTGTCAGCAAGACTCGGTGAAGGAATCAACATCTTTGACTTCAAATATCTTACCCCACTTCTTCTCTATGACTCGAAGGGGAAAATAATCTTTGTCGTTGCTTAATTCTGGCTTATCGTTTGCTTCTGTTACTCTGTCCACTAAATAAGCGGTTTCGTCGTCACTTGATGATAACTCTCAAGCCAGTAAGTTTCTCAGAGATTCAGCATTTTAAATCTGGCAGCCAATCATCACCATCATCCTCTGATAACATGTCAAGTTCGGATTCTGGATCTGAAGGTATGTCATCAAAACACTTTGAGATATCCTGTATCCGCAAAGGACGGCCTGCCATAACGATTTAGCTGAAAAAGAGCAAATTTAATTTGAGATTTTAGATGCTAGACCAAGTCTTTTAGAAATTGCTTGGGTTTCATTTTTTTTTTTTTGTGCTGGCGAAATGGTGTCAAGCTCAAACCACTCCAAAAAAACAAGAAACAACTTTTTAGCATATGTTACAAGGTGGTCATCGGGGATGTCCAGCCTCTCATGTCCAATATCTTCTTATCGTGCTTGTATCTGAAACTGTGATGCTACTAACTCGTACTCTACTGCACAAAGAACAAATTGGCAGGAAAACAATATTAAAGATATAACAATTACTAAGTATTTTGAGTTTTCTTACTTTTTCTTAAAAAGACAGCAAGTGGTCGCATCGAAATACCGAGCTATGCCTCACTAGGTGTCAATTAGGCTGCCCATAAAATTTCACCCGTCAGATAGCGTTGCTTGGCATATGCTAGACCAATGGTTTCTTATTTTAACCACCTATGTTTCATGGAAAAAATATGAAAAGGTGGTTTCACTGAGGAACCACTTCGTCGGAAAGGGATATCAGATAAATTTTCAGAGATATTGGGAGAGAGGGAATCCGACGGGAGGGCTGCATATAATTACAAGCTTTTTTTTTTCTTGACAGATTCACACAAATGTAAGTAAGCATTCCACCAAAGTACCCTGAAATCATACCATGAAGAAGGGGCAGGAACATCCAATCAAGTCATTGGATCTAACACTAGTTACAACTGAAAATCATATCCACATAGTGTCTCAATTTTGAATAATTTATGTACAGCTTAGAGAACAAATACTCGCAAATACGTCATTTAAATTCCAAATATCTCTAAATAAAAATCAAGAAAAACGAAAACCTTCGTTCTGTCACAGAATTTACTTACTTTAGACCAACTTTAAGCAGAAATTTTCACAGGCCAAAATCTATTAGCTCGTACATTTCTCACCAAAGTTTTGTCCCACCACCTGATAAATTAAAAGAAACAAAGGTGATCGAAACAAAGGTTGGCACGCGGCAGGCTTCTATATATAGATTCTCACTGTCGCTTGTCTTCTAAACGCAGACAATTTTAGACTTTTCTTGATGTCATGACGTCCAAATGGACCTTAAATTAGAAGTGTTGCCTTTGTAAAATTACATTTATTTTTATTGGACCCTTAACTTTTGCCTCGGCTTGTCTTTTGTCATTATGAAAGACATTTCGCCGAACCTCTGTTTCATTTAATTATTCAGGTGATGGGTCAAAAACTTCTTTTTTTTCCAACGATTGGTCTAGTCCAAGTTTTTGATTTTACAAGGTATGGAAGGCATTGACGACCACCTTTGTTTCTTTTAATTGTTCGGGAGGTGGGAAAAAAACTGCAAATTTTCGTTTTTTGGGCCTTTCAACAGACATTATATTATATAAATAACTGTTTTGTTGGAGACTCAACAATCTTATTTATGCTATGAATAACATCATATAAGAAAATACTTATTTGATGTCATAAGAAATACTTTTTATGCGAGAATATCCTAAGACACCAATTTTCCCGAAAAAGTATGGAGCCGTTTTCGAGAATATACATAAATAAATTTTTACAAAATCATTATTCGGGTTGCAGCGGTAGCTAGCAGCCTAGTAAGAGACGATCACGTCCAATTTTAAGAAATACAAAAACCCTTAACTCCTAAAAAAAGAGTCAGATCAAAACATAAAGTTCACCATTAGAACCACCTTGTCCGAAACCCCTAAATAGGAAACTTTCTGTCCCTTGGCTTGAACAGCAAGGGAAATATATTGGCATGAAAATCAAGAAAAGTGGCAGCTACTACAGCATTCTGCCTAAACGGTATCTTTTTTTCTTCCGAAGATAGCTTAGCACTTGAACATCGTAGAGTTATTCAAAGGCTCATTTGAAAGGAAATTAATAAGGTTAAAGACCTTTTGTAATTAAAACAAGTTTTTTTTTTAATAGAATCAATTTTTTACAAAAAAACTGCATATTTCATGTTAGAGATCGATCAATGACGTCATAACCGTTTAATAGTAAAGAACAAACTTCCAGACCATAGTAACTAAAATAAGATTATAATTTCATGTTAAAGATTGATCGATGATGTCATAATCGTAGGTTGTAGCCAGGTCGTCTCTTACTATTCCAATTAAGAAAAAGCCATAGTATTTTCCTGTTTGTAATATAGTTAGGATTTCGGTAAAGGGAAGACAATAATGATCCCCAATGACAAAAATGACGACAGCAGCAATGAAAATGATGATGACGGTGATGACGTCAGGCTCCGGAAAAGTCTAAGGGTCATACAGCTCAGTGTTCTTTCAGTCTTCTCCTCCCACATAAATAGAACGATGCAGCCCTGAGATTGGCTTTGTTTACCCTTGAGGAAAATTCTATTCAGTAGCATTTCATTCCTCATTGAATGATCATCTCTGCTGTGCACTGTTTGTTAGCTAGCTGCTGACGTCATAACAGCGACTTTGATTTTTAAATACGGATAAATTTGATTTGTATAATCACATACAAAGATAGTATATATATATATATATATATATATATATATGATAGTATATAGCCCGGCGGCTTCGCCGCTGGTCTCCGGCCCTCGGCACACGGCAGGCTTCTATATATAGATTCTCGTTGTCCCTTGTCTTCTAACCGCAGACAACTTGAGCCTTTTCTTGATGTCATGACGTCCAAATGGACCTTAAACAAGATGTAGTTCCTTCGTAAAATTACGTGTTTTTTTTATTCGACCTTTAACTATTGCCTTGGCTTGTCTTTTGTCATTATGAAAGACATATCGCCGAACTTTTGTTTCTTTTAATTGTCCAAGTGGTGGGACAAAAACTTCTTCTTTTGCCGTGGCTTGTGTTTTGTCATTATAAAAGATATATCGCCGAACCTTTGTTTCTTTTAATTGCTCAGGTGAAGGGACAAAAACTTCTTTTTCTTCCAACGATTTATCTGGTCCAGGTTTTTGACTTTCAAAGGTATGGTATGCATTGATGACATTATCCATGTCAAAATCCAAAACCTAATAATCATCACTATTATTGTTCACTTATAAAGATAGTATATAAAAAAGAAAACTCGTTAAGGGCCTTAATTTAGAAAAAATCCCCTGAATGACGTCATATTTTTGAGCATATATCAAGAGCATGCACACGTCATATCTGCCTCAGTAGTGGTTTTACTGTATTTAGTTTTTACGGTGCAGGCAAAATTACACAAGAAACATATTATTGACGAGAAAAATCTTATGATTGACGTCATATTTATCAGCATATTTCAATAGAGTAAAGTACATCATTGCCACCTCCTCCCCCTCCCTGGGAGTCAACGTATTGTTTCTATATCTATGACGCATGCAACTTTACAAAAGGAACATAGCTAAATATAAAATCCCAAGTGTAATTAGTCTATTTACAAAAGGCGTTTTAAGCAGTTTCATAATGCCTACAGGACAAAGAAACAACCTAGGCCATCAAATAATACAAGACCAATCCGAGCAGCTAAGGTAAAGGGCATTGAAAAAAAATGCCAAAACCTAATCTTCATCGCTATCATTTTCAATTTGTTTGGTTCATTACACCAATTGCCAGTGGCAATTTAATTGATAAAGTATTTGGAGAATGTTTGTCTAAACAAAGTTTCGATTTAATGAACGATCGAGTTATTTTAGCTTCAATCAACAAAGACGTTACTAAAATAAATGAGAATATTGTCGATCGTCTTCCAGGAGAATATAGATCGTATAAAAGTTACGATTCTGCAAAAGATAAAGAAAAAGGAGGAATTGAAATTTTTAAACCATGAACACATGGTTTAAAAATAAAGAAAATACGATAGTTACGCTTTTGCGGAAATATTTCAGTAGGGATGTGGAATGGGACCCCGTCTGATTATTACTGAATTATGTAACAACATAATTAAGGCGAATATAATTACTGGGGAAAAATCAGGAAAAGAATTCCACATATCCCAAATTACAGTGGACTCTAGTAAAGGTCAACTTGGATGTACTGTTCAACGACATCAATTTCGAATTCAACCGGCATTTGCCATGACTATACATTAGTCGCGAGGGCAAACTTTTGAATTTGTTTTTAATCATGGAATGTTATACGTTGTATTTTCTCGTTTGAGACAACGTAGCTTAAAAGTTCTGCTACCACCTGAAACGAACGAAAAAACATATAACAAAGTGTGGAAGGAAGTCCTGACAACTACCAACGAAAAGTCTTATTGTTAGAGTGATATTTTTTTTTTTTTTTTATCATCAATGCCTACCATACCTTTGTTATTAAAAAAAAAAAAAAAAAAAAAAAAACAAGGTTCGGCTATATGTATTTCATAATGACGAAAGACAAGCCGAGGTAAGACGAACCAAACAAATTGAATATGATAGCGATGATTATTAGGTTTTGGATTTTGACATGGATAAGGTCATCAATGCCAACCATACCTTTGAAAATCAAAAACCTGAACTAGATAGATCGTTGGAACAAAAAGAAGTTTTTGTCCCTTCACCTGAGCAATTAAAAGAAACAAAGGTTCGGCGATATGTTTTTCATAATGACAAAACACAAGCCAAGGCAAAAGAAAAAGTTTTTGTCCCACCACCTGGACAATTAAAAAAAACAAAGGTTCGGCGATATGTCTTTCATAATTACAAAAGACAAGCCGAGGCAAAAGTTAAAGGTCCAATAAAAAAAAAAAAAAAAAAAAAAAAAAATACAAAGGAACTGCTTCTAATTTAAGGTCCATTTGGACGTCATGAAATCAAGAAAAGGCTCAAATTGTCTTCAGTTAGAAGACAAGCGACAATGAGAATCTATAAGCCTGCCGTGTGCCAGGTGCCGCAGACCAGCGGCGAAGCCACCGGGATGTATACCTCCGGTTTTTTCAATCAACCTCCGGTTGATTGAAAAAAATACACCAAGTTAAGTAAAAATATTTTAATATATACATCTTACAACTACATCTTTGCACTATTTTTCGACATAGTCTCCATAACGATTGAGGCACTTATCGTATCTCTTCACAAGCTTTGAAATTGCTTCTGCATAAAAATCACCCGCTTGTGCCTTGAGCCAGCCTGTGACCGCATCTTTGAGCTCTTCGTCGTCATCAAACCGCTGGGACCCGAGCCATTTCTTCATATGCATGAAGAGGTGATAATCGCTTGGCGCCAGATCTGGGCTGTAAGGTGGATGGTTGAAAACGTCCCACTTGAAGGACTCAAGAAGGGCTGTTGTTCTGCGAGCAGAGTGAGGACGGGCGTTATCGTGGAAAAAAAACGATACCAGAAGTCAGCATACCACGGCGTTTGTTCTGTATAGCCCGTCGTAATGTTTTTAGTGTTTCACAGTACACGTCTTGATTAATGGTCGTCCCACGTTCCATGAATTCAACCAACAACACCCCTTTGGCATCCCAAAACACCGTTGCCATCAGTTTTCTGGCAGAAAAATCTTGCCGGGCTTTTTTTGGTTTGGTAGGCGAATCTGAATGTGCCCACATCTTTGACTGTTCTTTTGTCTCAGGGTTCACGTACTTAATCCAGGTTTCGTCACCGGTCACGATTCTGTTTAACAATGGTTCTCCTTCGTCCTCATAACGTGACAGAAAGTCTAATGCAGAGGCCATTCTTTGAGTTTTGTGGTGGTCGGTAAGAATTTTGGGCACCCATCGTGCACAGAACTTACGGTAACCCAATCTCGCTGTCACTATCTCGTACAAAAGAGTCTTAGAAATCTGTGGAAAATCAGTAGACAACTCCGCCATAGTGAAACGTCGATTTTCACGAACTTTTGCATCAACTGTCTGAACGAGTTCGTCAGTCACCAAGGATGGTCTACCACTCCTCTCTTCATCATGAACATGTCGTCTCGTCAACGTGTTTTCTCGTCAACTTTTAAATAAACGTACCTATTCACGGACAACTCCTTCACTCATAACTTTTGGTCTGTACACGGCACAAAGCTCACGATGAATAGCTGCTGCAGAGTATCCTTTGGCTGTAAAAAACCTTATAACAGCACGCACTTCACATTTGGCGGGATTTTCTATTGCAGCACACATTTCAAACTACCAAAATAACTAAACTAGCGCAGGTACGATGTTCACTCGACTACGGCTTGATGCCGACTGACCTGCTGAGCGCGTGAATGCAAAGATGGCGCGCTACTCCCCCCACTACACGCACTGTGACCAATCGGAGGTTAGTTTCTGAATTGCCCTCGTATATATATATATATATATATATATATATATATATATATATATATATATATATATATATATATATATATATATATATATATATATATATATATATATATATATATATATATATATATATATATATATATATACATATATATATATATATATATATATATATATATATATATATATATATATATATATATATATATATATATATATATATATATATATATATATATACATATATATATATATACATATATATATATATATATATATATATATATATATATATATATATATATATATATATATATATATATATATATATATATATATATATATATATATATATTATATATATATATATATATATATATATATATATATATATATATATATATATATATACATATATATATATATATATATATATATATATATATATATATATATGAGTAATAATTGTGTATGTATTTATTTATGAATGTTCTCAAAAACACCTCCATATTTTTTCGAGAAAATTGGTATCTTGGGATATTCTCGTATTAAAAAAAAAAAACGATTTAGATAGGTCAGAAGTCTGAGAAAAATCGTTATAATTTTGGTTTTTGCAAATGACGTCATGTACTATGTTATTAAATGTTAAAGCATTTCTTAAAGCAATAAAGAAAATTGTGCTTGATTATTGTTTTTATTAGCTAGTACTACCCATTCCCCTCTGATTATACTTACATTAGCATAGGCTAGGCTAATATTAGCCTACATTTATATATATATATATATATATATATATATATATATATATATATATAGATATATATATATATATATATATATATATATATATATATATATATATATTTATATATATATATATATATATATATATATATATATATATATATATATATATATATATATATATATATATATATATATATATATATATGTATATATATGTATATATATATATATATATATATATATATATATATATATATATATATATATATATATATATATATGTATATATATATATATATATATATATATATATATATATATATATATATATTTATATATATATATATATATATATATATATATATATATATATATATATATATATATATATATATATATATATATATATATATATATATATATATATATATATATGTATATATATATATATATATATATATATATATATATATATATATATATATATATATATATATATATATATATATATATATATATATATATATATATATATGTATATATATACATATATATATTATATTATATTGCATCCCTGACGATTTAACAAAACTGGCAAAATCAGTGTTCAGATATTTAAAAGCATCAGAATCCAGCAGAAGCAGCAACGTTTCTTGAGGGATAACCAAATCTGGTATCAAACAACAAAAGAATTTGCTGTGTATGAAGAAATTAGAAACAACAGTAAAGGCTAACAATTTTAATCGATGTTGTTAGAAGTTACTTACAGAGCCATCACAAAGGCTAGCAGTGCCAGGAATAACAGTGTTGAGTTTCTCATAGATCTCATGAAACAGCCCATTCACAAGTCAGAGTTCCCTAACAGGGAAATGCTGGGCATAAAAGGCTAGAGTAAAACGAATTTGTGGGGCGGTTGCGGGTCTGCACCATATCCTAAGCTCCTCCCTTCGTTCCTATTCTCGGAGGGAAGAGCCTGCCAGCATAGCCTCACACCAATGTCACTGTGAACCTATCAAGAATTTACCTAGCTATACAGCGTTGCAAGGTGTTCTTCAGGAGCACATAATTATAGCCTAGTAAACGAAATAGCGTTTCACTGGATTTTGAGCAATGGCTAGGTCTTCTGGGTTTTGTCTGTTTTAGTGAGCTTTTTTTTAGAGGGGGGGGGGGGGGTTGTGGGCTGTTTAAGCTCTTCTCGACCATGTAAATCATTGAGGGTTACCTCCCCATCACACAAAATATCTGTTGGAACAAACACATTATAAGTCCAATGAAACAGGCATAGGATTACTTGTGCAGGGTGACGATTCTAGTTGATAGTTCATCAGCACTTGGTAGAACCAGGTAGTGACCACGATAGGCCAAGGGCCACATAAAGCCTACGTTCAATTGGTAGCCCGTGGGATTTCTCGCTCTCTGGTTGCAGGCTACCTGAAGCACACTGTGGAGAACTGAAAAGAAAGTAGTGGTCTCTGGCCTGAATTGCTGGGATTCTTTACATTTCTTGAGACAGTAACAGTTTCAATTATTTAAACAATACGAAACTTGTTTTATGTAAAGTCATAACCTTGAAATGCAACTATAATGTTGTCATATAAACTGACAACCTTAAAAGTTTTAAGGTGTACCTGTCAGAAGCTCTTGAAACTCATATCCCAGGGCTAGCAAACATGAAATTAGGTTGATAAAACTTATTTATTAAGATAGTAAGGATGGGGTATACAGACAGGGAGTAGGGCTCAAGATGAATAAGGAAGCTTCAAAATCTTGTTTAGGTTGGGAAAGTATTAACAATTGACTCAGTCGTCATGCTCTGGTAGAGCCAGCTGACACAGACAGCAGTGACTAGGGCAAGTTTTGCATACAGTTACAGAAGATATACATGCAGTTTATCACATTAATACAGTTTAGCAAAATCAATGAATTTTCTTAAGTTTCTAAAATTCAGGGCAAGAAAAAAGATTTGAAAGCTAATATTAAGAAGACTAAATTGCTTAGGCATAATTAGGATGAAGAGGTGTGATGAGAAGTCAATAAAAAAAAAAAAAATGAAATCATCTCCAGATCATATAATTTCCCTTTTCAAGCATGCTTTTCTAATTTAATAATGTGACATAATTTAATACCAAATCTATTGCATTATACAAACTAGACGAGAACTGGATCATTGGCTATATCTCTCTTTCGATAAAAACATTTTTTAGAATAAAAATACAAAATTTACCTGAGATACAGTAATATTTGGCCTCAGTTAGTATCTCCATCAGCTCAGTTTGGGATTCGGGCAAGGGAACAATTCCATCTCTAAGGAAATTTAAGATTGTGTTAAAATGTTTCCCACTCCTGTCAATAAGAATCCATCCTAGAAAAAAAATGCTATAATTAATCACTTATGCTTCTTTCTTACATAATTGTCAGTTATAGCCCGCCACGAAGCTCATCTGTAGCTATGGAAGAATCAAACGTCAACACAACTTCTGATTAACAACTATACAAAATGAAGATCTAGTTTCTCCTGAAAAAGACCTTACAAAGATAATTCCTTAAAAATACATTACCTTTTGTGAAAAGGACCTCCAACATCTTTAAAGGCAAATAACTCAGAAAACAAATTTAAGGTAGGGAATAAATTCTCTTCCAGAACTATGATGGGAAGAACTACGATTTCAAAACAAGAAATAATAACTTTGAATGCCATCACAACCCTGGTAATAACGAGGTCACTTGAAGTTGTGGAAGCCCCTACATGGGTTGGAGCACAAAACCACTTAAGACAGAGGACAAAAGACCACAATGATCTAACAGTTTGTGGTAAGAAACTGTAAGTAAGGAACAACTCAGCCCAATAATAACCAAAACTCTATAAAACAAGATCTTAATAACAACAGATGCATCAACAAAATTGACTTTTTATACTGATTCCAAATATATAAAATTCATTAACTTTAATGCTACCTATCAAAAGCTACAAGCCCGAGAAAATTTGCCAGATTTTCGAAAAAAGGGGGAAATTCCCAAAAAGTCAAGAGATCTTAACGATAATCACACGAACAGATACAGCATATTAGAGAATTCTAGAATTCTAGAGGTTCAAACTCCTATGTACAAAAATGTGGAATTTTGTATTCCTTGCCAGAAGAAAGAGGTGCGTTTATTTATTATTTTTTGTTTTCCCCAGGGATAATCGTATCAACTAAATGGTCCTAGAAGATTGGGAGAGGGTTCATTCAAACGGAAATCAAAAGTTCTAGTGCCCTTTTTAAGTGAAAGAGATTGGAGTGCAACAACCCCCTCCAATGCCTTCTTTTCCCAAAGATATTAGACTGGGAATTTTAAGATAGCCTTACAGTTTTCACTGTCATTTTTGCTTGATTTGGGAAAATTGACTGCAACTTTATCCGTCCCCCCAGAATTTTGACGAAATTATGCCACTGTTGAAAGGTCCAATAACTATGACCTTGGAGATGACATGACTCGCTTAGCCCCTGCGGAAATGGCTGTAAATTGTGTATTTGGCCCATTGTTCATGTAAGTGAACTTTTCATGTATAGTACTTGTTACTGGGAAATATATGGATATTTCTGTGGGGGAGAATTTCTACAGGAAGAATTTTCCATAGAGAGGGAAGTTTCCAGAAAGAATATTCGAGGGGAAATTTTACACGTGGGAGAGGCAGGGGTGGCGATTTCCTGACATAATTTGAAAAATGGTCAGAAATTAAATTAAAAGTTTTTCAACTGAAAGTAAGGAGCAACATTAAAACTTAAAACAAACATGATTTTTTTCTCACATGAGGGGGGCTGCCCCTTCCTCAACCCTTGCTCTTTAAACAAAAGTTTGACTTTTTTGTAATAATTCGTTAATAAAGACTACTCAAAGACTACACAAAGGCTGTTGAATTTGAATGAGAAATATTTTCAAAGAACTTTAAGACTTTTCCGTAAAGAGCGAGGGTTGAGCAAGGGGCAGCCCTGTTTATATATGGAATAGTTCCTGTTCATTTCAAGTTTTAATGTTGCTCCTTACTTCGAGCTGAAAAACTTCTCTTTTATTTAATTATATCAAGACCTACCATGAAAAAAAATTAGGATATGATGATAAATTTTCCATCCCTGCAATCCGTGTTTTCGAAAAGCCATCTAATGCAGTTAAACTTGGCGAAGTTAGAATTTTTGTGGTTAACTCTAAACATTGGAAATGAGATTCAAAATAGGGGACTGAAATGAGAAAAAAAAATTTAGTCTTAATAGAGAAAGGTGAAATAAGGCTAATTAAAATCTAATACCATGTTCTAAATAAATTGAAAAAGCTCCATAGCACCTCTATTCCTCCACCAGTAACAACAGTGCATTCTCTCTAGAAAAAAAAAGAAATATATATTTGTTTTAATTTTTGCTTTTGCAGTGTTTCTATTTTATTTTATTGGACATTAAATTTTGTTTTCATGTTTTGGCTGAATGTTAAATTAAATGTTTTCAATTCCAAACATTCAACTATTTTGTCATATGGGCTGAATATAAATAACAATCTCATCAAGCCGAAAACCACTTCAGGGCTCAAGATGCCTGCTGCATAATACAACTTAAAGATTTACAATAAAGGGAACTGATTATTCCAAAAATGTGGAAGTGACTCCCACTCCACTTATATTTGTACCAAGACCGATATTTTTGGCAAGGACTGTAAAGATTGGGGACATTGCTCACTCCAGAAAAATTTTTGTCCTTCACACTAAAGAAGAGCAAAGATCCTTTAAATATTGACAACAGCAAATTTTATTATATATGAAAAGTTGTCAATGTCAAAATGGAAGGTCTTTACTCAGAAGTAACTACATCAAAGTCTGACATAATCCAAGAGCAGCTCAAACCATATCCTGCTCAACAGAAAACAAGGGAAATGAGAGAATGGTGGTGCAATAACAAACCAAAGACAAAACAGCATCATCACTAAAGGGAGTTCTTCACAGCAAACTATGAGCAGTGTTAAAATTCTTCAATGGAATATGGCTGTTGGTGAATTGTATAATAGATTAAATGAATTA
The DNA here is from genome assembly GCA_027921565.1 of Artemia sinica. Classification (NCBI taxonomy): domain Eukaryota; kingdom Metazoa; phylum Arthropoda; class Branchiopoda; order Anostraca; family Artemiidae; genus Artemia; species Artemia sinica. Next base: position 24,044,193 of record CM051267.1, on the reverse strand, counting down.
GTTGATTGAATTTATGGAATGGTGTGGATTTTAACCATGCATAAGAGATTAGATTTCACTCCCTCCACCAGATAAGGATACCTGGTTCCAACATTTATAGGAAGGATTGATCAACAGCTAGGACACACGGAAGTGCAGCACTTTTTGCCAGGAGCCAAATTTCTCATTTAATTCTGTCTCCCAATGATCATCCTGGTAAAATTTACACTATTGGTGCCTATACAAATATGAAGAACCAGCAGCACATTAAAATCCAATTCTTTGAATAATAAATATAGTAGTACCAACATAGCAGAGGTGATAATAGAAGGGAGTGAAAATGAAAATACAATTCTGTTTTTGATGATTTCAACAACCATGGCTGCTTGCAGAAGGACTACAACTCATCAAATAAAGCTGTCTCTTTCACAGAAATATCAGTTTTCGAACAACAAAGTCTCGTCCTTCTTAACCTTTATGGGCTCCAAACTCATTAAAACGCCAGAAATGATGAACTTTCCACACTGAATTGCAAATTGGCCCAACTTTGATGAAACCATACTTTGAAATATCATATATTTCATAGCTGAAAAAAGACCATAATGTGATTTTATTTCAAATAGGCAAACAAAAACAAATCAAATGACTCATAAGTTTAATCATACAGTTCATGGTGACAAAGTGTAAGTAAGGAGCAATGCAGCTCAACAGCAAACGAAACTCTAAAAATTGCTTTCATAACAATAGATACATCAAAAGAATTGAACTTCGTTGCTGATTTAAAACATATTAAGTTCATTGAGTTTAACATTACCCATCAAAAGTTAAAAGCCTGAGAAAATTTGCCCAAATTTCAGAGGAGTGTTTATTTGTTTCCTTTCTCGAGAGTGATTGTACCAAACCAGTGATCCTAAAAGATTGGAAGAGGGCTCATTTGACAACAAATCGAAGTTCTAGTGTCCTTTTTAAGTGACCATACATAGCCTACTGAAGGGAAGCCCCTTTTTTCCCAAAATCATTCGATCAAAATTTTGAGATAGCCTTTTTGTTCAGCACAGTTAAAGGTCCAATATATATGTATTTGCAGATAACCTGATCCTTCATAGCTACTGGGTAGAGGGCTGCAAATTACGAAATTTATCCATTGCTTATGTAGAGTATTTGTTATTGGGAAGTATACAGTCTTTTTTCTTTGGGGAGGGGGATTTTCTGCTTGGGGAGTTTTCCAGGGTGAAAATTTTCTTGGGGAGGGGGGATTTTCCGGGGACGAGCTTTCCTGGGGAAACTTTACACTGAGGGAATTTTCTAGAATTCCTAAACAAATTTCTTTTAAAACCATACTTCGAAATATCACATATTTTGTAGCTGAAAAAGACCATAGCGCACTTTTATTTGAAATAGACACACTAAAATAAATCAAAAGACCCAAAAGTTTAATCAAACAGTTCATGGTAATGAACTGTAAGTAAGGAGTGATGCAGGTCAATAGTTAACCAAAACTATAAAAAACAGAGCTTTCGTAATAACAGATACATGAAAAGAATTGAACTTTGTTGCTGATTCAAAATATATAAAGTTCATCGAGTTTAACATTACCCATCAAAAGTTACAAGCCTGAGAAAATTTGCCCAATTTTTGATGAGAGTTTATTTGTTTCTTTCTCTGGGGGTGATTGTATCAAACCAGTGATCCTAAAAGATTGGGAAAGTGCTCATTCGATTGGAAGTCAGAAGTTTTAGTGCCCTTTTTAAGAAACCAAAAAGATCGAAGGGAAGTTAGCTCCCCTCCCCCATCCCTTTTTTCCTAAAGTCATAGCCATTTTTTTAGATAGCCATTTTGTTCAGCATAGTTAAAAGGTCAGATAAATATACCTTTGGGGATAACATGATCCCTCATAGCTCCTGGGTAGAGAGCTGTAAGTTTCAAAATGTATTCATTGTTTATGTATATGTATAGCATTTGTTATTGGGAATTAAACAATCATTTTTTGGATGGGGGAGGGGGGGGGGGTAATTTTTTGCTTAGGGGGATTTTCAATTGGGAGGAAATTTTACAAAGGGGGAATTTACCAGAATTCCAATACAAAATTCTTTTTGTTTGTCTTACTTTGTCTTTGCTGACTAAATTTAACATGCAGAAATGTTCTGGGGAAAATTTTCAGAGGGGTTGGAACTTTATGGAGGTTTTCCATGGGAAAGAGAACTTTTCTTAGGAGAAATCCTCCAAAGGGAATTCCCTGCAGGAGCAACTTTCCACTTGTGTGGGGTGGGAAGGATTTCAGTGAAACGTTTATCATGGAGGAGGGATTCCAACATAATTTGAAAAAAAAACAATAAGGAATTAAAGACAGAAAAGAAAAGAAGAAAAGACAGAAAAGAAATTATGCGCAAATATGCTAAGGAAAACTTGAGTTAAATCAGCCAAACTAGTCAGCTACCAATAAAGTTCTAAATACACCAGAATTAGCCAACTAGTTGACCATTAAGACCCCACTTATATTTAAACTTGAGTTTAAATTAGCCAACTAGTCAGCTTTTAACTAGTTTGGCTTATTTAAACTCAAGTTTATATATAAGTGGGATCTTAATAGCCAACTAGTTAGCTATTTCCTTAGTGTATATAGAACTGAATTGATGGCTATTTCAGACTGAAGTGTATATATATATAAGTGAAATCTAATAGCCAACTGGTTGGATAATCTAGACATTTTATATATACATTGTCAATAATATTTATTTATTTTAAACAAAACGGAGTAAGCCGTAGGCTTGTCTTGTTACAAGTTAACACTAAACAAAATAATAAGCAATAATACACAAAAGACAATATACAAGAACTGAGCCCCTGAGTATTCATTGGTTCACAATTAACTAATAAACTACTTAGACTGAACATAATACAAAACCAAAAAAAAGCAAATACACCAGAATACACAAAAAAAAAGATTCATTAAACTTTTTTTTTTAGTGTCACTGAGTAAAACAAATCTCAGAAATGCCATAAATATTATGGTTCTATATACTGCCCTTCATAAAAAGAGGTTCCAACCAAAGCTTTTCAAAAGATGTAACATTATTTCTTGAAACTACATGATCAGGTAACATGTTCCACAATCTAATGGACTGATTTACAAAAGAACCCTGTCCAACCTTTCTTAAAACCCTTTTTTGATACAATTTTAATGAAATTTGCTGTGTGGGTGAATAAGGGCTAAACTGACAGAAATCACTAAAAGACAAATTATCAACACCTTTAATAATTTGAAATGCATTAACTAAGTCCAATCCATCCCCATAAGTCCAATAGCAATATAGTTGGTTAGAAAAATTTGTATAGGCTTATATATATATATATATATATATATATATATATATATATATATATATATATATATATATATATATATATATATATATATATATATATATATATATATATATATATATATATATATATATATATATATATATATATATATATATATTGTTTTGCTAAGGGTTTTTCTTGATAAAATTCTAGACAAGCTACTTTTTGAAATCTTAGAAAATGGTTATGTTAGGAAAATAAAACTCTCAGTAATGAATCCAGGGCCAAAAACATGCTCCAGGAAGAAATTGCCAACCTATTTTGTATTTTAACCCTTTCCTGATTTCTATGTCTTAGAAATTTGCCTATTTGACAGTTTTTGACCAATTGGAATTTCGACAAAACAGCATTACCGTATACCTTAATTTTCAGGTTTTATTTTTCTCTGATTTTAGTTCTGAAAATGAAATTCCTGTTATTTGAGTAAAATTTTAAGCCATATTAATAGGTTTTTCTTCTTTTAAATTAAGGAAATGTTTTTGCAGATCTTTGAAACCTCATAAATTGGGATTGAGCAAAGTTGTGAAGCTGAAAATACTTTTCTTGTATTACATTTAAGCAGAAAATCTATTTTGCAAGGTTTCACTTTTATAACTGGTAAAATTCTAGTTCATCTACTTTTGCTATCTTGGAAAGGGGTTAGGTTACGAAAATAAAATTTTCAGTGATTAATCCAGGGCCAAAACCATACACCGTGAAGGTATTGGGTATAGATGTATGAGCAGTCCACCACATAAGGATGTTAAGAAAACAATTCTTACTTCTTAATATGTACAAAAATCCTAGTTCATGCCTTCACTTCACTCCATGCCTTGTTTTTCCAAGTAATTTAAGAATTTCTTAGAACCTATATATTAACAGCATATATATATACCCCATCAACTTAATGTGTAAATATACACCCAGAATAAAATTCTGAATCTAAATATAACCTTCATTTGCATCAAAAATGAACTTTACCCCCACCCCCATGATGTGCAGATATATACCCTGATTTGGATAGATTTAGGGTTGGGTGTAAAGTTCATTTGTGATGCATAATGGTATATACTCTGTTAATATATAGGTTCTAAGAAATTCACTAAATTCAACTAGTATTATTGTGCATATTACAAAGTAAGAATTGTTTTCTTAACATGTCTCCTAATGTGGTGGACTGCTCATACATCTATATTAGGTATTACCAAGCCTTTATATTAACTCTTTTCTGATTTCCAAGTCTTAGAAATTTGGCCTACTTGGCATGTCTATACCTATCAGAATTTTGAAAAAACAATATAATGGGTATAAATTTGGGACCACTCCAGGTCATAAGGAGACAAATTAAGAAAACAATGTTTACTTCTGAATATGGAAAACAATCCTAGGTCCCATATTTTTCAGGGAGAGAAGCTTTATACTCACTTCTTTCCTTGTTTTTCCAGTTTTTCTAAGAAATTCATGAATATCTTAGAACCTATATATTAACAGAGTATATACTCCCACCCCCCTAATGTGGAAATAAATACCCAGAATTACATTCTGAATCTAAATATAATCTTCATTTGCATCACAAATGTTCAATTGTGATACAAATGAAGGTTATATTTAGATTCAGAATGCAATTCTGGGTATGTATTTGTATATTAGAGGGGTGGAAATATATACTCTGTTAATATATAGGTTCAAGGAAATTTGTGAATTTCTTAGAAAAACTGGAAAAACAAGAAGTGAGGATAAAGGTTCTCCCCTGGAAAATATGTTATCTAGGATTATTTTTCTATATTATGAAGTAAAAACTGTTTTTGGTACTGGTGCATTATATATAACACACAAAAGAAGTAAAGTTTAGTTGATGCTAATGAAATAAAATATAATAGGATGAAAATATAATAGTTTAGAAACAAATTTAGGCTATATATTTGCACTTTGGGGGGGGGGGGGGAGGGGGTAAAATATAGCATATATTAAATATGTAACCTAACCTATGTACCTTTCCCAGTAAAATCTACTTTAGCTACTTTTGGCTATCTTGGAAAGGGGTTTGGTTACGATAATTAAACTTTCAGAGATTCCTCTTCTCAGAGTCCTTTCCAACTTGACGAATCATCCAGGACAAGAGGACATAGTAAGAAGCTGCTCAGGAAGAAAGCTCACAGCAGACTCCGCAACCACTACTTCTCCAATAAAGTGTTGGGCCCCTGGAACAGTCTTCCCAATGCATCTGTCGCCGCTCCCTCTGTCAATGCATTCAAGATCGCCATTGATAAGTATTGGTCCACCAAACCATGGAAAACAGAGTGGGACACCGCCGAATCAGTGGCTCCCTATCGTCACTGACCAGCGACTCTACAGGATCTTTCCTTATTTCGCTGGACAATGCGATTTAAGGTAATTTAAGGAGATAGGTCTACAGGCTAAAGTATGTCCTGGGAAGGTATTTTGAAGTATCTACCTCCACTCCTTCTCCCTCTAGAGGGTCCTGACCTTTGATGACCTTTAAAAATCTGTGTGTTATAAAAGCAAAACCTTGAAAAATAGATTTTCTGCTTATGAAGTACAACAAAATTGTTTTTAGCTTCACAACTTTGCTCAATCCCAATTTATAAGGTTTTAAAGACATGGGCGCCCATTCGAGGGGGCAAGGGGGGCGCCAGCCCCCCTGGCTGAATGACGGTGTCATATATTTGTATTAATTTAAAAAACTTTTTCCTCTGAATAAGTTTTCAAAGAAAAGTGAAGACCTCTATTAAGCCAAAAATGGGCAGAAAAAAAGTCAAATAATCTTCCAAGCATAAAACTACCACAAATCGCTATCATCAATTAAATGAAACTCAAAACAAACAGAAACTATAATAAGTAGCCGAGTCAAACTCAAAACGAGCAAAAATTAACATTACTAGGTCTGACAAACCCCATGCCTTCTCAAGACCAGAACATAACTTAGGCTTTACTGAAAAAAAAAATGACTGTGGATTGTCAGTTTAATATACCCATATTGATATTTATTCCTTAAAATAAAAAAAGGGTAAAAAAAAGTGAGTAAAAACGGTTTTTTTATTTATTTATTTAAGTAAAAAAGTGAAAACATTTAAACATATTTGGTTTTCAGTAAAGCGCAAATTATGTTCTGGTCTTGGGAAGGCATGGGGGTTATCAGCCCTACTAATGTTAGTTTTTGCTTGTTTCGAGTTTGACTCTCGTATTTATTCTAATTTCTGTTCATTTTGAGTTTCATTTATTTATTGATAGTGATTTGTGGTAGTTTTACACTTGGATGATTACTTGACTTCATTTGTGCCCATTTTTGGCTTAATGGAGCTCTTTAGTTTTCTTTTAAAAACTTGTTTTGCGGAAAAAGGTTTTTTAGATGAATTTCTGTTCGTTTTTTTTACAGTCATTTTCATGAAAAAAAAAATAAATATTTTATATCTTTTCAGTTTCTTTTTCTATAGGAATCTTTGGCATAATTGGGAGGGGGGGTTGACATGCCCAATATCCCTAAAGCCATAGTTTTTGGACCATTCTACTATGTTGAACAAAATAGTCGTCTCAAAATTTTGACTAGATGTGTTTAGGATAAATTGGCTTGAGAGACGGGCTAATCGCCCTCCAATCTCTTTTTAGTCTTAGAAAGGACCCTAGAACTTTTAATTCTGAATCGAATTAGCTTCTTTAAATGTTTCAATGATATTTCTAGCTATTATAGAGTGGTGCTTCCTATGATATTGATTATATGCCTTTTTGAAAACCTGCATGTACACAGTTTTTTTTTTGTTTAATTGGAATGCCCCCTAAACATTTCCTAGAAGATTCACCTTAATACTCTTGGAGTCATTAGTTAGAGTAACTATAGTTGTAGTACTAAAAGTATACACATAGTGCCTTCTGGCTAGTTCAAAATCCCCCACAACTTACTCTTAAAAACCTAACTTAAAAATGTAAGTTGTTCTTGAGATATTGCTTTGTCACCTTTTTGAAAGTCCACATGTTCATAGTTTGTTTTGATTTAGTTCAACATCTGCCTAAATATTTCTTATATTTGTTTACTGAAGACATTGTTATAATCTCTTTGGACTATTGGCTACAAAATGGCTATCTAACAATTTCGATCAAATGTGTTTGGGGAAAAGAGGATATCAGGGGGGGGGGCTATTTTCTCTCCATCAAGCTTGACTCTTAAAATTGAACTAGAACTATGCATTTCCAATCAAATGAGCCTCCTCTAAAGTTCACAAGACCACCTCTTCATAAAATCTTACATCCCCCCGAGGCATAACTTAAAACCCTTACCCCCATACTCTGGGGGGTTGTATCAAACCCATAGGCCATGTTATGAGATCTTTGGACTATTTTTTAACAAATTGCTATGTTAAAGTTTCTATTGCATGCATTTGAGGAAAATATAACATGGGGTTGAGGTATAGCTACCCTCTGATAAATTTGACTCTTAAAATGGCTCTTCAACTTCCAATCCAATGAACCCCCCCCCCCAAAGTTTATACAACCACCATTTCTATAAAAACCTTAAATGCCCAGGGGGCATACCTTACAACCCTTGCCCTGAAGACTGTGATGAGGTTCTCATCCTCAAAGACATAATTTCTGGACTTTTAAACTATGTCAAACAAAATAACTATCTCAAAATTTTGACTGGAAGTGTTTGGGGAAATGATGGACATGGGGGGGATGCAATCACTTTTGACCATTAAAGAGAGCACTAGCCCTCTCAATTACCAACTGACTGAGCCCTTTTTGAAGTTTCTAAAACAACAGCATCTTAAAATTTCTATCAGATACGTTTGAGGAAAATGCAACGTGTGTGCGTGTATGGGGGGGGGGGGTGTTTGCCTTCTGATCACTTTGACTCTTAAAAAAAGCACTATAACTTCTGATTACCAATTCAATGAGCCCTCTTTGAAGTTTATACGACCACCATTTCTATAAAAACCTTATATGCCCCCAGGGTGTAACTTACAACCCTTGCCCTGAGGGCTATATGGGGGGGGGGGGGGGTTATCCTCAAAGACATAATTTCTGGACCTTTAAACTACACTGAACTAAATGACTATCTCAAAAATTATGATTGAATATGTTTGGGGAAATCATTGGTGTATTGGGGGGGGGGGGGCTGGTTGACCTCCAATCACTTTTGACTGTTAAAATGGCCAGTATAACTTCTGATTAACAATCAAATGACCCCCCTCTGAGGTTTATACGGCCACCCTTTCTATAAAAAAAAAACCTTATATCCCCCAGGGCATAACTTACAACCCTTGCTCTGAGGGTTGTGTGTGTGGGGAGGGTGTCATTCTCAAAGTCATAATTTCTGGACCTATAACTACGCTGAACAAAATGGATAACTAAAAATTTTGATTGGGTGTGTTTGGGAAGTGATTGATGTGGGGGAGCTGGTTACCCTCCTTGAGCTCTTTTTGAAGTTCCTATGACATTTCTTTCTATAAGAAGGGCCCTGGTCTAAAAAATAAAACAATATAATGGACCCACATTGCTTTTTACTTAGGCAGCACTATTGCGCTGCCTATGATATTTTGTCTTGAGATTTCAATTATACAGTACTGGAAGTGCTAGATCAGGTAAGCCCCCCCCCCCTAAAATTCAGCCTATGGGCACCCACGTTTAAAGATATGCAAATACATTACCTAAATTTTGAAAAAAAAAAAATACATTGATATGGCTTAAAATTCTACTCAAATAACAGAAATTGCATTTTTCAGAACTAAACCCAGAGAAGGAACTGGTAACTGAAAATTAGGGTAAAATGTTATTTCATCATAATTTCAATAGGACCTGTCATGTAAACAAATTTCAGGACCCCCTAGAGGGAGAAGGAGTGGAGGTAGGTACTTCAAAATACCTTCCCAGGACATACCTTATTCTGTAGAGCCACCCCTGAAAGTTTCATTTTCCTAACCTAACCCCCTTCCAAGATAGCCAAAAGTAGCTAAAATAGAATTTTATCCCCCCCTTCTAAACCCCAAAAAACAGCAGTTTAAATATTGTAAATGCAATAAGAAATCACACTTTACAATCCATTATCTCTCGCAAATCTCTGCAAATATCTCTTGCAAATACCCATTTGATGGGTTTGTATATGTATTTCCTTGTACAGTCTATAGTGCTGTGTTATATATAAAGCACCTGTAATCTTTTTTCTTAATCTGTCTCCTTATGACCTCAAGTGGTCCCAAATTTATACTATATAATGCATTAATTTTCAGTTTTAAACTTATTCTCAGGTTTTAATCTTGAAAATGCAATTCCTGTTATTTGAGTAGAATTTTAAGCCATAACAATGGGTTTTTCTCTCCGAACATGTATTTACACATCTTTGAAACCCTATACCTAAATTGGGATTGAGCAAATTTGTAAAGCTAAAAACAGTTTCTCTGTGCTTTGTTAAATCAAAAGATGTAGGTAAAATTCTACTTTGGCTACTTTTAACTATCTTGGAAAGGAGTTAGGTTAGGAAAATTAAACTTTAAGGGATGGGTCTACAGGCTAAAGAATGTCCTGGGAAGGTATTTTGAAATACCTACCTCCACTCCTTCTCCCTCTAGAGGGTCTTGAAAATTGCCTACATGACAAATCCTATTTAAATTTTGACAAAACAGCATTTTACCTTAATTTTCAGTTATTAGTTTCTTTTTCTCAGGCTTTAGTTCTGAAAATGCAATTCTATTATTTGAGCAGAATTTTAAGCCATATCAATGCTTTTTTTTTTAAATTTAGGAAATGTTTTTGCATATCTTTAAAACCTTATAAATTGGGATTGAGCAAAGTTGTGAAGCTGAAAACAATTTTGTTGTACTTCATTTAAGCAGAAGATCTATTTTGCAAGGTTTCACTTTTTAACACACACATTTTTAAGGGTCATCAAAGGTCAGGACCCTCTAGAGGAAGAAGGAACGGAGGCAGGTACTTCCAAATACCTTCCCGGGACATACTTTAGCCTGTAGAGTCATCCCTGAAAGTTTTGTTTTCCTAGCCAAACCTATTTCCAAGATAGCCAAAAGTAGCTAAAGTAGAATTTTACCAAAGATGTATTTTGCAAGGTTTTGCTTTATAAATAAAAAACAGGTAATCAAAGTTCAATGCCCTCTAGAGAGAGGAGTGGAGGTAGGTATATACTACTTCAAAAGGTAAAATTCTACTTTAGCTATCTTGGAAAGGGGTTATGTTAGGAAAATGAAACTTTCAGGGATGGGTCTAAAGGCCAAAGTGTGTGCCAGGAAGGTATTTTGAAGTAACTACCTCCACTACGTCTCCCTCCAGAGGGCCCTGACCTTTAATGGCCTTAAAAATCTGTGTTATGGATTAAAATGGCCTTTACTTTTCTTTGAAAAACTTATTTTTTGGAAAGTTTTCTTTAATTAATTTTTGGTTGCTTTTGATTGCAAAAAATTTCAAGTTTTTAAAAATTCCTTATTTCAAAACCAAACTTAAAAAAAAAAAAAATCAAAAATTCATCAAAGTATTAAAACTGGTATCAAAGTAACAATATCAAAGTGAAAAAATGGGTTTGTGTCAACCTTAGAGTTTTTATTATCTGATGTTGAACTATTTATAACAAAATTGCTATCTCCAAATTTTTATCAGATGGGTTTGGGGAAAAAGGGCGTGGGGGGACTAATAAAGCTTCGGTGTCTTTTGACTCTTTAAAAGTGAACTAGAACTTTCTATTTTCAATCAAATAAGCCTTCTCTGAAATTTATATGAGTATCCCTTCTATAAGAACCATATATATCCCCAGAGTATAACTTACAACACCTGTCCCTGGGCCCTGGGGGGGGGGGGTTGTGTCGACCCTGGAGTTTTAATATCTGATGGTTGAACTATTTTTAACAAAATGGTCACCTCAAATTATTATGGGATGGGTTTATCCACCCAATACACCCAAAGGCGTGGAGGGCAGGAGGGGCTAGTTGCCCTCCAATCTGTTTTCACCCTGAGAAAATGAACTAAAACTTTTAATTTCCATTCAAATGAACCCTCTCAGAAGTTTATACAAGCATCCCTTTCATAAGAACCACATACAACCCCAGGACATAGCCTACAATGCCTGTCCCCTGGGCCCTGGGGGGAGGTGTCAACTCCAGAGTTTTGTTATCTGGCCTTTGAACTATTTTGAAAAATGGCTCTATCAAAGTCCTTATTGGATGGGTTTGAGGAAAATAGGGCATGGAGAGGGGGGCAAGTTGCCCTCCAATCTCTTTTGACTCTTAAAAAGTGAACAAGAATTTCAATTTCCAATCATATGAGCCCACCAAAGTTTATACAAGCATACCTTCCATAAGAACCATATATGCCCCTAGAGCAATACTTACAACACCTGCCCTGGGCCCTAGGGGGGGGGGGTGTTGACACAGGAGTTTTTCTTATCTGACCTTTGAACTATTTTTAATGAAATGGTCATATGTAAAGGAGTTTTTGTTATATGATCTTTGAACTATATTTAGCAAAATGGCTAGCTCAAATTTTTTATCAGATGTATTTGGGAAAAAAGGGGTTGGGGGCCCAGTTAACCTCCAATCACTTTTGACTCTTAAAAAGGATACTAGAAATCTCGATTTCCAGTCAAATAAGCCCCCTTTGAAGTTTATACAATGACCCCTTCTATATGAAGTGCCTCTGGGGAAAAAATAAATGGAGTGTGGGGGGAGGCTAGCTGCCCTCCAATCACTTTTGATTCTTAAAAAGTGAATTACAACTTTAAAAAGTAAATGTCCAATCAAATGAGCCCTCTAGGAAGTTTATACAAGCATCCCTTCCATAAGAACCATATATGCCCCCAAGGCATAACTTACAATGCCTACCCCTGGGTCCAGGGGGGCTGCGTTAACACTGAAGTTTTTTGTTATCAGAACCTTGAACTATTTAAAACAAAATGTCTATCTCAAAATTTTTATCTGATGCATTTAGGGCGTGGAGGAGGGGGAGGGGGCTGTTACCCTCTGATCTCTTTTGACTCTTAAAAAGTGAACAAGAACTTTCAATTGACTATCAAATGAACCCTCTCTGAAGTTTATACAAGCATCCCTTCCATAAGAACTATATATGCCCCTAGAGCATTACTCATAATTCCTGCCTCCAGGCCCTGGCAGGTTCCATTGACACAAGAATTTTTCTCATCTGACCTTTGAACTATTCTTAATGAAATGGCTATTATAAAAATTTTATTCGATGGGCTTGGGGGAAAAAGGGTGTTTTTTTTTGTGGGGGGGGGGGGGCTAGTTGCCCTTGGACATCTCTTGACACTTAAAAAATGATCTAGATCTTTCAATTTCCAATCAAATGAGCCCCCTCTGAAGTTTATATGAGCATCCCTTTCATAAGAACCATATACACCCCCAGGACAACACTTTGAACAATTTCCAAAAAACTGGCTATCTCAAAATTTGTAGCAGATGGGTTTGGGGAAAAAGAGCAGGGGGGGGGTAGTTGCCCTTAACTCTCTTGACTCTTAAAAAGGGAGCTAGAACTTTCAATTTCCAATCAAATGAGCCCTCTCTGAAGTTTATACAAGCATCACTTTCATAAGAACCATACATGTCCTTAGGGCATAACTTAGAATGCCTTCCCCTGAGTCCTGGGGGGCTGTATTGACACCACATTTTTCTTATCCAACCTTTGAACTATTTTTGACAAAATGTCTATCTCAAAATTTTCATCAGATGGGTTTGGAAAAAGAAGGCGTGGGGGGGGGGGGGGCTAGCTGCCCTTGGATCTCTTTTGATTATTGAAAAGTGAGCTTAAACTTTCAATTTCCAGTCAAATGAGCCCTCTCTGAAGTTTACACAAGCATCCCTTTCATACAAACCATATATGCCCAAGGACACAACTTACAACAGCTGCCCCTGGGCCCTGGGGGGTGGTGATGACACCTGAGTTTTTGTTATCTGACTTCTGAGCAATTTTTAACTTAATGGCTATCTCAAAATTTTTATTGGATGCATTTAGGGAAAAGGTGCATGGGGGGGGGGGGCTGGTTGCCCTCTAATCTCTTTTGACTTTAAAAAACTGAACTAGAACTTTCAATTTCTAATCAAATGAGCCATCTCTGAAGTTTTTACAAGCATCTCTTCAATAAGAACCATATATTCCCCCAGGGCATAGCTTACAATGCCTGCCCTTGGGCCCTGGGGGATGTGCTGACCCTGGATTTTTTTTTATATGGTCTTTGAACTATTTTTTTAAAAAAAAAGCTATCTCAAAGTTCTTATTGGATGGGTTTGAGGGATAAAGGGTATGGAGGGGAAGGGCTAGGTGCCCTCCAATGTCTTTTGACTCTCAAAAAATGAACTAGAACTTTCAATTTCCAATCAAATGAGCCCTTTTTGAAGCTAATACTAGCATCCCTTCCATAAGACCCATATATGCCATAACTTACACTAACTGGGCATAACTTACAACACCTGCCCCTGGGCCCTGGGGGGTTGTGTTGACACTGGAATTTTTGTTATATGATCTTTGAACTATTTTTAACACAATAGCTATCTTAAAATTTTTATTGAATGCATGTGGGAAAAAGGTTTAGGGGGGGGGGGAGCTGGTTACCCTCCAATATCTTTTGACACTTAAAAAGTGAACTAGAACTTTCAATGTCCAATCAAATGAGCCCTCTCTGAAGTTTATACAAGCATTCCTTCTATGAGAAACATATATGCTCCCAGGACATAACTAATAACCCTTGCCCCTGAAGACTGTTGGGAGTGTCCTACTCAAACATATAATTTCCAGAACTTTCAACTGCTCAGAACAAAATGGCTATATCAAAATTTTGATTGAATGTGTTTGGGGAAATGGTGGGCATGGAAGGGGTGTCAGTTGCCTTAGAATCACTTTCAACTATAAAAAGGAAACTAGCCATTTAAATTTCGAATCAAATGAGCCTTTTCTGAAGTTTCTATGACAATGCTATCTATACAAAACCTTATATGCCCCCAGGGCAAAACTTACAACCCTTGCCCTGAGGGCTGGGGGGGGGGGGTTGTCATCCTCAAAGACCTAATTTACAGAACTTAAAACTACATTGAATAAAATGACTATCTCAAAATTTTGATTGGATGTGTTTGGGGAAAAGGTGGGCATGAGAGGGGGGTTAGTTAACCTCCAATCACTTTTGACTATTAAAAAGGGCACTAGCCCTTTGAATTTCCAATTAAATGAGCCTTTTTTGAAGTTTCTATGACAATGCCTTCTATAAAAACCCTATATGCCCCCAGGGCATAACTTACAACCCTTGCCCTGAAGGCTGTGGGGAAGTGTCCTCTTCAAAAACATAATTTCTATCTGGAAATCAACTATGCTGAACAAAATGGCTATCTCAAAATTTTGATTGGATGTGTTTTGGGAAATGGTGGGCATGGAAGGGATGTTAGTTGACTTCCAATCACTTTTGACTATTAAAAAGGGCACAAGCCACTCTAATTTCCAATTGAATGAGCCCTTTTTGAAGTTTCTATGACAACTTCTTCAATATGAAGTGCCCTGCTCTAAAGGAAAAAATAATAAATAATACATTGTGCCAACATTGTTCTTATACGCCCTCAGGGCATAACATAAAACCCTTGACCTGAGGGTTGTGGGGGAGGGTCCTCCTCAAAAACATATTTTCTATCTGCAAATCAACTATGCTGAACAAAATGGCTATCTTAAAATTTGGTAAAAATTTAAAATTGTGACTTCTGATAAGGAGACATGTTAAGAAAACAATTCTTACTTTAAAATATGTATAATGATCCTAGTTAACATATTATCCAAGGAGAGAACCTTTATCGTCAAGTCTTTCCTCTTTTTTCCTTCTTTTTCCAACTTAAAAGAAAAAATTACAATTTTTGCCATGCTCAGAGTGCAATGCATAAATCTTTTGAAATTGCTGCTATAAATTGGTCTTATAGATAGCAATCATCCCAGCCATCTGAGCATTCTGGCTGTCTATCTGAGTGTTCATCCTGACCAAGTCCATTGATAAGGAAAGACTTGATGATAAAGGTTCTCCCTTGGATAATATGTTAACTAGGATCATTATACATATTTTAAAGTAAGAATTGTTTTCTTAACATGTCTCCTTATCAGAAGTCACAATTCTAAATTTATACCCGAAATTTTGATTGGATGTGTTTGGGGGAATGATGGACATGAGAGGGGGGGATAGTGAAGATATTTATATAGGCCTATATTTACAAGTAGTAGGTTAAATATGTCAGTAAGTTATATATTTCTGTATATAACGTATATATACAGTGAGTTATATATATTTATAAGTAGTAGGTTAAATATGTCAGTGAGTTATATATTTCTGTATATAACTTATATATTCAGTGAGTTATATATATTTATAAGTAGTAGGTTAAATATGTCAGTAAGTTATATATTTCTGTATATAACGTATATATACAGTGAGTTATATATATTTATAAGTAGTAGGTTAAATATGTCAGTGAGTTCTATATTTCTGTATATAACTTATATATTCAGTGAGTTATATATATTTATAAGTAGAAGGTTAAATATTTCAGTAAGTTATATATTTCTGTATATAACTTATATATTCATTGAGTTATATATATTTATAAGCAGTAGGTTAAATATGTCAGTAAGTTATATATTTCTGTATATAACTTATATATTCAGTGAGTTATATATATTTATAAGTAGTAGGTTAAATATGTCAGTAAGTTATATATTTCTGTATATAACTTATATACTCAGTGAGTTATATATATTAATAAGTAGTAGGTTAAATATTTCAGTAAGTTAAATATTTCTGTATATAACTTATATATTCAGTGAGTTATATATATTTATAAGTGGTAGGTTAAATATTTCAGTAAGTTATATATTTCTGTATATAACTTATATATTCAGTGAGTTAAATATATTCATAAGCACTAGGTGACCCCTTCAATAAGTGTCTCTGAGAAAAAATAATAATAATAATAAAACATTGGAGCCATATGGCTTTTACTATAGGCAATGCTATAGCATTGCCTATAATAGCCAAAAGTAGCTAAAATAGAATTTTACCCTTCAAAATACCTTTGCAAGACATAATTTGGTAAATTTATACCAAATCATATTATGGACTTATGAATAAAGTGAATATATCACTCAATGTCTTTTTTTATGCTATTTCCAAATATAATAATAATTTTTGTTGGAAATGAATTTTACCCCCACCCCTATATATACTAATTCAGGGTACATATTTGCACTTTAGGGGGGGGGGGCAAATTTTATTTCTGATGTAAAAAGGAGGTAAGTTTAAACTTTACCCCACCCCCTAATGTGCAAATATATACCCTGAATTGGTATATAGGGGTGGGGGTAAAATTCATTTCTGACTAAAATGATTATTATATTTGGAAAGAGCATAAAAAAAAGGCATTGAGTGGTATATTCACTTTATTCATAAGTCAATAATACAATTTGGTAAAAATTTGGTAAATTTTTTCCAAATCATATTATATTGACTTACAAATAAAGTAAACATACTACTCAATGCCTTTTTTATGCTCTTTCCAAATATAATAATCATTTTTGTCAGAAATGATTTTTACCCCAACCCCTAGGGTAAGACACCCAGTAGTCGGACACTTTAACCACTTTGAAAACTTTTTGACATTTAAACTACTCTAATTACTGTATTATACCACCTAGAAACTTAATTTTTGTATCAAAAAATTTCTGAAGAATTTCTGAACAAGTAGGTTACTAATTCAAATAGTTTCACTTGTACAATGCCTCCTATTTTTGAATTTACTAACAAGTGACAATTCTGCCTAAACTTGGACATACAAATGGCTCATTGTAAATTGGTTATTAAAATAGTATAAAAGATTCTGTCCGAGAATAGGCAGGTGGCCGACTACTGGGTGTCTTACCCTATTTATACCAATTCAGGGTATATATTTGCACATTAGGGGGATGGGCGTAAATTTTATTTCTGATGTAAATGAGAGGTAAGATTAAACTTTCCCCCCACCCCCCTAATGATGCGAACATATACCCTGAATTGGTATATATAGGGGTGGGGGCTAAAATTCATTTCTAACAAAAATGATTATTATATTCATAAAGAGCATAAACTAGGCATCAAGTGGTATATTCACTTTATTTGTAAATCAAATAATATGATTTGGTAAAAATTTACCCATACTGTATTCTGTAGATCCATCCCTGAAAGTTTAATATTCCTTACCTAGCCCCTTTCCAAGATAGCAAAAAGTAGCTAAACTAGAATTTTACCCAAAACAGCTTCCCAGAAATATTTTAGTCTGTTTGTTCATCCCTGAAAGTTTTATTTTCCTACCTAATCTAAATTATTTTTCAAGACAGCAAAAAGCAGCTTATCTAGACTTTTACCCTTTTCTTTACATATAAACCACATTATTTTCAATTAGCCATCTGGCAATATCCCACATAATTTTACTATATCAATCACTGGTCTTTTACCCAATGTCTTCTTGAAGTTTCCTGTCTTACTCCCTAAACCCTCTCAATGAACAAAACATCACCTTCTGAATCAGTCAACACTTCCATCCTTCCACTGAACATAGCTCTTAACATTGTATCATTTTTTATCAGGGTTCCAATTGTAGTGTAAAACAAACTACCACCAACATTCAATTTTACATACTGAGAAGGATTTCCTTTTATTACAGTCTTCTGATCACAAGATGGGATTTCATGCCCAGTGACTGTTTTTTCACTCATTCTTGTTGTTTTAAATTAATCCAGGGAATTCTACATTATCTCTTCAGCCGCGTCTACACTCGGCATTTTCTGGAAAACTGGGCTGGAAAACTGGAAAAATGGGTAATGTAGACCACTACTGCCGTCCAAGTTTTTTGTTTCTGGGTATGGGACAAAAAGACGCCAATAAATGGACCGGCATGCCAGAAAATGGATAGTGAAGATATTCATATAGGCCTATATTTACAAGTAGTAGGTTAAATATGTCAGTAAGTTATATATTTCTGTATATAACTTATATAATCAGTGAGTTATATATATTTATAAGTAGTAAGTTAAATATGTCAGTGAGTTATATATTTCTGTATATAACTTATATATTAAGTGAGTTATATATATTTATAAGTAGTAGGTTAAATATGTCAGTAAGTTATATATTTCTGTATATAACTTATATATTCAGTGAGTTATATATATTTATAAGTAGTAGGTTAAATATGTCAGTGAGTTATATATTTCTGTATATAACTTATATATTCAGTGAGTTATATATATTTATAAGTAGTAGGTTAAATATTTCAGTAAGTTAAATATTTATGTATATAACTTATATATTCAGTGATTTATATATATTTATAAGTAGTAGGTTAAATATGTCAGTAAGTTATATATTTCTGTATATAACTTATATATTCAGTGAGTTATATATATTTATAAGTAGTAGGTTAAATACTTCAGAAAGTTATATATTTCTGTATATAACTTATATATTCAGTGAGTTATATATATTTATAAGTAGTAGGTTAAATATTTCAGTAAGTTATATATTTCTGTATATAACTTATATATTCAGTGAGTTAAATATATTCATAAGCACTAGGTTAAATATGTCAGTAAGTTGTATATTTCTGTATATAACTTATATATTCAGTGAGTTATATATATTTATAAGTAGTAGGTTAAATATGTCAGTAAGTTATAAATTTCTGTATATAACTTATATATTCAGTGAGTTATATATATATTTATAAGTAGTAGGTAAAATATGTCAGTGAGTTCTATATTTCTGTATATAACTTGTATATTCAGTGAGTTATATATATTTATAAGTAGCAGGTTAAATATTTCAGTAAGTTATATATTTCTGTATATAACTTATATATTCAGTGAGTTATATATATTTATAAGCAGTAGGTTAAATATGTCAGTAAGTTATATATTTCTGTATATAACTTATATATTCAGTGAGTTATATATATTTATAAGTAGTAGGTTAAATATGTCAGTAAGTTATATATTTCTGTATATAACTTATATTTTCAGTGAGTTATATATATTTATAAGTAGCAGGTTAAATATTTCAGTAAGTTATATATTTCTGTATATAACTTATATATTCAGTGAGTTATATATATTTATAAGTAGTAGGTTAAATATTTCAGTAAGTTATATATTTCTGTATATAACTTATATATTCAGTGAGTTCAATATATTCATAAGCACTAGGTTAAATATGTCAGTAAGTTATATATTTCTGTATATAACTTATATATTCAGTGATTTATATATATTTATAAGTAGTAGGTTAAATATGTCAGTAAGTTATATATTTCTGTATATAACTTATATATTCAGTGAGTTATATATATTTATAAGTAGTAGGTTAAATATGTCAGTGAGTTCTATATTTCTGTATATAGCTTATATATTCAGTGAGTTATATATATTTATAAGTAGTAGGTTAAATATGTCAGTAAGTTATATATTTCTGTATATAACTTATATATTCAGTGAGTTAAATATATTTATAAGTAGTAGGTTAAATATGTCAGTGAGTTCTATATTGTCTGTATATAACTTATATGTTCAGTGAGTTATATATATTTATAAGTAGTAGGTTAAACATTTCAGTAAGTTATATATTTCTGTATATAACTTATATATTCAGTGAGTTATATATATTTATAAGTAGTAGGTTAAATATGTCAGTAAGTTATATATTTCTGTATATAGCTTATATATTCAGTGAGTTCTATATATTTATAGGTAGTAGGTTAAATATGTCAGTAAGTTATATATTTCTGAATATAACTTATATATTCAGTGAGTTATATATATTTATAAGTAGTAGGTTAAATATGTCAGTGAGTTCTATATTTCTGTATATAGCTTATATATTCAGTGAGTTATATATATTTATAAGTAGTAGGTTAAATATGTCAGTGAGTTCTATATTTCTGTATATAGCTTATATATTCAGTGAGTTATATATATTTATAAGTAGTTTGCGTGTTTCGGTACCTCCATAGGAGGCACGGACCAAGGGGGGACCTTGTCCCTGGGGGTCCATAATAGAATTTGGGACACCCTCGCCCGGGGTCATAAATACAGGCGGAGGAGGAAGAAGGCCCCTCAAATGTACACTTAAAAGGACCCACTGGTTTGTCCACAATTCCCATGAGTTGCAAACCTTCTCCCAGTAATGGGTTAAATTGCATGGTGATGCAGAACACCATCGCGGGAGGATCCTCTATAGGAGGGCAACTGTGGCAGGGCGTAAGATCCAGATCTATGGACAACGGCCTCTGCAAAGGGTTGCCTCGACCTTTTCGGGGTACCTGCAAGACTGGGGACCTTGCGGTCAACTCTATTCCCACTTGAGGAGTGGCGCCCCTCGAGGAAATTATAGCCTAGTAAACGACACAGCATTCGCAGGAGATTCTGACTAATGGATAATTCTTCTGGGCTTGGTATGTTTTGATGGGCGTCTTTGGGCTGAAAAACCTCTTCCTAGCTAACTTATCTATTATGGGTTGCCTCCCCGTAGTAGCATAATATTTGTAGGCATGAATAATGAGTCGGAGGTAATAGGCTTGAGAATGTCTGTGCAGGATTTCGACTCTTGTTGATAGAAGAGCATCGCCGAGTGCTGAAAACCATGTTACGACCAAGATGGGCCCAGGATTGCACAAAACCTCCATTCATGGAGGTCCCAGGGACTTCTTGCTGTCCGGTTCTAAGCCGGCTTAAGCACTTCGGTGTAGACTTGAGAAGATATGTGATCCCCGTCCTGCACTGGTATCCGGGATCATTGCTTTTCCTGAGGCGAAAATAATTTCAATGATTTAAAGAACATGAAAATTGGAACTTGGAATGTTACGACATTAAAAAATGACTATCGTATCGACATTTTGACTGACGAATTCAGACGATTCGAACTGGATTTATTAGGAGTTTCAGAAACTCATACCCAAGGGGTAGGAAGCATGAAATTAGGTGATAGAGAATTTGTTTATTCAGGCAGGAAGGATGGGGTACATAGACAGGGAATAGGGCTCATGATGAATAAGGAAGCTGCTAAGTCTTGTTTAGGTTGGAAAGGTATTAATAATAGAATACTAATTGCTCATTTTATGACTAGAAAGTTCAGGGTATCAGTTATAGTAGTATACGCCCCTGTAGAACCGACTGACGGAGATACTAGGGACTCAGATGAATTTTACTTACAGTTACAGGAGCAAATAGACAAGGTCCCAGGTAGAAATATGATGTTATTACTGGGAGATTTTAACGCCTAGGTTGGTAGAAATAGGGATAGATGGTATCCCAGCCTAGGTAAATTTGGTGTAGGAAAAGAAAACAGTAATGGATACAGACTTTTACAATTTTGTAGGTATAACAATCTAATTATAACCAATACGGTGTTTGGTCATAAAATGGCTCATAAGTTAACATGGTATTCACGTGATGGTAAGACGGCAAACCTTATTGATTATGTTATAGTAAACCGAAGACTGGCAGGATCAATACAAGATACTAGGGTATATAGGAGTACTTTTATTGATGTTAAAAGTAAAGATCACCATCTAGTAGTGTCAAGGGTTAATTTAAAACTGAAATATCGGAAGGGTAACTACCTCCCGGGAAGTTATGATGTTGGTAGACTCCAGGATGAGAATTTGAGAGAAACTTTCCAGGAACAGTTGAATGCTAAACTTGAGAGTTTAAAATTTGATAATGTGGAAGATGGTTGGAATAATTTTAGAAAAATAATTTGTGAAATTGCTGAATTTGTGAAATTAGGGAAGAAAGCTAGAACTGCAGCTAAGAATATTAGTGAAAAAGCTTTATGTTTAATAAAAAGGAGAAAGGACTTGTACAAGAATTATCTGAGTGATAGATCGTATGAAAACAAAAGAAATGTAAAGAAAGTGGAGAAAGCATTAAAATATGAACTAAGGAGGTGTCAAGTGGAGGCCATGGATAAAATTACCGAGGATCTGGAAGATGCAGCTAGACGGCATAATAGTAAGATATTGTACTGGTACGTTAACAAATTGAGAGGGAGTAGTCAATCCGGACTTGTCCCAGTTAAAGATAGGAATGGGGTCGCAATTAGCGATAAGGAAAAAACTAAAGAGATATGGGCCGAACTTTTTGAGAACTTGCTTAACCGAGATAGAGTTGCAGGAAAAAATATAGAGGAAAATGAAAAAGTTTCTGATACTTTGGATGTGAAGGAAGATTTGTTTTGTGAGGAGGAATTACCAAACAGTACTAAAAGGATTAAAGAATAACAAGGCTCCAGGCGCTGATAGGGTGGTAAATGAGTTTCTTAAATATGGTGGCTCTGAGGTTAGAAATAAGTTATTGAAGATTATGAATATGGTTTTTGAAAAAGGGGAAGTTCCTAACAATTTTAGGAAAACCTTAATTAAGCCACTTTATAAGAAAGGTGATAAAAGTGAGTCTGGTAATTATCGAGGCATTAGTCTGGTCTCTGTAGGTAGTAAATTACTTAGTAATATGATATTTTTTAGACTGAGAGATGCGGTAGAAAAAGTTTTAAGAGAAGAGCAGTGCGGTTATAGAAAAGGTAGAGGATGTCTTGACCAAATTTTTTACTCTTAGGCTAATAATTGAGAAGTGCCTGAGTTTTCAAACACCTTTGGTCCTCATTTTTATAGATTACGAGCAAGCCTTCGATTCTGTTGATAGAAGAGCTTTAGTAAAGGTTTTATCCTTGTATGGTATACCAGACAAATACATTAATGTGATTAGAGCTATGTACGAGAATAACACTGCTGCGGTTAAGGTAGGAAATGAGGTTAGCAGCTGGTTTTGTATTAAATCAGGAGTTAAGCAGGACTGTGTTCTATCCCCCTTTATATGGATTATTTTGATGGACTTTGTTTTAAGGAGCACAGGAAAGGCGATGGGAGACCACGGAATCAAATGGGGAGGATAAAGTCTCCTAGACTTGGATTATGCTGATGATTTAAGCATCCTAGATGAAAGTGTGAGCAAAATGAATGAAGTTTTAGAGGTTTTGCGAGTTCAGGGTGCTAGAATTGGTTTGAAAATTAATGTTAGGAAGACTAAGTCACTAAGGCTAGGAATAAGTGAAGATGAAAAGGTGACTTTGGGTAATAAAAAGATTGATCAGGTGGGCAGCTTCACTTACCTTGGTAGTATTATTAGTAAAGATGGTGGGAGCAGTGAAGATGTTAAAAATAGAATAGCCAAGGCTCAGGGTGTTTTTTCACAGTTAAAAAAAAGTCTGGAAGAATAGGAACATAAGTCTGCAAAAGAAGATTAGAATATTAGAAGCTACCGTGATGACAGCGGTCAAATATGGCTCTGAAGCATGGACGCTCCGAAAAGCGGATGAAGATTTGCTAGATGTTTTCCAGAGAAATTGCTTAAGGATTGTTCTGGGTACCCGGCTGACTGACCATATTTCAAACAATAGGCTATACGAAAAATGTGGTTCAATACCGCTCTCTAGGGCTATAATGAAAAAAAGGTTGAGGTGGTTAGGGCACGTTGCACGGATGAAGGATGACAGATTGCCGAAGATTGTTCTTTTCGGCCAACCATCTAGGGCTAAACGGAAAGCAGGTCGTCCCCGTCTGGGGTGGGAGGACGTCATAAAGAAAGATTTAAAGGAAATGGGAACTTCGTGGGCGGGTATAAAAAGGGAGGCTTTGAATAGATTGGGGTGGAGGAGGATCGTGCGTAGCTGTGTTGGCCTCAGGTGGGTTGGGGCTGTGGTGAGTTTTTAGTAGTAGTAGTAGTCTAGTAAGCACTAAATTTGAAAAAGAAGCCATGGGATTTACCAAAAAAGACAAAGAGGCTTCCAAAAACTCTCCCAAATGATTAAATGAAGAGACTTTCTCACTAATTGGTATGGGCTTGAGAATGAGTCCAGTGCCTAAACGCAGCTTTATAGAATATATCAAACTGAGAATTATCCTTGTTGGTTGCAGGTAAAAATCAACCAAATTACGGATAGTATAGGTACATTTTTGTTAGTTAATCTTTCATTCTAAAACAGTTTTTGAATAAATGTTTTTTCATCAACTAGAGTGCTACTTACATCACTAGATAACAAGTTACTTTTAACCTGTTTTTCAATATTTTTGGTCATATCTTTGATGCAATGTTGAACTATTCTAGATGGCAATCGAATTTCTTTTTATTGGAATTTATTTCTTTTGATTTGTATGATGGGATCTATTTGATCGTAACGATTTTGTGATCGTTGTTTTCAAATTCACTAAATAAGTATTCGGAATAATTTATGAATACGTTTTTCAGGAGCTCGTTATCGGTAAATGGTTCACCGTTGGTGCCAATGCTTTAAGCTTAAACAAAGCTGACTGGTGTGTTTTATCCAGATAGTGCCAAAACTTTTAAAAATGTATTTGAATTCCCAGAATTTAGAACATGTCTTGCAATGTATTCAGTTTTCAAAAGTCCTAAGGGCCTCGTCGTAATACCATTTGAATACAGAGGTGTATCAATTTGTCACTATTTTCAGTACATTCATATATTTTTGTCCAGAAACCTTGAAATGACCGTTTATTTTAAAATCTTACATTTGGTCTCCTTTTATTTCAAAATGTTATATTACAAAATATTTCATATTTTACATTTAGGAATTTTATTTGGGTTAAACTTTTCTGCGTGTCTATAGAGTGGGTTGGTTTTACTCCGGTTGAATTCTCTTGGTTGAGTCCTACCAGATTGACCTTTGCAGATAGGAGTTTCAACGGACTGAGTTCTGAGTGGGCTTGGGCTGACTTTACTAGGTCGAGCTTTGTGTGGGTAGAACTTTGAGTTGAGCCTTTCTTGGGTTGAATTCTTCTGAGCTGAGCTTTGCTGGGCAGAATGTTGCAGAAATTCATATCTGTGGATTTAATGTGGCATGTGTTAAGTTTCGTTGGAATTACTTACGTTTAGAATAATCTTCAAAAATATCTTGATTTTTGTGATTTTTTTCTGTCTTTTAGTGTTTCTTATCATAGTGTTGCTTTGAAATCATTATTTTCAATGTAGTTGGTCCCTTGAAATAAACATTTCCGGGACAAGTTAGAAAGTATTATGTGTTGCATGGACAGTTTCATCCTGAGACAAGCAAAATCAACTGACAGGATAGTTTCAGATACTGGGAGTAAGACACCACACGAATTTGCAGACATGAACAATTATTATATTGAATAGATTAAATGGAATACAACTAAATTATTTTGGATAATGAAATTACTATACGGAATAGTTATAAAAAAAAAATGATTTCAAACTATATATCATTCATAAAAGTTGTTTAATTTTAACTTATTATAAGAAGGCACTACCAGGTAAAAGTTTTAATCGTTAATAAAATACAAAACATTTCAGCAGTTATACATTGCATTTATTTTTGCAGCATCAATACCTGTTAGCCCTTCTTCATTGCCAAGAGGAATTCCTTCGGGCTGAAAAAATAGAAATTATATATTTATCAAAAACTATTTAGTTATATTATTAGTAGATAGCACATTAGTAGGCGATGCACAGTTAGAATATAAGCGGGGAATAGGTTGCACTTATTTACATTTATTAGCTAGAAATTGTTTTCACAATATTTTTAGTACACCATTAATATTGTGCAGAGTTAACATTTGATACTTCTCGTGCCATTTTCAAAATAACAATTGACATGGCTTTCTTAAGAGGGGTAAAGAAAAGGTAAATGATGAGCCCAACCACATTTAACGCAGAAACTTATTCAGTTACATCTCAGATTTGAATAAAAATTTACATAAACGGAGTTCTTGAGTTTTTATTTTATGCAAATGACCTACTCCTGCACTGCTTCTCAATTGAGAATAAAAGCATTTCCCTGTCACACTGCTCACTTTGAATGGAGCTCAAATTTCCCAATCGAATAAATTAAAATATCTTTGCGCCATGTATGAATGTTCAGAACATTTTTTTTTTGTTTTTTTAGTTAAATGTTGTTAGGGGTAGATAGGGCAGGGCTGTTAGGTGCAAAATTAATTTTAATAGGTGTCAATTAAAAAAAAACTTCCGAAAAAGTAGTTTTTAAAAGAAAACTAAAGGGCTGTGTAAAATTTGAGACAAGAAGAAATAAAGTCCTATAATAATTCAACTTAACCGACCAGATATTACTGTCAACGAATAACTCTAACCCATAGCAAACAGTAATTAAAACAAAAAATCACATTAAACTTGCAGGTAACATATGAATAACCAAATCCTTAAAGTAGTAAAAACTAAAATAAATACTCAAGCCAAACTTAAAACGGACAAAATTCCTAAAAAACAGGATTTTGGCTAATACCCCCCCCCCCCAAAAAAAAAAAAACTGTACACCTTTTAAAGTCTATTTATCATTTGCGTTTCATTGAAAACTATATCTATTTAAACACTGTGCATTAATTTTTCAAAACATGGACAACATAAAAATAAGTCACCATAATAGTCATGATTACTGAAAGTGAACTGAACTGGATTTGAACTGAACTTTGAACAGGAATTTGAAATTCCTGGGAATTTCAGCAATTCAAGATTATATTTAACATTTTTTTTTTCAATGTTTTGATTACAAAAATCATGTTTGAGGTTCACTATGAGTATTCATTATGTTTTTCACTCGTGTTAGGATTTCATTATTTATTTATATCAGTGTCGATTACTTTTACGTTTGATTTCATTATTCATTTTAATATCTGTTCGTTTGGGATCCAGTTTGAATTGTTAATAGAATTTATTTCTACTCGTCTGAAATTTTAAAATAGCTTTTTACTTTTCAATTTGCAGATTGAAATTAATATCAATTTGCAGATAAAATACTCAAAAGAATCCTTTTTTCACAGGATTCTTTAATTCATTTACATTTGGATAAAAATGAAATAAGAGAACAAATATACAACAGAGGAATCACTTAGGGCTCTTTATTTTTGACTCTTTAAACTCTTTTATTTGTGGCTTTTATTTTAGTGGTAACTAAGTGCAGTGTAGAAAAGATGTCCTTCTGACCACTTGGATGCACATAATGCCTTCTGATTGAGTCCAACTTCCCTCTCAAAATTACTTGAAAGTTAAAACACAACTTTCCCTAGCAGTTCTTGAAATATTACACATAAACCCTTTTGACAACCTGGACGCAAATAGGGTCTTTTAATCTCTTTTTTTCCATATCTCCCTCAACATTCCCTGAAAATTTGACATAATATTCTTGCCATTCCTCAAATTTTTAACGCACCATTTTGACAATCTGGATGCACATATCATCTTCTGATTTATTTAAACATCCCCAATACCAGCTGTAATCATCCAACTGTTTAAACATCCAATTGAGAGCATTCTTATTGTATGGTATGTGATATATTGTTAATTTGTAGGTAACCTGCGTCAATAAACCATTATAATAGACAAGCATTACATGGTATCGGAAGCGAGATCTTATGAATGTCCTACAGCCATCAATGAGCTGGGAAGCCAGCTCCCTAAGAGAAGAATGGGACCATTTCCAAGAGGGTGCCCCACTTATGTTAGCAGGCACACTGGCAAGCAAAACGGAGAAAGCTCTCTGTGCCTACCTACTTATATGGGCTGGAGCGAAATGACAAGAAATTTTCAACACCTACACCATTGCAGACGAGGAATGGAAAAAAAATCGAACGGTACCTTGAGAAATTTAAGACGTAGGCTTTACCACAGAAGATCACAGTTTTTACACGATACCTGTTCAAAAAACGAGACCAAACCGAGGCAAAAAGTGTAGATAAATGTATTGCAGAGATCAAGATATTAGTGAAACCTTGTGCCTACTTGGAACCAAGCGAAATGGTCTGTGATCGAATAGTGTGCGGAATGCTAAACGAAAATATACCCGAGAAGCTCTTGGCTGAAGGTGATCAACTTATGCTTGAAAAAGCAACCATTATGTGCACAACTCAAAGGTACAACTTAAAATATTCCACGGGACTAAGTCTGTTCCCATAAAGCAAGAGATTGAAGACATATCATCTTACCTAAACTGGAACAGCAGTCGAAACAAACATTAAGCAAACACCTCAAAGAGCAAATCATGCTAGTTCTGTGGTGTAGCATACTCCCTCTCCCATTTCTGCCCGGCAAATGGCAAATCATGCTCCATATGCAAAAAACTCAAGTTTTTTGAACGAGCTTGTCGAAGCAAGAAAGTAAACGCAGTGGAAGAAATTTCTGTAGAAGCTGACTTTGGCGATGAAACCATTTTCCTGTACTCCATCGAACAAAGCAAAAACGAAGACAAAGCAGTGATGCCCTCGATCATCAACAATCAATTCCCAGTCCAACTCAAAATCGAAACAGGGGTTTTGACCTCATCAATACTTTGACCTCATTACCCCAAAGCCCACCAAGAAACTCACAAGCCAGCACCTCACTAGCTGCTGTGGAGCAAAGATTCAAGAATCGGGAATCTTCAAATTACCATGCAGCTACAAAGGTAACAGAGTGGGTCAATTCAATGGTTATGGTTGAGAAGTAGGACGGGTCCTTAAGACTGCGCATGGAACCTGTAGACCTAAAAAAAGTCCAGCAAACGGCCCTACTCTCCCATACCCACTCTAGATGACGTCACCTCCAAGCTATAGGCCTACAGAGCAAAAGTATTCACAAAACCTGATGCCCGTTCCGGTCACTGGTGCATCCCACTAATAGCAGATTCCTCTTACTTCATTACATTCAGCACGATATATTGAGATACCATTTCAAGCGAATGCCATTCGGAATCCTCTCAACGCAAGATGAACTTCAGAGGAGGATGCAAGATGCCTTTGAAGGCCTAGAGGTTTTTTTTATCATCATCGATGACATGATCATGTCCGGCGTGACGCAAGAAGACCACGATGAAGGCCTAGCACCAATACTCGAACGTTCTCAAGCTAAGGAGATCTGTTTCAACGAAGACAAGTGCAAGTTTTCGGCCTCTAGTGTTAGCTATGTCAGACACATGATCAGTTCCATGCACAGTTCTGAATTCTACTTCTGAAAAACTACTTGAAAAAAAATCTCCCCCATAAGACTCCATGGCTGGAAAAGAACAGGGGAGAAAAAAATACTAACACAAAAAAATATAAACAAAATCCAAAAAAGTCTAGTCACCCACCTTAATAATCCCCAAAATGACAAGCTAGGCAGGGGATAGCGCATGATTTTACCAACTCAAATACATATCCAACTCAATCCAGAGACATCAACTTCATGGGAAACCGGAAAAAACTTAATTGCTAGCTAGAAATTCTCTAACATAATTTTTGAACATACCAAACGAGTGGCAGCTTTGTGCAGACACAGGGAGCGTGTTCCAAATCCTGTTGCAAGTTGTCAGAGGGTTGAAGTCAGACCTCGCTGATGGAGTATGAAGAATCTGTAAATTGCTGGAAGTGTGGAGGTGATAAGTCGATTGATCAGAAACAAAAGATATGTTATTACATAGAGCAGCAGGAAGATGGCCGTGCAACTGTAAAAAAAATGAAAGAAGAAAAAGAAAGAAAATAGAGATTTTTCAAATCAAGCAAGGGTTTAAGTGAAGATCGGTTCGATTCCTTAATAAGAGTCCTTGCTTGATCATAATGTTTTGAAAGTGGCATCAGAGACGAGGGGAAAGTTGACATCCAAATAACAGAACAATATGAAACATAAGACTGAACTAGGCTGTAGACCAAGATTCTAAGAATTGACCCTGGAAATTTGTGTTTGAGCTTTCTAAGGATTCCAAGATTCCTGGAGACTTTCATTTTAATCAGGATAATATGATGCTTGAAGGAAAGATTTTCGTCAAGCAAGATGCCTAGGAATCGAATGTAACGATACTTAGGTCTACCTTGAGAACCTCTTGATACGTGTATTTCATTTAAGTCAGGGCAAGCCTTTGAGACTCTGGAAAAAATGAGGAAAAAGACTTCCCGACATTTAAGTTAAGATAATTTACATCAAACCATTGGATAACTCTTTTAAAAAGGGCTTTCATCTTTGAACGAAGATCAGACTCAGTTCTACCAGCTGTGCCAAGAGTACTGTCATCAGCAACAGCAACAAGTGCATCCGGTAAGGACGAACTTCTGTCACAAATAGTGACGGATGCTGGATGACAAAGACAACAGCAAATGGTAGGTTTTAAATTTTGATCCGCATTAATAAGGTCACTGACGTAGATTATGCAGCCAGATGCAGCCAGATCTCGAAAAGATTCATGCCATAAACCACACGCTAAACCCATCATACCGAGAAGAACTTCTAGCCCTGCTTAGGATGATCAACTATCTCGCCAAAGACATAGCCTACCGAGCCTATCCACAAAAAAAACGAACCACTCTACGACCTAACCGAAGCAGACCCATTCATCTGGTCTGAGGAACACACGCAAACATTTGTAGACGTGAAAAGCTCTATAATATCAAACACCCCGTTTCGCAACAATCAGAGCAAGAACGTCGAAATCATTGTCGACGCTCTAGCCACGGACTCGGCACCCACCTTGTTTCGGGAGGGTTGGTTACAGCGTATGTGTAGAGATTGCTCAGTAAGACAGATCAAAAATATTCACAACTCTAAAAAGAGTTATACGCCATCATGTACGACTGTTAACATTTCCCCCATTATCTGTACGATCGCCACGTTGATCTCACGACGGACTACCACCCTCTCGAAACTGTTGTAACAAATCCGATTCAAAAGCATCACACCGAGGGCGACGATTGGCTCCATTTACCTAGCAACTGTTGATTATCACGGCTGTTTCTTCGAAGTCGATAGACTTACGACGATATCATCCAACGCGGTCATAACGAAACTTAAGGCCCACTTTCCCCGACACGGTAATCAATCGCAGTTAATATTTGACAATGGCCCTCAGCTCACCTCTAGAGAATTCATCATTTTTTCCAAATCCTGGGTTATATCACTGAGCACATGTAGCCCCGGGTATCCAACGGCATTGCCGAGAAGGCTGTGCAGATTATAGAAAAAAACATCACTACCAAGGCAACCGAAAACGGAGAAGACCCCTTCCTGGGTTTGCTAGAATACTAGAATACACCGGTCGATGGGCTTGCATTTCCAGATCAACTTCTAATGACTCACCACCTAAGATCCATTCTACCACGCACCACACATCACTTAAAGAAAAAGGTCGTCCCGACCGAACACATCACCCAGAAAAGAACTGAAATGTTCACCCTGAAAAGAAATGCACCCTGAAGAAAAAAGAAGAAGACATGCACCCTGAAAAGAAAGTTCACCCTGAAGGAAACGCAAAAACATCAGAAAATTTACCGCGACAAATCAGCTAAGGCTTCAAAGCAGCTTAACCCCGGCGAAGCGATCCACATTCAGAAAATGCTGACGGACCGTGGAAACAAGCAGTTTTGCTTTCTCAGGAAAAACAGCTACGGTCTTACCTAGTGCAGACAAACGAAGGTACGATTCTGTCAAGGAGCCACAAGCACCTATCAGCTCACCCACATCAAAGCCCGAAAGGCATGAGTTTGGTTCACGAAGGACTTGAAGACTCTATACTGCCAGAAGTGGTTACCAAGCCACCACCCTCTCCGTTGCAGGTGGACCATTTCATACCCCAGCTGTCAATCCTAGATAGGAATCAAAGTGTGCCAGAGCCCCAATACAACTCCAACTCTACAATCTACCGAGACACCAACGACGGCACGCACGAGATACAGCCGACTTGTAAGAAAACTCCTGAAACTGAACCTGTAGGAACGAAAAAAAAAGTAAATAGACTCTTAAGAGGAGAACTTAGAGTGATCAAAACTTTGTCAGATATGTTTTAGTGATAATAAAGAAGATGTAGCATTCTTAATGTTTGGTCTGTGATATTTTTACTTGTATGGTGTGTGATACCATTAAGCCCTCCTGGGATACTGCACACACCACTAAGCCTAACACTTTGAGAGTCTGGCTACAAAAAGTGTCTTTTGATTTATTTTAATATTCTAATCGACATTTCACGAAAGTTTCAACTGAATAATCTTTGCGTTTTTTGAGGTATTACAGACATACTCTTTCAAAAACCAGGATGTCAATAACATGTTGAAGGTAAACACCCCCATCAACCTTTTTTAAAAGATTCAACTTAATACCCTTAAATGCTCTTGAGATATTGTAAACATTTTGACAATCTGGCTACACAAAGTGTTTTTGATTTAGTTCAACATCCCAATCGACATTTCCTGACAGTTTCAACTGAACATTCTTAGCTTTTCTTGAGTTACTACAGACATGCTCTTTTGAAAGCCAGGATTAACACTCTTTGAAAGTTTCAACATAATAACCCTTGGCTGATCTTGAGAAACTGAAGATAGGCCTATGCCGTTTTAAAAAATGGACACACACAGCGTCTTTTAATTTAGTTTAACGTCCCTTTTTGCAGTCCCTGAAAGTTTCTATTTAATACCAGTAGCCGTCCCTGATATTAATATGTATACACCCAGATACGCCCTTTTGACAAACTGGATGCACTTAGTGTCATCCAGCCCCTCAATATTCTCTGAAGGTTTCAACTTAAAACCCTTAGGAGTTTCTTAGATGTTAGAGGTAGCCCACGCTCTTTTCAGCACCTTGATACAGACGGAGTCTTTTGATTTAGTTCAGCATTTCCCTCAATATTCCCTGAAATTCTGAATTTGATAACCTTAGCCATTCCTGAGATATTGGAGATAAACCCTTTTGAAAACATGAATGCGCTTCTCCTTTGATTTCGTTCAATACTAGTAGTAGTAGTATCAGTTACAGTCGTAGTAAGAGTAGTAGTAGTCATAGCAGCAGTCACAAGTAGCTGCAGTAGCAGTCACAAATATTCACAACAGAAAGTAGTCCCCATCGTAATCGCCACGTAGTGGCAGTTGCAAGTTATCGCAGTCACAAACAGTCACAGTCACAAGCAGTTGTAGTCGCAAATAATCGCAGTCGCAAGTAGTCATAGTCCCAAGTAACTGTAGTCAGAAGTAGCCACATTTGTAGTCACAGTTGCAAGCAGTCGAGGTCAAAAGCAGTCACAAATGCAAGCTGTCGCAGTAGCAGTCAAAGCCGCAAGTTTTCGCAGTCACAGTCACAGTTGTAGTCTTAATAGTCACAGTTACAAGTAGTCCTAGTCGCAAGTAGTTATAGTCAAAGTCGAAGTTGTAGTTGTAGGCACACTAGTAGTTGTAGTGCAAATAGTAGCCCGAAAGTTCCAAGTTAATACCCATAGTCATTCTTTATATATTGCAGATACACCCTTTTGATAACCTGATGCATTTAATAAGTTTTTATTTAGTTCAACATTTCCCGAAGTTTTACTTTAATACCCTTAGCCTTTATGGACCCACCCAGCATCGAAGATTCTGACATTTCCCAACAATAAATCGTATTTGTAAATAATCGGCAAATTGAAAAAAAACTACAACCCTTGCCCCAGGACTGTGGGGATCGTGTCATCCCCTGGGTATGATATGAGCCTCTATAGCTTCATAAGAGTACCCCATCTGGGATGATCTTCAGAGGCATAGATGTGGAACTTTTGACAATTGTGAACAAAATGGTTATCCCAGAATTTCGTCAGTGTTGAGGAAGGCATCTTAAGCAAGCGAGGGGAATGGGAACTGGTTACCATTCGATTAATTTTTAACATCCTACTCAACATACTCTAAAAAGTTTCAAAATAGTACCCTTAGCTGTTCATAAAATATTTCAATATTGCAGATACTCCCTTTTGATAACCTTGATGTACATACTGTCTTTTGAATTAGTTCAAAATCCCCTCAACATTCCCTGAAGTTTCAATTTAATACCCTAGGGCTTTTTCTATTCACCCAGAATCAAACTTTCCCCCTTTCCCAGAAATTAAATCCCACAAGCAAGCAATTGGCGGATTACGTAATTTACAACCCTCGCCCGAGGGCTCTGGGGGGTTATATCATCCCCATTGGCATTATTATGGGCCTTTCAAGTATTCTGAAAAAGGGATATCTTATAATTTTGATAAGTATTGAGGGGAGGATCTAATAAGGGCAAGGGGAGCTAGTTCCCTCTGATCACTTTTCTCAGAATGCCCCGAAAATTTAACTTAACACCTACAATTCAACCTCATAAAATTTCTGCGCATATGTTTTCCTTGACATGCAAATACATACTGCTGAAGTTTTTGGAATTACATAGTAGAAACTACTACCAATGCCACTGTTAACAACACACTGTAGCACCATTTTGTCAGAGGCCAGTAAACTTGTACATACTCTTCTACCATCAGGGGCGTGGATCCAGTATTTTTATGGGGGGGGGAGGGGCAAGAGGGGTCTACATCCAGAGAGTCAAGGGGAATGGGCTATATAATAATTTTTTCTCCAAATTATTGGGGGGCAACTGGTTGTCAAAATCCCCAGCGGTAGGGGTGTAGTTCCAGCATTTTTATTCGGGAGGGGGGGGGGGGAAGGGAGAGAGCTAAAGTTGAGGTGACTTCACTGTTAAGATTGTCTTCACTTTCTGTTATTCTATAAGAAGACGTAGATGGGAACCGAATCCCATCCCTTTTCAATAATTTCTTCATCTCGTTCCTTTTTCCATTGCTTTCTTAAAGTTGGCTCTGAGCCAAAGAAAAAGAGTAAAGAGTTCTGATCTTTTTTGGTTTTATTAGCCTGTTATAGCCAATTAAATTGATACAAATCCTATTTTTAACAATGTTATAAAACACATCAAATTTGAGAGTTGGACAAAGCTGGTTTTTACAGGACAAGTTAAGGAACTGAAAGCTTGCCCATCTTAAATCGCTGAGCCTACGGGCACGCTTACTCTGAATTAATAATTTACAGAATATGTAGCAGCCCAGCTGTCCCGATCCTGGGACCACATGTGCATGCGCCCTTCCACCTGATGGGGGTGTACCGAGCGGTAAAAAAGTAAAGATAGCCCGTTTCTTCCTTAACAACCCCCCCCCCTCATGGGACAAAAAGAAAAAATTACTTTTTTACATGGGCAGCTGTGAAAACTGTTTTGTTTTTTACATGGGCAGCTGTGGAAAATTTGTTTTGTGAGGAGGAATTAGCAACAGTACTAAAAGGATTAAAGAATAATAAGGCTCCAGGTGCTGATAGGGTGGTAAATGAGTTTCTTAAATATGGTGGCTCTGAGGTTAGAAATAAGTTACTGAAGATTATGAATATGATTTTTGAAAAAGGGGAAGTACCTAACGATTTTAGGAAAATTTTAATTAAGCAACTTTATAAGAAAGGTGATAAAAGTGAGTGATGTAATTATCGAGGCATTAGTCTGGTCTCTGTAGTTAGTAAATTACTTAGTAATATGATACTTTTTAGACTGAGAGATGCCGTAGACAAAGTTTTAAGAGAAGAACAGTGCGGTTTTAGAAAAGGTAGAGGATATGTCGACCAAATTTCCACTCTTAGGCTAAGGGAAGATGGTTGGAATAATTTTAGAAAAATAATTTGTGAAGTCGCTGATGATGTCTTATTGAAAAAAGTTAGAAAGACATCTAGGAATATTTGTGAAAATACTTTATGTTTAATAAAGAGAAGGGACATTTACAAGAATTATTGGAGTGATAGATCATATGAAGATAAGACAAATGTAAAGAAAGCAGAAAAAACATTAAAATATAAATTAAGGACTTGAGAAGCGGAGGCCATGGATAAAATTGCCGAAGATCTGGAAGATGCAGCCAGATGTCATAATAGCAAAATATTATACTGGCTTGTTACTAAACGGAGAGCGAATAGTCAATCTGGACTCGTCCCAGCTAAAGAAAGGAATGGGGCAACAATTAGTGATATGGAAAGAGTTAAAGAGAGATGAGCAGAACATTTTGAGAAAGTTCTAAACCGTGATGGAGTTACAGGAAGAAATATAGAAAAGAATGAAAAATTTTGTGACATCTCCGACGTGAAGGAAGATTTATTTTGTGACGAAGAGTAAGTGACAGTAGGCCTACTAAAAAGGTTAAAAATAATAAGGCCCCAGGTGCTGACAGCTTGGTAACTGAGTTTTTTGAATGTGGTGGTTATGAGGTTAAAGATTAGTTACTGAAGATTATGAATATGGGATTTGAAAAAAGGGAAGTACCTAGCGATTTTAGGAAAACTTTATTTAAGCCTCTTTATAAGAAAGGTAATAAGAGTGAGTGTAGTAACTATATAGACATTAGCCTGGTTTGTTAGGAAGCAAATTACTTACTATGATGATACTTTTTAGACTTAGAGATGTTGTAGATTAAGTTTTAAGAGAAGAACGGTGTGGTTTTAGGAAGGGTACAGGATGCATCGACCAAGTTTTCGTTCTTAGATTAATAATTGAGACGTGCCTGAGTCATAAAACACCTTTAGTCCTCACTTTAATAGATTATGAGCAAGTGTTTGACTCAGCTGATAGAATATGTTTAGAAAAGTTCCTCGGAAGTTATATTAACTGCAAATTTAAAAAAATTTAACCATCCCTCAGTTTTTTAAAGCCTCCATACACTTAACATAGAAAATGAAGTTGTCATTTTTAAAAAAAATTTAAAATTTTGAACTCCATTATTTTGATGTACTTTGTCTTAAGAAGTAGAGCAAAGGCAATGTGGGAACATGGAATCAAACGGGGAAGTAAAACTACACTAGACTTAGATTATAATGATGAGTTAAGCATCCTAGATGAAAATCCGAGGCCGCGTTATAGCGTTGCCTATCGTAAAGGCCATAGGGATCCAATGTTTTATTAATATTAATTAAAAACAACTTTTTCCACAAAATAAGTTTTTCAAAGAAAAGTAAAGAATTCCATTAAACCAAAAATGAGCAAAAATAAAATCAAATAATCTACCAAGTGTGAAACTACCACAAATCAGCATCGATAAATAAATGAAACGCAAAACGAACACAAATCACAATAAATAACTGAGTCAAACTCAAAATGAGCAGAAATTAACATAAGTAAGACTCAAAACCCCTATGCCTCCCCAAGGCCAGAACATAATTTGCACTTTACTGAAAAAATATAAATGTTTTTATTTTTATAATTTTCATAAATCAAATAATATTAACATTTTGATTACTAAATATCAGTATATGTATATTAAACTGACAATACACATTCATTTGAAAAGAAATATAAATGTGTTTACTTTTATAACTTTAATAAATCAAATAATGTTAACATTTTGATTACTATTAAACTAATTACTACTTTGATTACTATACGATTACTGTGTATATTAAACTAACAATGCCCATTCATTTGGAAAAAGAATATAATTGTTTTTACTTTTATAACTTTAATAAATCAAATAATATTATCATTTTGATTACTAAATATCAGTAAATGTATATTAAACTGACAATGCACATTCATTTGTATTTTTTCAGTAAAGTGCAAATTATGTTCTGGCCTTGGGAAGGCATAAGGGTTTTCAGCCCTATGCGGGTTTTCGGCACAAGCCCTTCTAATTTTCAATCGAATGAGCCCTTTTGGAAGTTTCTAAAATGTCACTATCTATAAAAACCTTATATACCCCCAGGGCATAACTTATAACCCTTGCCCCGAGGGCTCTGAGAGGTTTGTCATCCTCAAAGACTTAATTTCTAAAGCTTTTAACTATGTTGAACAATATGGCTATCTAAAAATTTTGATTGGATGTGTTTGGGGAAAAGGTAGGCATGACAGGGGGTTTAGTTGCCCTCAAATCACTTTCAACTATTAAAAAGGGCACTAGCCCTTTGAATTTCCAATCGAATGAGCCCCTTTTCAAGTTTCTATGACAAGACTTTCAATAGAAACCTTATATGCCCCCAGGCCATAACTTACAACCCTTACCCTGAGGGCTGTGGGGGAAGTGTCATCCTCAAAGATATCATTTCCGGACCTTTCAACTACTTTGAACAAAATGGCTATCTCATAATTTTCATTGGATGTGTTTGGATAAATGGTGGTTATGGAAGGGGTGTTAGTTGCCTTCCAATAACTTTTGACTATTAAAAAGGGCACTAGCTATTTCAATTCGCAATCAAATTAGCCCTTTTTGAAGTTTCTATGACATTGCTTTCTATAGTGTATTTAAGGTAACTAGTTGGTAAAAAAAAAAAAAAAAAAAAAAAAAAAAAAAAAAAAAAAAAAAAAAAAAAAAAAAAAACTGTCTTCCTAATTTAGTAACTGAGATAAAAGAACACTTGAACAAGGTCTAGACCTTACTCATCCTTCCAATCATCTATGACAAAACAGTACATCCAACCCAATAATCCACCAATCAAGTCCAAAACAGAGCAAAATCAGCATTAATAAGTGTAAATAATTGTCCCAAAACCAAGCCATAGCAACTTAAATCTACAAAATTTAATATTCCCCGTAATCACCACTATTCGTGTGGTAAGGTACGTGTGTCACCACTTATTGGTGCAAAAATGGTGTTACACCACTTACTGGAGAAGAAGCACCAAATATTATAATGTGATGCCCACGCTTCCCACAATGGTTCTGTAAATATAGGGTGTGTTAGTACCAAACTTACAATATACCCTACCCCAGGGTATGATAACGTGATCGAGCGGTCAAACGGCCAAATTCTAAGGCCAATGGTGTACCCGACCCGGGTAACCACTAAAAAAAAATCTCTAACTATCTCCTTGGAGGTAACGAATCCCCCTGTCAATATAATAATGAAAGTATCTCGTAACTCTGTTCCTACCCTGTATGGGTTCCTGTAAAAATTAA
Source organism: Artemia sinica (assembly GCA_027921565.1). Lineage (NCBI taxonomy): Eukaryota > Metazoa > Arthropoda > Branchiopoda > Anostraca > Artemiidae > Artemia > Artemia sinica. The sequence continues at coordinate 24,005,118 of CM051267.1, read as the reverse complement.
TCTACACAGCTGTAGAAAATATCTTACTTGTAATCTTCCAAAGGTCACACACATATAACAAAAAGAATAGACTTCCCCAACCGGGTTCTAAATGTAGACTAACTCAAAAATAATATTCGTTCTGTACACAAACTTTGCATAGGGGTGGACCTTCGCTTGGCCCTAGCCAATCCTCTCAATCCCCATTCAAAATCCATTCTGCTTTTTCTTAACTTTATCTTTCAATGGCTCAGATCAGGAAGACCAAAATAGAATTTACTTCAAAGTTTACTTATTGCGAAAGAATCTAGCTTAGCAACCAGACTTCAACTTAGGATTAAAAATTATCTTATAGGCAAATATAATTACAGAAAGGAAAATGGGTCATTCATCTGAAAAGAAAAGAAACAGGGGTAGAACCCCAACACCTGCCCCCGTAAGATAAATGACCACCCATGCCCCACGCTGGTCCACCCTTACAAATATAACACTTAACTCCAAAATCACCAAACTTGTCTATCTTCTGTTCTTCCTTTTGTTGTACATCTCCACTGCAGCTAACCATTGGCTTATGGCTTCACGATTACACCATCCTCTTGGCTTTGTTCCATTGCCATTCCGTGTTTCTGTCCAGCCAATCAAAGCTATTTTCTGTATTGCTCTATTCATCAAGCTAGGGATTTCAAAGAAGGAAGAATCCACGAGATTTTTGGAACTTAATCTTAGACAGCAAAATAAAAGATTTTCCGCTCTCACGAAATTTACACTGAGAGGAGCAGAGAATCAGTTTCTGGCACATTCGATGATGCCATCCATCATGAAAAATTGGCTACACTAGCCTCTTAATATCAATCTGTGGAAACAACCCCACATCTAAATTAAACTGTAAATTGCCCCTTGGCATAATTTCAAATAATCTAAGGCCGAAATGCAAAGGCCTGTGAAAACGATAGAGGTACAGGGAATGAAGTAAAATTTTGAGCGAACCATGACTCGCCTTTTTTCTGGGTTCCCTCCCCTGGGATAACCAAATGAGGAATATGCGTTGATACTAATTGAAGATGAAATTTGGATACATCTCCCACTGAATACAGTTTGCCGGAAATAATTGTCGATTCCCATGAAAAATATCAACTATGAATAGGGTTACTGGACAAAGGTTTGGGTGAAGTATGAAGTGACTGGGAGCGAGTATCCCCCAAGGACTCCAGATCAGAGAGTCGAAATCTCTGTAAAGAGATTACAACTTGTCCGCCAGTTGTGCATTGACGAAGAGGACTATCTTTCACGACTTCTCGCATTGGATCTTCCCCAAGGGATTCCTCCCCCTCATAAAGGATCGAAATCTCTTTTGAGTTGGTAGTACTAATCTCAGATTCCTTCCCAAGTTTTTCCAATACAACCCGACGTTCAATATCTCCCAACTTTTCCCCAACCCGTTGTAGGTCGTTCAACTCTATTTTTTAATCATCTCGTTTTATTCCCCATGGGTCTTGGACCTCTTTGTCCCCCCTATTATTTATGTTAGCTAGGCAAAGCCCATCCAACTTTTTATTTTTCACCCTATTATTCATTTTATTTATGTTAGCTAGGCACAACCCAGCCAGCTTCTTATTTCTCGCCACTGCAGGCTGGACCTCCGAATTTTGTCTCTTTTTTGCACTTCTCTTTTCATCTCTAGTTTTCTCAAACCTTCCAATCACGCTCAGTAAATCAGAATTGGACTCCAGCGTCCACTATCTTTGGCTGCATTTCTTTATTGTAGTTCCATTTTGCATCTTTTTTGTTTCTTTTAGTCTTCTTTACTTTTACCGCAGAAACAAATATTTCGTCATCAAATGGGAACTGAACTCCGACATTTGGTTTTTCATATTTTACTAAAATTTCTCAAACTTTACGAGGAAAAGCGCGTACAATAAATTTCGTCTCCTTTTCTATGGTACAATCAGTGCTTCATTTTGGCAAACATTTTAGGGCGTCTCAAACTCGTTAAAGGTGTTCTCAAGTTTTCCATTTTCGGAACTGAACTCCGACATTTGGTTTTTCATATTGTACTCAAATTTCTCAAACTTTACGAGGAAAAGCGCATACAATAAATTTCGTCTCCTTTTCTCTGGTACAATTAGTGCTTCATTTTGGCAAACATTTTTCGGCGTCTCAAACTCGTTAAAGGTGTTCTCAAGTTTTCCATTTTCTGGAAATTTTCCAGAAAAATCATTCTCGCGCGTCTTATTTTCAATGTATGGTTCTTTTACTTCCGCATCCCATTTTTGTGGATTATCAGCATTTTGAACACGCGTATCAAGTATTTCGTTTTTCTGACAGGGAGACGCAGCCTCCCAATTTATTTTATGGGCAAGTCCACCTCCCTCCGCAGTCAACGAAGTTGTATATCTTCCGTCTTAATGTAATTTTGTAATTTTCCCACTGTAAAATAAGTCGCTTTTAACGATATAAGACTTCCGATATCGCCAAAGTCTCCTCCTACTAAAACATCCACTGCTAGAGTAGGTACTAAGCCTACTTTTATTATTTTTCTTTGGATTGCACCGTCGTTCTTTGCAATTTCTATTCTAACCGAAGAACACGGACATAGGTGCTTGTCTCCATATTAACATAATGTTGTAATCTTATTTTTATGGTCTATCTCCGTTCTATTAATTAGGTCAGTTCGCACATAGGTTTAGTCACTGCAAGAATAAATTGCCATTTTAACTAATTCCTCGTTCAATTTTCCGTATATTTTATGCGACTCTGCAATTTCGTAAACGACAGCCTGGGCTGTCCTTTTATGTGGTTTTTGCCACAGTTACTGGGGCGGTTTCTTGCAAAATGCCCCGTAGTATCACAAGTAGTGTTATATTAATGATAGAGAGAGGGCCCATAGGTAATCCATACAAGCGGGCCCATAGGTAATCCATACAAGTGAGCCTTAGTATTATATCAATCTAAGGAAGCGGACCCATAGGATATTACTGTTTCAATGATAAGTACAAGACAGGTAGACACATATCCCACCTTCCGACAAGACACATATTCCATCATTCCAACAAGATATTCCCCTCTACCATTCAACATGCAAGTCCCCATACCTACAAACAATACTAATACATAAACCATTAAAAAAAACACCACGCCTATAAAGTCATATCTTCGGTTGTTTTTTTGATGCTGTAATTATAATCAGCTTACCATGAAAATTCATGCTGTTCACAGTACAATGATTTTATATAAATTTCATGTTTCTGATAGAGTCATGGCTGTTTTCATACACCGATGGTTTTTTTCTTGGTATGGTTAAATGAAGTTGATGGTTATGAAATTCTGTCTGTTAAGCAATATGTTAGGCGTGTTTTTTTATGCTAAAAATTTGATACTAATAGAGTTGTAGATGCCAAGAAAAGAATTTTAATAAAGAAATTCAGAACAATCTTTAGAAATCCTTAAAAATCAAGTAGTGAGACGATTATGAGTATGAACCATCAAGGATCACAACCATCAATGACCCTAACCATCAAGGACCTTAACCTCCAAAGGTCCCCTATCCCCAACCTCCAAGGGGCCCCACCCTCCAACTTTTCGGGCCCCCTCGCCCCACTTTGTTTTAACATGGTATTTTGTTAATTTTTCTTAGAATGACATGAAACATACTTAAAACATAAAAAAATCACATTTAATATTTTCCAAATTCAAAATGAGAATGATATAGAAATGTTAGTCGTGACTTATACTATTAGAAAAATATTGTTCGTAGTAGTACTTTTTTGGACTGAATTTTTTGAACTTAAAAATGGACTGAAAACGTATCTTAAAATGACATGAAATATGCTTGCGGCTCTACCAATCGTACTCTATGCTTGCTCATAGACACGACACGGCTTTCCCATCGGTACACTATGGCGGGTTGTTGTTACTACCTAGTTTATTGTTTGTATTAAATCAGTATATTTTACGCAGTTTACGATAAACAGATAAGTCGTTTCTTTAAAAAAGTGAAGATGGAGCATTTTAAGAAAGTGTGTTCACATAATAGTGTTATTGTAGCATTGAATCCGACAAAGAGAAGTATTTGAACTATGAAACAAGTACAAGTGGTAGCACTATTGGAAATGTATGCGTGCATTGTCATGAGAGTAAGGAATTAAATTTCTTTGGAGTACCAAAAAAATTCAACTCTTATGATGGTGGATATGCGAGATTATGATCTCCGGAGATGATCGCACTCAAAGAGAATGCCAACATAAAAATAATAGTTGACGAAGGGAGGCAACTTCTTACTAGTGCTTCTGGTAACATGTTACCCAGTGTTACACCCCATCGTCAGCTTTTGGGTATTAGCATTCAACGGAAGATCAAATGCAGACAGGCATACTCTTCTACTAATATCATAAACCATATCTTGTCTACGTGCCGGAACTGTTGCCTGTGTAAAAATAATGTGATAATAGACAGTGAAATTGCAAAAAAATAAAAAGGGCATTGGCAGAAAATATCAGTAAGGAATATAAAGATGAATCGATTAAAAACAAAGTGCCAGCAAACGTCACTACCATTGATCAAACAATTAATGAACCAAATAATAGCAAAGATGAAATGCATATTGAACATGTGGATGACCCCCTAGTAGAAATGTGTTCACATGTTAGTGTTATTGTAGCATTGAATCCGACAAAGAGAAGTATTTGAACTATGAAACAAGTACAAGTGGTAGCACTATTGGAAACGTATGCGTGCGTTGTCATGACAGTAAGGAATTAAATTTCTTTGGAGTACCAAAAAATTCAATTATACAAATGGTGGATATGCGAAAGTATCATTTCCAGAGAAGTTAGTACTCAAAGAGAATGCCAACATAAAAATAATAGTTGATGATTTGAAGCATCTTCTTGCTAGTGCTTCTGGTAACATGCTAGCTATTGATAGACCCTATCGTCATCTTTTAGGTATTAGCATTCAAATGAAAGCACACGGGAAAAGAAAGGCCTACTCTTCTACTAATATCATAAACCATATCTTATCTACGTGCCCGAACTGTTACCTTTGTAAAAATAATGTTGTAATAGACAGTGGAATTGCCAGAAAAAAAGGCATTGGTAGAAAATATCACTAAGGAATATAAAGATGAATCGATGAAAAACAAAGTGCCAGCAAACGTTACTACCATTGATCAAACAGTCGATGAACCAAATAATACCAAAGACGAAATGCATATTGAACCTGACGGTGACACACCAATAAATATTGTGTATGACTCAAAATGGAATAATGATTGTTCTACTGATTACGAGCTAAGAGAAGACAATAGCTACAATATCAAGAGAGAACATGGTGAACTATTTTATGGAACAGATTCAAAATGTCCAAAGTTTTGATCTTCCGTTGAATGCTAATACCCGAAAGCTGACGATGGGGTGTAAAACTGGGTAACATGTTACCACAGGCACCAGCAAGAAGATGCCCCCTCTTCATCAACTATTATTTTTATGTTGGCATTCTCTTTGAGTGCGATCATCTCCGGAGATCACAATCTCGCATATCCACTATGATAAGAGTTGAATATTTTTGGTACTCCAAAGAAATTTAATTCCTTACTGTCACGACAATGCACGCATACATTTCCAATAGTGCTACCACTTGTACTTGTTTCATAGTTCAAATACTTCTCCTTGTCGGAATTCAATGCTACAATAACACTATCATGTGAACACACTTTCTTAAAATGCTCCATCTTCACTTTTTTAAAGATACGACTTATGTGTTTATCGTTCCACTGCGTAAAAAACACTGATTTAATACATGCAATAAACTAGGTAGTGTCTATAACCCGCCATAGAGTACCAGTGGGAAAGCCACGTCGTGTCTATGAGCAATCATAGAGTATGATTGGTAGAGCCGCAAGCATATTTCATGTCATTTTAAGATACATTTTCAGTCCATTTTTAAGTTCAAAAAAATTCAGTCCAAAAAAAGGTGCTACTAGAAACAATATTTTTCTAACAGTAAAAGTCACGACTAACATCTCTATATCATTCTCATTTTGAATTTGAAAAATATTAAATGTGATTTTTTTATGTTTTAAGTATGTTTCATGTCATTCTAAGAACTGTAAAAAAAGTTGAAAAAATACCATGTTAAAAAAGTGGGGAGAGGGGCCCCGAAAAGTTGGAGGGTGGGGGCCCCTTGGAGGTTGGGGATATGGTACCTTTGGAGGTTGAGGTCCTTGATGGTTAGGGTCATTGATGGTTGCGATCCTTGATGGTTCATACTCATAATCGTCTCACTACTTGATTTCTAAGGGTTTCTAAAGGTTGTTCTGAATTTCTTTATTAAAATTCTTTTCTTGGCATCTACGACTCCACACCTAACACGCCACTCCACGCCAAAAACCACGCCTAACATATTGCTTAACAGACAGAATTTCGTAACCATCAACTTCATTTAACCATACCAGGAAAAAAACCATCAGCGTATGAAAACAGCCATGACTGTATCAGAAACATGAAATTTAATACAAAATCATTGTACTGAGAGCAGCACGAATTTGCATGCTAAGCTGATTATAATTACAACATAAAAAACTAACCGAAGATATGACTTTATAGGCGTGGAGTTTTTTTTAATGGTTTATGCATTAGTCTTGTTTGTAGGTATGGGGACTGTCATGTTGAATGGTAGAGGGGAATATCTTGCTGGAATGATGGAATATGTGTCTTGTCGGAAGGTTGGATATGTGTTTACCTGTCTTGAACTTTTCATTGACACAGTAATATCCTATGGGCCTGCTTCCTTAGATTGATATAATACTAGGGCCCGCTTGTATGGATTACCTATGGGCCCGCTTATATGGATTACCTATGGGCCCGCTTGTATGGATTACCTATGGGCCCGCTCTCTATCATTAATATATCACTACTATCACAGTTATAGCAATTTAATTCTCCTTGCGCTGTGTTATAGTTCCTATTTTTCTTATACTCTCTATATTGAAATATGTCTGTCCTCACCTTCTTCTCTTATTTCGGTCCACCTATTTGCCATTTCTGCCATTTCTTCACTTGTTTCTCGGTTGTTATCTTTCAAATATATTTTCAATTCTCTGTGGGTATTCTCTAAAATTGTTCCATTACTGTTTTATCTATCACTTCCGTCAATTATTCATTTATCTCCTCTGGGTCTTCTAACATTCTATAATTTTCTAACTCTAGCCATTTTAAACACACTTGTACCCGAATTCTTTGTAAGTTGTGTTGTTTCGTTTTCTTTCGCTTCTAAACCTTCTTTGAAAGTGCTCGGGGGAGAGTTGAAACTTTTCAAAAATGACTTGTCTTAGTCTTTCAAAATCTCTTGAGTAGTGCATTGGTAATGCTTTATATGCAATTTGTGCTTTGTAGTTAAGGAGGGGCTGTATTTTTGTTACCCAATTTTTTCTCGGCCATCCATGTAATTCCGCGGTTTTATCAAAGTTGTAGAGGTACAAATGTACATCTTCATTCTCTTTCATTGGTTGAAAGTTTACTGCATGCATTAAATTTACTGTGAACGATCCTCGATGCTCCTGGGAACTCTTCCCTGCAATTATTTGCATTAGTTCTCTTCTATCCTCTCTATCTGCCTCTTCCTTTCGTTCTCTGGCTATTCTATCAGCCTCTTCCTTTTGTTCTCTGACTATTCTATCAGCCTCTTCCTTTTTTTTCTCTAGCTATTCTGATATTCTCTCTTTCTTCTCTACCTTCCTTATCTTTTCTTTCTCTGGCTATTCTATCAGCCTCTTCCCTTTGTTCTCTGGCTATTCTATCAGCCTGTTCCTTTTTTTTCTAGCTATTCTGATACTCTCTTTTTCTTCTCTATCTTCCTTCTCTTGTCGTTCTCTGGCTATTCTATCATCCTCTTCCTTTCGTTCTCTGTTTATTATCTCTTTCTTCATGAAATTTAATATTTGTTGTGTCGCATCTATTTCAGTACTTTTTCGCGAGCCTCTTCTGGAACTTGAGCTTCTACTACTCCCGCTACTTGGCCTACAATGATTCTCTCTGTCTTTAAATCCTCTTAATTCGTTTTCTGAGTCTGTTAGTTCTATAATTATATTTTCTCTTACCCGCAACTCCCCTACATTTTGCACCTCATCTGAAGGGTGAGTTGGTTTTGTTTCACCCGTATTTTCATATAATGATTTTTCTTCATGTATTATCGCCATTGTTGTATTTCAGGCTCTCTCATATTACCGGTTGTCCTCCTTCCCGATTGTATTCTTTCTATTTCCATATTTGTTTCTTTTGTCTGGGTTTCTCTATCTGGGAATAATTCTTTCTGAATCTGTCCTAAACTCTTTTCTTCCTCCACGGTTTCTACCGGAGATCGCTCTATTACTGATTAAATAAAAAAAACAAGTTTTTTTTTAACTGAAAGTAAGGAACAACGTTAAAACTTAAAACGAACAGAGATTATTCCGTATATGAAAGGGGCTGTCCCCTCCTCAACGCCTCGCTCTCTACGCCAAATGTTTTTTTTGTTTAAAAAAATAGAATTGTGAGAAAGTCAAGCTTTAGCGTAAAGAGCGAGGCGTTGAGGAGGGGACAGCCCTTTTTATATACGGAATAATTTCTATCCGTTTTAAGTTTTAACGTCGTTCCTTACTTTCAGTTAAAAAACTTGTTTTTTTATTTAATTTTTGAGCGTTTTTGAATTAATACAGGTTTTGATTTGGCTCACCGTACAGGAATGCTTAAAACAAAAATTGCATATTAATTTTACTTGTATTTGGTTAAATGGCTTTCTCGAAACTTGTTTAATTTTATTTACGAACGTTTTATTAGTAATAAATATACGTAACTTACGAATTAATTTACATAACGAACTTCTATATTCATAGATTTTTAATACGTATTAATATACGTATTAATAATCGCCCCCTAGTCAATACCTTACTCTTTAAGCTAAAGTTCAAATTTTGTTCCAATTCTTTAAGAATAACCCCTTAACCACAAAGGCCGTTAATTAGAATAAATAGCTCTTATGAAAGTACTAAAAAATCTTTGGCTTAAAGAGCAAGGTATTGACTAGGGGGTGAACCCAATCATATACGTAATATTTTCTGTTCGTTTTAAGTTTTGATGTTGCTCCTTACTTTCAGTTGAAAAACTTTTTTTTTATTTAATTTCTGATCCTTTTCTTTAATAATGCTGGGAAATCCGGCGCCCCTTTCATAGCAATGTCCCTTCCACCATGAAACTTCCTTCATGGAAAGATCTTCCCATGTAACCCCCGACCCCCCCCCCCCCACCTACCAGAAAAATCCCCCCTGAAAACGTCTGTATACTTCCCAATAACCAATACTATATGTTAACATTGGGTAAAGTTTATAACTTTCAGCCCTCCCCCCGGGGACTTTGGGGGATCAAGTCAAGTTATCATATTTTCGACGATGCTGAACAAAATGGCTATCTAAAAATTTTGATCGGGTGACTTTGGGAAAAATATGAGCGTGGGAGGGGGCCTAGTTGCCCTCCATTTTTTTGGTCACTTAAAAAGGGCACTAGAACTTTTAATTTCCGTTCCAATGAGCCCTCCCACGATATTATAGGACCACTGGGTCGATACGATCACCCCTGGGAAAAAAACAAATAAACACGCATCCGTGATCTTTCTTCTGGCAAAAAATGCAAAATTCCACATTTTTGTAGATAGGTGTTTGAAGCCTCTACAGTAGGGTTCTCTGATACGCTGAATATTATGGTGTGATTTTCATTAAGGTTCTGTATCTTTTAGGGAGTCTTTTCCACTTTTTCTAAAATCAGCCAAATTTTCTCAGGCGCGTAACTTTTGATGGGTAAAATTAAACATAATGAAACTTATATATTTGAAATCAGCATTAAAATTTGATTCTTTTGATATATCTATTGGTATCAAAATTTCGTTTTTAGAGTTTCGGTTACCATTGAGCAGGGTCGCTCCTTACTTACAGTTCGTTACCACGAACTGTTTGGTTTTGTTTTTAAGATTTCCCCTTCACACGTGTCATAAATGTCTATTTCATCCCCTGGGTGATATATGGTTTTATCTGATTGTGTTTTTCTTAGGGTATTTCTAGCGGGAGTCACATACAACTGTGGGTCTGAACACGATTTTTGTTTTACCGCGGTAATTTTTTTCGAATTTATATCAAATTCTTCCGATTGTCCCTTTTCTGACCTTGTATGAATTCTCCGTCTTTCCGCCATTACTTCAAGGTTTACTTAACGTCTTCCGTCGAAATAAAAATCCTTTTACCAATGTCTCTTTTTATCTTTTCGTGAAAATTGTTGCGTTTTAATTTTCCGATTTTAAGTGGAGGCGAAACCACCCTTGTCTCAAAAGTTAATTATTCGCGTGGTATATTGATTCATAAATTTTATTACTTATTATTATCTAACTAGGCACAGCCCAGATAAAAAAAATTCTCTTCGCGATTTTTTTATATGTAACCACAATAGGCTACATTGTAGGCGAAATTAAATTGTCTCTTCGAAACTCGGAATTCTTTTACTATCAGTGCCGCTGATGGCTCCTTTATCGCTGCCACCAACATTCTTGTTGTAAGGTACGGTACAAAAATGGCGTTACATCACTTACTGGAGGGGAAAGCCCCTGGCGGCGCCAAATATTATAATGGGATGCCCACGCTTACTACAACGATTCTGTAAATATAGGGTGTATTAGTGCCCAACTTACAATATACCCTGCCCCAGGGTATGATAACGTGATCGAGCGGTCAAATGGCAAAATTCTAAGGCTAAGGGAGTACCCAACCCGGGTCACCACTAAAAAAAAATCTCTAACTATCTCCTTGGAGGTAACGAACCCCCCTGTCAATATAATAATGACGGTATCTCGTAACTCTGTTCCTACCCTGTCTGGGTTCCTGTAAAAATAGTCTACACAGCTGTACAAAATATCTTACTTGTAATCTTCCAAAGGTCACACACGTATAACAAAAAGAATAGACTTCCCCAATCGGGGTCTAAATGTAGACTAACTCAAAAATAATATTCATCCTGTACACAAACTTTGCATAGGGGTGGACCTTCACTTGGCCCTAGCCAGTCCTCTCAATCCCCATTCAAAATCCATTCTACTTTTTCCTAACTTTATCTTTCAATGGCTCAGAGCAGGAAGACCAAAATAGAATTTACTTCAAAGCTTACTTATTGCGAAAGAATCTAGCTTGGCCACCAAACTTCAACTTAGGATGAAAAATTATCTTATAGGCAAATATAATTACAGAAAGTAAAATGGGTCATTTATGTGAAAAGAAAAGAAACAGGGGTGGAACCCTAACAACCCCATATCACGGCTCCTCAGATGAAAACTCATTGCCTATACAGGTTTCGGCATATAAGGTTCAATAAAAACCTTATATGCCCCCCAGGGCATAACTTACAACCCCTACCCTGAGGGCTGTGGGGGGAGTGTCATCCGCAAAGATACAATTTCCGTACCTTTCATCTATTTTTAACAAAATGGCTATCTCAAAATTTTGATTGGATGTGTTTGGATAAATGGTGGGCGTGGAAGGGTGTTAGTTGCCTTCCAATAACTGTCGACTATTAAAAAGGGAATTAGTCGTTTCAATTTCCAATCAAATTAGCCCTTTTTGAAGTTTATACGACAACGCTTTCTATAGTGTATTGGAGGTATAAAAAAAACTGTGTTCCTAATTTAGTAACTGAGATAAATAGGTTTAAACCTTACTCATCCATCCAATCACATAGGATAAAACCCAATAATCCAAAAATCAAGTCCAAAATAGAGCAAAATCAGCTTTAATAAGCGTAAATCATTGTCCTAAAACCAAGCCATAGCACCTTAAGTCTACAAAATTTAATATTCCCCAAGTAATCACAACATATCAGGGCTCCTCAGAGGAAAACTCATTGCCTATACAGGTTTCGGCATATAAGGTTCTATAAGAAAAGCCTTATATGCCCCCAGGGCATAACTTATAACCCTTGCCCTGAGGGCTGTGTGTGTGTGGGGGGGGGGAGGTGTTATCCTCAAAGATATAATTTTCAGAACTTTCAACAAATTTGAACAAAATTGCTATCCCAAAATTTTGATTGAATGTGTTTGGGGAAAAGGTGGGCGTGAGAGGGGGGTTAGTTGTCATCCAATCACTTTTGACTATTAAAAGGACAGTAACCCTTTGAATTTCCAATACAACGCTTCCAAAACAACACATTCTATAAAAACCTTATATGCCCCAGGGCATAATTTACAACCCTTGCCCTGAGGGCTGTGAGGAGTGTCCTCCTCAAAAACATAATTTATATCTGGAAATCAACTAAGCTGAACAAAATGATCATCTCAAAATTTTGGATGTGGATCTCAAAATCAATGGACGTGTTTGGGGAAAGGGTGGGCGTGGAAGAGGTGTTAGTTGCCTTCCAATTACTTTCGACAATTAAAAAGGACACAAGCCACTCCAATTTCCAATCGAACGAGCCCTTTTCGAAGTTTCTACGACAACTCCTTCGATACGAAGTTCCCTGGTCTAAAGTGCATTAAGTGCACTCACTTTCGACTTTCGACTATTAAAAATGGCACTAGCCCTTTGAATTTCAAATCGAATGCACCCTTTTTCAAGTTTCTACGACAAAGCTTTCAATAAAAACCTTATATGCCCACAGGGCATAACTTGTAACCCTTGTCCTGAGGGCTCTGAGGGAGAGGGGTTGTCATTCTCAAAGACCTAATTTCCAAAATTTTCAACTACGTTGAACAAAATGGTTATCTCAAAATTTGGATTGGATGTGTTTGGATAAATGGTGGACGTGAGAGGGGGTTAGTTGCCCCCTAATCACTTTCGACAATTAAATAGGGCACTAGCCCTTTGAATTTCTAATCAAAAGAGCCCTTTTTCAAGTTTCTACGACACAGATTACAATGAAAAACTTATGTGCCCCAAGGGCATAACTTATAACCCTTGCCCTGAAGATTGTGGGGGGAGTATTCTGCTCAAAGGTATAATTTCAAGAACTTTAAACTACGTTGAACAAAATGACTATCTCAAAATTTTGATTGGATGTGTTTGGGGAAAAGGTGGGCGTGAGAGGGGGGTTAGTTGCCCTCCAATGATTTTTGACAATTAAAAAGGGCACTAGGCCTTTGAATTTCCAATCGAATGAGCCTTTTTTGAAGTTTCTACGACATCGCTTTCTATAACAACCTTATATGCCACCAAGACATAACTTACAACACTTGCCCTGAGGGCAGTTGGGGAGTGTCCTCCTCAAAAACATAATTTCTATCTGGAAATCAACTACACTAAACAAAATGGCTATCTCAGAATTTTAATTGGATGTGTTTCGGGAAATGGTGGGCGTGGAAGGGTTGTTAGTTGCCTTCCGATAACTTTCGACTATCAAAAAGGGCACTGGCCACTCCAATTTCCAATTGAATGAGCCCTTTTCGAAGTTTCTACGACAACTACTTAGGCAGCGCTATTGCGCTGCGTATGATTATTATTATTTTTTTCCAGAGGCACTTCACACGGAAGGGGTGGTCCTATAAACTTCGGAGGGGGCTCATTCAGTTGGAAATCCCAAGTTTTAGTGCCCTTTTTAAGAGTCAAAACTGATCGGGAGGCAACTAGGCCCCCACGCCCTTTTTTCCCAAAATACATCCGATAAAAATTTGACAAAGCCATTTTATTTTAAATAGTTCAAAGATCAGATGACAAAGACTCCAGATTCAACACAGTCCCCAAGGGCCCGCGGGCAATCGTCGTAAGTTATGCCCTGGGGGCATATATGGTTCTTATAGAAGGGATGGTCGTATGAACTTCAGAGAGGGCTCATTTGATTGGAAATTGAAAGTTCTATTTCAATTTTTAAGAGTCAAAAGAGATTGGAGAGCAATTAGCCTCCACGGCCTTTGTTCCTAAAACACATTCGATAAAAATTTTAAGAGAGCCATTTTGTTCAAAATAATTCAAATATCAAATAGCAAATTATGCCCAGGGGGAACATAAGGTTTTTATGTAAGGTAAGGTAGACTGAAGGTGGTAGTTAAGGGGGTTCTCCCCTCCCACAGCTCGGGGGAAGGGTTGCAACTTATGCCCTGTTGGCATATAAGGTTTCTATGGAAGAAATGGTCGTATAAACCTCGGAGGCGACTCAAATGATTGGAAATTAAAAGTTCTAGTTCCCTTTTTAAGATTCAAAAGTGATCCGATCGAATTGTGCATATAGCCATTTTGTTCAAAATGGACCAAAGCTCGTATAAAAAAAACTCCAGGGATAACCCAGCCCCCAGAGTCTGGGGACAGGGTTGTATCTAGGGGAAGGCTCCCCTGAGGCATATAAGGTTCTTATGGAAGTGATGGTCGTATAAACTTCGGAGGGAGCTCAGTCGATTGGAAATTGGAAGTTATAGTGCCCTTTCTAAGAGTTAAAAGGAATTGCAGGCCAAATAGCCCCCCCCCCCTACTTTTTTCCTCCTAAATGTATCCAATAAAAAATTGCAAAAATAGTTCAAATATCAGATAATAAAAACCCTGGGATCAACAAAACTCCCAAGTGCCTGGGGACAAGCGTTGTAAGTTATGTCCTGGGGGCATATATGGTTCTTATGGAAGGACTACTCATGTAAACTTCAGAGGCGGTTCATTTGATTGGAAGTTGATAGTTCTAGCTCACATTTTAAGAGTTAAAAGAGATCGGAGGTCACCTAGCCCTCCCCCCCCAATTGCCCTTTTCCCCAAACCCATCCGATAACAATTTTGAGATAGCCATTTTATATAGAATAGTTCAAACATCAGATAACAAAACTCCTCGGTCGACGCAACCCCCCAGAGTCCAATGGCAAGTGTTTTAAATTATGCCCCGGGGGCGTATAAGATTTTATGCAAGGGGTGGTCGTATAAACTTCAGAGGTACCTTATTTGATTAGAAATTAAAAGTTACAGTTGTCTTTTTAAGAGTCAAAAATGATCGGAGGGCATCTACCTCCCCCCACACACCCTCTTTTCCTTAAATGTATCTGATCAATTTTAGATAGCCAGTTTCTTTGAGATGGTTGAACGAGCAGATAACAAAATTTTGGGGTCAACATGCCCCTCCACAACCCGGGGGAACGAAGGGTTGTAAGTTGTGCCCCGGGAGGAAAAAAGACTTTTATGGAAGAGGTGGTCGCATGAACGTTGGAGGGGACTCAAATGACAAGAAATTATAGTTTCCTTTTTTAAGAGTCAAAAGTGATCCAATGGTAACTAGCTCCCCTCCCCGCCAATCGTCTATCGCCAAATGTATCTGATCGAATTTTTGAGATTTCCATCTTGTCCAAAACAGACCAAAGGTCATATAAAAAAAAAACTTGGGGATTTACACAACCCCCAAGAACCCAGGGGAAGTGTTGCAACGATCCTGTAAACTTTGGAGGGGCTCATTCTATTGGATAGTTCTAGTTTCTAGTTCCCTATCCGATACATCTAGATCCCTTCGTCAGAGTTACAAGGGACCGGAGGGCAACTAGTCCCCCTGCCTTCTTTACCGCAAATCCATCCGATCAAATTTTGGAGATAGCCATTTTTTTAAAAACTATTCGAAAGATAAGACAACAAAACTCCAGTGTCAACACAACCCCCAAAGGCCCGGGGGCAAGTATTGTATGTTAAGCCCAGGGACATATAAGGTTCTTATACGAGGGTTTTGAAAATAGTTCAAATATCATATAAGCCTAACTCCCACCCCCACTCAAAAAACTGATTAACGATATTGTATTCCAAGATTCAAAGGACCTGACCCCTTTCCGTCTCGGCATGCCCCCCTGCAAGACAAATATAGGTTCACTACAAATAAGAGTTTAGATATTGCCTTCTTCCCTAACTGTAAAAGTCTAAAACTTACTGCGTCATGGTGCTTCACTGAAAACGCATTATATTACAAATGTTTTCTTTTTCCAGTTATTACAGCATTGAAAATAAAAATAAAATTACAGTGAAATGAAATCTGGAGCTGATGTTCTTTCAACAATTAATAGTGTTATAGATCAAACATTCAGTTTGATCTTATTTGTACTTTCCAAGACGGTTCAAGACACACAAGGTTAGACAAATGTAGATTGGGATAGAGGAAGAGCGTGTGTAGCTGTAATGGCCTTAGGTAGCATGGTGCTCTAGTGAGTTATAAGTAGTAGTAGTAGTAGTAATAAAATAGTGGAAAGCCACACAATTCTTAAGCTTTGACATAGTTACCTGAGAAAGTATAGTTGGTTTCCCATTAATACTGAAGGCATACTCTGAATAATGCATCACACTGCTCCAGTCATAAGGTAGTCCAAAACCAGTAATGTAAGTCTTGTCAAATTTGTCAAAGGCATACAGATAATCTAAAGGATAAACAATAAGCTTTAATTTTTCTAGGTGATCAAGGGCCAGCAAGAAGTAGAGATGACCCTATAACTCCGATTGCCCACCCCTGCTGCCACCTACAACTTTTTTTACATAATTTATGTCTGTTTGTTGTCAGTGAGAATGAAAAAACAGGAATTTTCTCACTTTGATGGATGTTTTCTTGGATGGTTATGTGTGTTGGTCAATTTATTTGATGTTTTTCATGGATGTCAACAGTAATTTATGTCTGTTTTATGGTTTTTGTCAGTGAGAATGGAAAAACAGTATTTTTCTCACTTGAAAAAACAGGAATTTTCTCACATTGATGGTTGTTTCATGGACGGTTATGTGTGTTGGTCAATTTATTTGATGTTTTTCATGGATGTCAACATCGATTTATGTCTGTTTTATGGTTTTTTTCAGTGAGAATGGAAAAACAGTATTTTTCTCACTTGGAAAAACAGGAACTTTCTCACTTTAATGGATGTCAACAGCAATTTATGTCTGTTTTATGGTTTTTGTCAGTGAGAATGAAAAAACAGGAACTTTCATGGATGTCAACAGCAATTTATGTATGTTTTATGGTTTTTGTCAGTGAGAATGGAAAAACAGTATTTTTCTCACTTTGCTGTCAGTCATTAATCAAATTGTTTCCGGGCAAAGTTTAGTAATGTCTGACAGGTACTGCTCCAGGAATAGATCCAAGTCATTAATGTCTTTGCCTCGGAAACAGTTCTACTGGTCGAACTCCAAAAGATATTAATAACCAAACGCCACGGAAACAATTCTCCAAGAAACATCTTAGCGATGAATAGATTTAGCGCGGGAATCAGGTTTCTTAGTAATTTGAAATGTGACAGCGCAGAGATGCCAAAAAACAAAGGGAACACGCTGAAATTACGTTTAGGGGTTATTTGGGCAAAACCGTTTTAGGGAATTATTTCGGCGAAACAGTTAGAGACATTTTAAAAGATGATTTAAAAGATGATTTTAGAAAAGGTTATAGATTAAAAAAGGCTCTGTGGTCGTCATAATACACAAATTCCATTTGCACAGTGTCGTGAGGTCATCTACCCCAACCCCAAAGGGTTCCGATCCCACTACCCCAACCCAGAAGGAAGCCCCCCGGTCCTCAAAGGTCGCCCAAGCTCCCAAAGGACCACCCGGCCCTCAAGCATCCCCCAGACCCCCAAAGGACCCCCCAGGCCCCAAAGGCCCCCTCCCCCCCCTTGGCCCCCAAAGGGCCCCCTCCCTCTCCCTCTATCTCCCCCTCCTCACCTTCCCCTCCCCCTCCCCTCCCCTCCCCTCCTCCCCCTCCCCTCCCCCTCCCCTCATCCCCTCCCCTCCCCTTCCCTCCCCCATTTTTTAATATTTTTTTGTGCATTGAGACACAGAAGGACCCCCTCCCCCCGCCCCCCCCCTAAAGAGCCCCCAGCGCCACAAAGGCTCCTGACCCACCATTTTAATACTTTTTTAAGGCTTTATTATATCTTTTCAGAACAAATTATTATTTTAGGGAATTATTTCGGCGAAACAGTTAGAGACATTTTAAAAGATGATTTTTGAAGAGATTTTAGAAGAGGATTTGAGGGTGAAACTCTGTGATCGTTATAATACACAAGTTCCATTTGAACAGTGTCGTGAGGTCCTCTATCCCCAACCCCAAAGGGTTCCGATCCCCCTACCCCAACCCCGAAGGAAGCTCCTGTTCCTCAAAGGTCCCACCAAGCTACCAAAGGACCACCCGGCCCTCAAGGGCCCCCCCCCACCAGACCCTCAAAGGCCCTCCCCGGGCCCCGTCTTTCGTTGATGTATGTTGACTGAAACCTATGATTTGGGAGGTGTAGTTTGCTTTTTGGACTTTTCAGAGCTAGGATTCTTAGTCCCTCATAGGTGTTTGTTGTCTGAAACTTCTAGTTTGGGATGAGTAGTTGGCTATTTCAGGCTTTTCTGAGCTAAGGTTTCTTAGTATTTCGTAGGTGAAGCTTCCACGTCAGTTTTAAGTTCACCAAGACATAAAAAATTTAAAGTTCAGTTCTAAATTTTTCCTTAGAAGATAGGAAAAGTTATACTTTGATTGTGATTATTTTCTATGAAGATAAAAAGTTTCACTTTAATTCTAAATTTTCTTAAATTCAGTTCCGACCTTTCTCAAAGAGATGAAAAAATTTAAAGTTCTGTTCAATATATTTTCTCGGAAGAAGAAAAGTTCAAGTTCTCTTCTGAATTTTACCAACAAACACAATTCAATTCTAATTTCTCCAGAGAAAATAAAAAGCTTCCACGTCAGTTTTATGTTCACCAAGACAAAAAATTTAAAGTTCAGTTCTAAATTTTTCCATAGAAGATAGGAAAAGTTACACTATGATTGTGATTATTTTCCATGAAGATAAAGTTTCACTTTAATTCTAAATTTTCTTAAATTCAATTCCGACCTTTCTCAAAGAGTCAAATTTAAAGTTCTGTTCCAAATATTTTCCTGAAAGAAGAAAAGTTCAACGTCGATTCTGAATTTTCTCAATGAAAATGAAATAAGTTATTGATCATTTCTATTTTCCCAAAATAATATGAAAATTTTCCACTTCAGTTCAGATTTTTCTCAAACAGATGAAAAAATTTAAAATAATGTTGCAAACTTTTCATAGAAGATAGAAAAGTTCAAGTTCTCTTCTGAATTTTACCAAAGAACATAATTCAATTCTAATTTCTCCAGAGAAAATAAAAAGCTTCCACGTCAGTTTTAAGTTCACCAAGACATAAAAAATTTAAAGTTCAGTTCTAAATTTTTCCTTAGAAGATAGGAAAAGTTATACTATGATTGTGATTATTTTCCATGAAGATAAAGTTTCACTTTAATTCTAAATTTTCTTAAATTCAATTCCGACCTTTCTCAAAGAGTCAAATTTAAAGTTCTGTTCCAAATATTTTCCCGGAAGAAGAAAAGTTCAACGTCGATTCTGAATTTTCTCAATGAAAATGAAATAAGTTATTGATCATTTCTATTTTCCCAATATAATATAAAAATTTTCCACTTCAGTTCAGATTTTTCTCAAACAGATGAAAAAATTTAAAATACTGTTCCAAACTTTTCATAGAAGATAGAAAAGTTCAAGTTCTCTTCTGAATTTTACCAAAGAACATAATTCATCTAATTTCTCCTGAGAAAATAAAAAGCTTCCACGTCAGTTTTAAGTTCACCAAGACATAAAAAATTTAAAGTTAAGTTCTAAATTTTTCCATAGAAGATAGGAAAAGTTATACTATGATTGTGATTATTTTCTATGAAGATAAAAAGTTT
This sequence comes from Artemia sinica, assembly GCA_027921565.1. Classification (NCBI taxonomy): domain Eukaryota; kingdom Metazoa; phylum Arthropoda; class Branchiopoda; order Anostraca; family Artemiidae; genus Artemia; species Artemia sinica. The sequence goes on along the minus strand of CM051267.1, from coordinate 23,985,475 downwards.
CACTTTAATTCTAAATTTTCTTAAATTCAGTTCCGACTTTTCTCAAAGAGATGAAAAATTAAAAGTTCGGCTACAAATATTTTCCACGTCAGTTTTAAGTTCACCAAGACATAAAAAATTTAAAGTTCGCTTCTAAATTTTTCCACAGAAGATAAGAAAAGTTATACTATGATTATGATTATTTTCCATGAAGATAAAAAGTTTCACTTTAATTCTAAATTTTCTTAAATCTTAAAATGACATGAAATATGCTTACGGCTCTACCAATCGTACTCGGTGCTTGTTCATAGACACGACGCGGCTTTCCCACTGGTACTCTATGGCAGGTTATCGACACTACCGAGTTTATTGCATGCATTAAATCAGTATTTTTTACGCAGTGGAAGGATCAACACACAATTCATATCTGTAAAAAGTGAAGATGAATTATTCGACGAAAGTATGTGCACATGAAAAAAATCATCGTCGTGTTGAATGCTGACAAGGAGAAATACCTGAACTATGAAACGAGTGCAAGTGGAGATCTTATTGGGAATGTATGCATACGTTGTCATGACAATGAGGAGTTAAATTCCTTTGGAGTACCCAAGAATTTCCATCATGCAAGTGGTGGATATGCGAGAGCAACATTACCAGAGAAATTAGTAGTAAAAGAGAATGCCAACTTAAAAATAATAGTTGATGAAGAGAGACAACTTCTAGCTAATGTTTCTGGTAGAATGTTAGCCGTTGATAGATCTTATCGCAATCTTTCCGGTATTAGCATTCGAATGAAAGCAAAAGGAAAAAGAAGACATGCATACAGCTGCATCAACATCATAAATCATATCATGTCAATGTGCCAAAACTGCTATCTATGTAAAAATAATGTGACAATAGACAGTGAAATCGCAGGCAGAATAAAAAGGACATTAGCAGACAATATCATCAATGAATATAAAGATGAATTGACGGAAAGTGAAGCGCAAGTGTACTAATAATGTATAATAATGTATTTAACATATTTTTATATTAATATTCTACATGTCCTTATTTCATTAAAAATATCTTATGCATTATTTTGTTAAGTGTTCATTATTTTTAGGGTATGCTAGAACGTCAAACGTTCAGAATATCTATTAAAAAGGTCAGAGATGTAAGAAAAATAATTTTAGAGATAATGATACTACTAGCAGGCTCAATTTTTCATAGAAGATAGAAAAGTTTCACTTTAATTCTAAATTTTCTTAAATTCAATTCCGACCTTTCTCAAAGAGTCAAATTTAAAGTTCTATTCCAAATATTTTCCCGGAACAAGAAAAGTCCCAAGACATAAAAAATTTAAAGTTCACTTCTAAATTTTTCCGTAGAAGATAGGAAAAGTTATACTATGATTGTGATTATTTTCTATGAAGATAAAAAATTTCACTTTAATTCTAAATTGTCTTAAATTCAGTTCTGGCCATTCTCAAAGAGATGAAAAAAATTATAGTTCTGTTCCAAATATTTCCCCGGAAGAAGAAAAGTTCAACTTCGATTCTGAATTTTCTCAATGAAAATGAAATAAGTTATTGATCAATTCTATTTTCCCAAAATAATATAAAATTTTCCACTTCAATTCAGATTTTTCTCAAAGAGATGAAAAAATTTAAAATATTGTTCCAAATTTTTCTTAGAAGATAGAAAAGTTCAAGTTCTAATCTGAATTTTACCAAAGAACACAATTCAATTCTAATTTCACCAGAGAAAATAAAAAGCTTCCACTTCAGTTTTAAGTTCACCAAGACATAAAAAATTTAAAGTTCAGTTCTAAATTTTTCCTTAGAAGATAGGAAAAGTTATACTTAGATTGTGATTATTTTCTATGAAGATAAAAAGTTTCACTTTAATTCTAAATTTTCATAAATTCAGTTCCGACCTTTCTCAAAGAGATGAAAAAATTTAAAGTTCTGTTCAATATATTTTCTCGGAAGAAGAAAAGTTCAACTTCAATTCTGAATTTTCTCATTGAAAATGAAATAAGTTATTGATCAATTCTATTTTCCCAAATAATATAAAAATTTATACTTTGATCGTGAATATTCAAGTTCTCTTCTGAATTTTACCAAAGAACACAATTCAATTCTAATTTCTCCAGAGAAAATAAAAAGCTGCCACTTCAGTTTTAAGTTCGTCATGACATAAAAATTTAAAGTTCAATTCTAAATTTCTACATAGAAGATAGGAAAAGTTATACTATGATTGTGATTATTTTCTATGAAGATTAAAAGTTTCACTTCAATTTTAAATTTTCTCAAAGATGTGAAGAAAAGTTCAACTTCGATTCTGAATTTTCTCAATGAAAATGAAATAAGTTATTGATCATTTCTATTTTCCCAAAATAATATAAAAATTTTCCACTTCAGTTCAGATTTTTCTCAAACAGATGAAAAAATTTAAAATACTGTTCCAAATTTTCCATAGAAGATAGAAAAGTTCTTGTTCTCTTCTGAATTTTACCAAAGAACATAATTCATTTCTAATTTCTCCAGAGAAAATAAAAAGTTTCCATATCACTTTTAAGTTCACCAAGACATAAAAATTTAAAGTTCTATTCTAAATTTTTCCATAGAAGATAGGAAAAGTTATACTATGATTGTGATTATTTTCCATGAAGATAAAAAGTTTCACTTTAATTCTAAATTTTCTTAAATTCAATTCCGACCTTTCTCAAAGAGTCAAATTTGAAGTTCTGTTCCAAATATTTCCCCGGAAAAAGAAAAGTTCAAAAATTTTCTCAAATCAGTGAAGAAAAGTTTAACTTCGATTCTGAATTTTCTCAATGAAAATGAAATAAGTTATTGATCATTTCTATTTCCCAAAATGATATAAAAATTTTCCACTTCAGTTCAGATTTTTTCAAACAGATGAAAAAATTTAAAATACTGTTCCAAATTTTTCATAGAAGATAGAAAAGTTCTTGTTCTCTTCTGAATTTTACCAAAGAACATAATTCATTTCTAATTTCTCCAGAGAAAATAAAAAGTTTCCATATCACTTTAAGTTCACCAAGACATAAAAATTTAAAGTTCAATTCTAAATTTTTCCATAGAAGATAGGAAAAGTTATACTATGATTGTGATTATTTTCCATGACGATAAAAAGTTTCACTTTAATTCTAAATTTTCTTAAATTCAATTCCGACCTTTCTCAAAGAGATGAAAAAATTTGAAGTTCTGTTCCAAATATTTTCCCGGAAAAAGAAAAGTTCAACTTCGATTCTGAATTTTCACAATGAAAATGAAATAAGTTATTGATCAATTCTATTTTCCTAAAATAATATAAAATTTTCCACTTCAATTCAGATTTTTCTCAAAGAGATGACAAAATTTTAAATATTGTTCTAAATTTTTCATAGAAGATAGGAAAAGTTATACTTTGCTTGTGAACATTCTTCATGAAGATATGGAGCTGAACTTTAATTCTGAGTTTTCTCGAAGAAGTGCAAAATGTACAAGTTCTCTTCTGAATTTTCTTAGAGAAGAGAAAAAAAGTTAGATCAATTCTGAAATTTACCAATGAAAATGAAAAAGCTTCCATTTCAGTTCCTAATTTCTCAAAGACATAAAAAATTTAAAGTTCAATTCTAAATTTTTCCATAGAAGATAGGAATGGCTATACTATGATTGTGTTTATTTACCATGAAAATAAAAAGTTTCACTTTATTTCTAATTTTTCTTAAATTCAGTTCATTCATCTAACCACCAAAAACAATAGGTTAGGTTAGTTATAAATAAATATTAATAAATAATTAGAAACATCTCTACATGTTTAAGTTAGGTTAGGTTAACTTATCATGAGCGCTCATGATAAGCTAACCTAACCTAACTTAAACATGGTAAAAAGATTAAATTAGGTTAGGTTAGGCTAGCTTAAGTTAGGTTAGGTTAAGTTAGGTTAGGTTTGGTTAGCCTACGTACGCTTGTACGTAGGCTAACCTAACCTAACCTAACTTAACTTAACTTTTTTCATCTCTATGTGAAAAGTCGGAACTGAATTTAAGAAAATTTAGAATTAAAGTGAAACTTTTTATCTTCATGGAAAATAATCACTATCATAGTATAACTTTTCCTATCTTCTACGGAAAAATTTAGAACAGAACTTTAAATTTTTTATGTCTTGGTGAACTTAAAACTGAAGTGGAAGCTTTTTATTTTCTCTGGAGAAATTAGAATTGAATTGTGTTTGTTGGTAAAATTCAGAAGAGAACTTGAACTTTTTTATCTTCTATGAAAAATTTGGAATAGTATTTTAAATTTTTCATCTCTTTGATAAAAATCTGAACTGAAGTGGAAAATTTTTATATTATTTGGGAAAATAGAATTGATCAATAACTTATTTCATTTTCAATGAGAAAATTCAGAATTGAAGTTGGACTTTTCTTCTTCCGAGAAAATATATTGAACAGAACTTTAAATTTTTTCATCTCTTTGAGAAAGGTCGGAACTGAATTTATGAAAATTTAGAATTAAAGTGAAACTTTTTATCTTCATAGAAAATAATCACAATCTAAGTATAACTTTTCCTATCTTCTAAGGAAAAATTTAGAACTGAACTTTAAATTTTTTATGTCTTGGTGAACTTAAAACTGAAGTGGAAGCTTTTTATTTTCTCTGGTGAAATTAGAATTGAATTGTGTTCTTTGGTAAAATTCAGATTAGAACTTGAACTTTTCTATCTTCTAAGAAAAATTTGGAACAATATTTTAATTTTTTTCATCTCTTCGAGAAAAATCTGAATTGAAGTGGAAAATTTTATATTATTTTGGGAAAATAGAATTGATCAATAACTTATTTCATTTTCATTGAGAAAATTCAGAATTGAAGTTGAACTTTTCTTCTTCCGGGGAAATATTTGGAACAGAACTTTAAATTTTTTCATCTCTTTGAGAATGGCCAGAACTGAATTTAAGACAATTTAGAATTAAAGTGAAATTTTTTATCTTCATAGAAAATAATCACAAACATAGTATAACTTTTCCTATCTTCTACGGAAAAATTTAGAAGTGAACTTTAAATTTTTTATGTCTTGGGACTTTTCTTGTTCCGGGAAAATATTTGGAATAGAACTTTAAATTTGAATCTCTGAGAAGGGTCAGAATTGAATTTAAGAAAATTTAGAATTAAAGTGAAACTTTTTATCTTCATGGAAAATAATCACTATCATAGTATAACTTTTCCTATCTTCTACGGAAAAATTTAGAAGTGAACTTTAAATTTTTTATGTCTTGGTGAACTTAAAACTGAAGTGTATGCTTTTTATTTTCTCTGGTGAAATTAGAATTGAATTGTGTTCTTTGGTAAAATTCAGAAGAGAACTTGAACTTTTCTATCTTCTATGAAAAATTGAGCCTGCTAGTAGTATCATTATCTCTAAAATTATTTTTCTTACATCTCTGACCTTTTTAATAGATATTCTGAACGTTTGACGTTCTAGCATACCCTAAAAATAATGAACACTTAACAAAATAATGCATAAGATATTTTTAATGAAATAAGGTCATGTGGAATATTAATATAAAATTATGTTAAATACATTATTATACATTATTAGTACACTTGCGCTTCACTTTCCGTCAATTCATCTTTATATTCATTGATGATATTGTCTGCTAATGTCCTTTTTATTCTGCCTGCGATTTCACTGTCTATTGTCCCATTATTTTTACATAGATAGCAGTTTTGGCACATTGATATGATATGATTTATGATGTTGATGCAGCTGTATGCATGTCTTCTTTTTCCTTTTGCTTTCATTCGAATGCTAACACCGCAAAGATTGCGATAAGATCTATCAACGGCTAACATGCTACCAGAACCATTAGCTAGAAGGTGTCCCTCTTCATCAACTATTATTTTTAAGTTGGCATTCTCTTTGACTACTAATTTCTCTGGTAATGTTACTCTCGCATATCCACCACTTGCATGATGGAAATTCTTGGGTAGTCCAAAGGAATTTAACTCCTCACTGTCATGACAACGTATGCATACATTCCCAATAAGATCTCCACTTGCACTCGTTTCATAGTTCAGGTGTTTCTCCTTGTCAGCATTCAACACGACGATGATTTTTTCATGTGCACATACTTTCGTCGAATAATTAATCTTCACTTTTTACAGATATGAATTGTGTGTTGATCCTTCCACTGCGTAAAAAATACTGATTTAATGCATGCAATAAACTCGGTAGTGTCAATAACCTGCCATAGAGTACCAGTGGGAAAGCCGCGTCGTGTCTATGAACAAGCACAGAGTACGATTGGTAGAGCCGTAAGCATATTTCATGTCATTTTAAGATTTAAGAAAATTTAGAATTAAAGTGAAACTTTTTATCTTCATGGAAAATAATCATAATCATAGTATAACTTTTCCTATCTTCTGTGGAAAAATTTAGAAGTGAACTTTAAATTTTTTATGTCTTGGTGAACTTAAAACTGACGTGGAAAATATTTGGAGCCGAACTTTAAATTTTTTCTTCTCTTTGAGAAAAGTCGGAACTGAATTTAAGAAAATTTAGAATTAAAGTGAAACTTTTTATCTTCATAGAAAATAATCACAATCATAGTATAACTTTTCCTATCTTCTATGGAAAAATTTAGAACTGAACTTTAAATTTTTTATGTCTTGGTGAACTTAAAACTGACGTGGAAGCTTTTTATTTTCTCAGGAGAAATTAGAATTGAATTATGTTCTTTGGTAAAATTCAGAAGAGAACTTGAACTTTTCTATCTTCTATGAAAAGTTTGGAACAGTATTTTAAATTTTTTCATCTGTTTGAGAAAAATCTGAACTGAAGTGGAAAATTTTTATATTATATTGGGAAAATAGAAATGATCAATAACTTATTTCATTTTCATTGACAAAATTCAGAATCGACGTTGAACTTTTCTTCTTCCGGGAAAATATTTGGAACAGAACTTTAAATTTGACTCTTTGAGAAAGGTCGGAATTGAATTTAAGAAAATTTAGAATTAAAATGAAACTTTATCTTCATGGAAAATAATCACAATCATAGTATAACTTTTCCTATCTTCTAAGGAAAAATTTAGAACTGAACTTTAATTTTTTTATGTCTTGGTGATCTTAAAACTGACGTGGAAGCTTTTTATTTTATCTGGAGAAATTAGAATTGAATTATGTTCTTCGGTAAAATTCAGAAGAGAACTTGAACTTTTCTATCTTCTATGAAAAGTTTGGAACAGTATTTTAAATTTTTTCATCTGTTTGAGAAAAATCTGAACTAAAGTGGAAAATTTTTATATTATATTGGGAAAATAGAAATGATCAACAATATTTCATTTTCATTGAGAAAGTTCAGAATCGACGTTGAACTTTTCTTCTTTCAGGAAAATATTTGGAACAGAACTTTAAATTTGACTCTTTGAGAAAGGTCGGAATTGAATTTAAGAAAATTGAGAATTAAAGTGAAACTTTATCTTCATGGAAAATAATCACAATCATAGTATAACTTTTCCTATCTTTTAAGGAAAAATTTAGAACTGAACTTTAAATTTGTTATGTCTTGGTGAACTTAAAACTGAAGTGTAAGCTTTTTATTTTCTCTGGAGAAATTAGAATTGAATTGTGTTCTTTGGTAAAATTTAGAAGAGAACTTAAACTTTTCTTCTTCCGAGAAAATATATTGAACAGAACTTTAAATTTTTTCATCTCTTTGAAAAAGGTCGGAACTGAATTTAAGAAAATTTAGAATTAAAGTGAAACTTTTTATCTTCATAGAAAATAATCACAATCAAAGTATAACTTTTCCTATCTTCTAAGGAAAAATTTAGAACTGAACTTTAAATTTTTTATGTCTTGGTGAACTTAAAACTGACGTGGAAGCTTCACCTACGATATACTAAGAAACCTTAGCTCAGAAAAGCCTGAAATAGCCAACTACTCATCCCAAACTAGAAGTTTTAGACAACAAACACCTATGAGGGACTAAGAATCCTAGCTCTGAAAAGTCCAAAAAGCAAACTACACCTCCCAAATCATAGGTTTCAGTCAACATACATCAACGAAAGACGGGGCCCGGGGAGGGCCTTTGAGGGTCTGGTGGGGGGGGGGCCCTTGAGCCGGGTGGTCCTTTGGTAGCTTGGTGGGACCTTTGAGGACCAGGGGCTTCCTTCGGGGTTGGGGTAGGGGGATCGGAACCCTTTGGGGTTGGGGATAGAGGACCTCACGACACTGTTCAAATGGAACTTGTGTATTATAACGATCACAGAGTTTCACCCTCAAATCCTCTTCTAAAATCTCTTCAAAAATCATCTTTTAAAATGTCTCTAACTGTTTCGCCGAAATAATTACCTAAAATAATAATTTGTTCTGAAGATATAATAAAGCCTTAAAAAAGTATTAAAATGGTGGGTCAGGAGCCTTTGGGGCGCTGGGGGCTCTTTAGGGGGGGGCGGGGGGAGGGGGTCCTTCTGTGTCTCAATGCACCAAAAAATATTAAAAAATGGGGGAGGGAAGGGGAGGGGAGGGGGAGGAGGGGAGGGGGAGGGGAAGGTGAGGAGGGGGGAGAGAGAGGGAGAGGGAGGGGGGCCCTTTGGGGTTCAAGGGGGGAGGGGGCCTTTGGGGCCTGGGGGGTCCTTTGGGGGTCTGGGGGATGCTTGGGGGCCGGGTGGTCCTTTGGGAGCTTGGGGGACCTTTGAGGACCGGGGGGCTTCCTTCTGGGTTGGGGTAGTGGGATCGGAACCCTTTGGGGTTGGGGTAGAGGACTTCACGACACTGTGCAAATGGAACTTGTGTATTATGACGACCACAGAGTTTCCTGTTCTATAACCTTTTCTAAAATCATCTTTTAAATCATCTTTTAAAATGTCTCTAACTGTTCCGCCGAAATAATTCCCTAAAACGGTTTCGCCCAAATAACCCCTAAACGTAATTTCAGCGTGTTCCCTTTGTTTTTTGGCATCTCTGCGCTGTCACATTTCAAATTACTAAGAAACCTGATTCCCGCGCTAAATCTATTCATCGCTAAGATGTTTCTTGGAGAATTGTTTCCATGGCGTTTGGTTATTAATATCTTTTGGAGTTCGACCAGTAGAACTGTTTCCGAGGCAAAGACATTAATGACTTGGATCTATTCCTGGAGCAGTACCTGTCAGACATTACTAAACTTTGCCCGGAAACAATTTGATTAATGACTGACAGCAAAGTGAGAAAAATACTGTTTTTCCATTCTCACTGACAAAAACCATAAAACATACATAAATTGCTGTTGACATCCATGAAAGTGAGAAAGTTCCTGTTTTTTCATCCTCACTGACAAAAACCATAAAACAGACATAAATTGCTGTTGACATCCATTAAAGTGAGAAAGTTCCTGTTTTTTCAAGTGAGAAAAATACTGTTTTTCCATTCTCACTGACAAAAACCATAAAACAGACATAAATCGATGTTGACATCCATGAAAAACATCAAATAAATTGACCAACACACATATCCGTCCATGAAACAACCATCAATGTGAGAAAATTCCTGTTTTTTCAAGTGAGAAAAATACTGTTTTTCCATTCTCACTGACAAAAACCATAAAACAGAGATAAATTACTGTTGACATCCATGAAAAACATAAAATAAATTGACCAACACACATAACCATCCAAGAAAACATCCATCAAAGTGAGAAAATTCCTGTTTTTTCATTCTCACTGACAACAAACAGACATAAATTATGTAAAAAAAGTTGTAGGTGGTAGCAGGGGTGGGCAATCGGAGTTATAGGGTCATCTCTACTGCAAGACTTAAGATTTAGCACTGAGGATGAATTTTCATTGCCTCTCTCGCCATTGATTACTTTTTCCTTTCTAAGTAATGTTAGACCAACTAAAATGGCAGGTCATAGCATTAATCCTCAGTAATACAAGCAGGGCTCATTTCTACTAGAAATTGACGATGAAAAATTACTGTCGGATAATAAAAAAGTGTTTTCTTCGAAAAAAAATTCGTGCACGCTGCATGAAGGGGCTTGCTGTATTGTGGCTTGTTGCAGAGATCTGCTTAATACAGGATATTGTCCGATAATCATGGCCACCGGCAGAGGGGGAGGGCTTGACACCCCTGGAAATTTGTGACTATAAAGTAATTATAAGGAAACCAAAAGAAAAAAGGCAGAATATGGAAAAACCATGAAAAAAATGTTTGTTGCCCCATCGTTGACTTCCTGCCGATAGATTTTGACCCTATAACGAAAATGTAAACTATTGCTAACAATGAATCAAAGAATCAGCTATTTATGGCGACCCTAAATATGTACTTGCTTATTAGTAATTAGCGCAGTTATTAGTACACAAGAAAGTTCGTATAATTAAAGAAAACACAAGGAAAACAACTTAATAAAGGGCAATTTGGGGAAAAATTGCCGTCAACTTTTGCTTGGATTGCCAGAGTGTCCATGAGCTGATATATGAAGCCACTATATTCAGAAATGTTTCCCCTGAACGGAATGCTGGGATTTTTTTTATTTTTCCCCTATACGGATACTTTTTTGTGTTTCATTATCATTTATCTATTTTTCCAGGAGTGATTGTATTTATCTAATTGTCGCTTTGAAAAATATTTATATTTTTTACGATTATGAAGTATAAAGGTGTACAATATGTTGGTTGTTGGTATTCAATACTAAATTAAAAACATCGAATTAAAAATTTTTATTTGATTTTGTTAATCTTAGTTTTAATGTTTTACTTTGAACAAACTACTTTGATTAAGCGTTACTTTTTATAACCAATGAGTCTAAAGACCATAAATATTTTGGTGTTTGATAACCAAGTTCAAAACTGTTAATATTGTTAAAAAAAAATTCCGTCCAACACTTCGGCATTGCTCAACAGAACTGAATGCTGGGAGTCTATATATTAGTTTTTGTAAGTAAGGCTATTCTTTTGTGCTATGTTTTTAATTAATTACTTTTTAGATTTTTGTACACTTTTACTGTAATTGACACACTTTTTTCATTGCCTTTAGAAAAATGGTTGTAAGCTAAAATAAACAAACAAAAAGTTTTTTCGACCGAAAGTAAGGAGCAACATTGAAATTTAAAACGGACAGAAATTAATACATATATGAAGGGGTTGCTCCCCTCCTCAATATCTCGCTCTTCACGCTAAAGTTTTTCGGCACTTTAAAAAAAGTTGCTTATTGCTCTGATTAAAGGACCCTTGTGTTTTAGGAGTTGTTTTTGAAGAATTGATGCAAAATTTAAACTTCAGCGTAAAGAACGAGGGGCTGAGAAGGGGGCGACCCCCCTCAAATACGTAATAATTTCTGTTCGTTTTAATTTTTAATGTTTCTCTTTACTTTCAGTTGAAAAAACGCGTTTTTTTATTTAATTTCTTATCGTTTTTTTAACAAAGCCAGGATACCTGGCTCCCCAAAGAAATATCCTTTGGGCAATTCAATCCTGGAAAAATTTACCCTGGACAATTAAAATCTACACACCTAAATTTGAATCGGTAAAGCAAAAGCAAGACATATGAAGAAATTCCGTATAGGAATTCTGGCAAATTCACGAAGTGTAAAATTTCCTCTAACAAGTTCATCCCTAGAAACGTCCCTCTCCATGAAAAATTCTTTCCGTGTAAAATCCTCCCAGCAGAATATTCTTCCTCCCCTCCCCGCCCGAAAAATATATACATATTCCCAATAACAAATACAACAATGGGTAAATTTTATAACTTAAAAACCTTTCCCCAGGGGCTGTAGGGGGTCATTTTAGTAGAAAGGGGTCTTGAGCTCGTGACAGGACCACGTGGTTTATGGTTTTCTCACTGAGAATGAAAAAACAGGAATTTTCTCACTTAAAAAAACATGAATTTTCTCACTTTGATGGTTGTTTTCTTGGATGGTTATGGGTGTTGGTCAAGGTATTTGATGTTTTTCATGGATGTCAACAGCAATTCATGTCTGTTTTATGGTTTTTGTCACTGAGAATGAAAAAACAGGAACTTTCTCACATTTATGGATGTCAACAGCAATTTATGTCTGTTTTATGTTTGTTCGTTGTCAGTGAGAATGAAAAACAGGAACTTTCTCACATTTATGGATGTCAACAGCAATTCATGTCTGTTTTATGATTCATTGTCAGTGAGAATGAAAAAACAGGAACTTTCTCACATTTATGGATGTCAACAGCAATTTATGTCTGTTTTATGGTTTTTGTCAGTGAGAATGAAAAAACAGGAACTTTCTCACATTTATGGATGTCAACAGCAATTCATGTCTGTTTTATGGTTTTTGTCAGTGAGAATGAAAAAACAGGAACTTTCTCACATTTATGGATGTCAACAGCAATTTATGTCTGTTTTATGTCTTTAGGCGAACCTAACCTGAGAAATTGATTTACATAATCAGCGGGGGAATTATTGATTCACGAAGGGGAATTAAGAAACAAACATGGCTTCTTTGATCTTTAGGCTAACCTAACCTGAGAAATTTATTTACATAATCGCTAGGGGAATATATTGATTCACGAAGGGGGAATTAAGAAACATTATGGCTTTCTTTAATCTTAGGTCTGAGGGATAAACGTTCTTTAGGTCAGAGAGAAAAAGTATTATTCTATTTTTAAATAGGGCTTCATTGATCTTTAGTGTCAGGAATTATAAATGACATCACTTGTTATCTTGGAATTATGCGGGAGTCTAAAGAGATAGAAATTCTATTTTTAAATACGGCTTCACTGAGCTTTAAGTCGGAGAGATAAATTGATATTCTAACGAAACCTTAATAGTGTAGCTAGGAAAATTTATGAGATGAAGAGATTAACGTAGGAAAGGGTTTCCTAGAAATTTGAAATGTGAATGCACAGAGATGCCAAAAACAAAAGGAACACGCTGAGATTACTTTTAGGAGATTATTTGGGTGAAACGGTTTTAGACATTTTAGGGAATTATTTCGGCGAAACAGTTAGAGACATTTTAAAAGATGATTTTAGAAAAGGTTTTCGAAGAGGTTTTGAGTGTGGTCGTTATAGTAAACAAGTTCTATTTGAACAGTGTCGTGAGGTCCTATACCCTAACCCCAAAGGGCCCCGATAGCCCTACCACGATCCAAAGGGTTCCAATCCCCATACCACAATCCAGAAGGAACCCCCCGGTCCCCAAAGGTTCCCAGGGCTCCCACCCGGCCCCCAGACCCTAAAAGGCCCTCCCCGGGCCTCGTCTTTCGTTGATGTATGTTGTCTGAAACCTATGATTTGGGGTGTATGGGTTGCTATTTTTGACTTTTCTGAGTTGGATTTCTTAGTCTTTCATAGGTATGTGTTGTCTGAAACCTATGATTTGGGATGGGTGGTTTGCTATTTTGACTTTTCTGAGCTGGATTTCATAGCCTTTCATAGGTGTGTGTTGTCAGAAAATTATGATTTGGGATGTGTAGTTTGCTATTTGGACTTTTCAGAGCTAGGATTCTTAGTCTCTCAAAGGTGTTTGTTGTCTGAAACTTCTAGTTTGGGATGAGTAGTTTGCTATTTCAGACTTTTATGAGCTAGGCTTGCCTAGTATATCGTAGGTGAATGTTGTCAGAAAATTATGATTTGGGATATGTAAATTACTATTTCGGGCTTTTCTGAGCTAGATTTCTTAGTCCCTCATAGGTGTTTGTTGTCTGAAACTTCTAGTTTGGGATGAGTAGTTTGCTATTTCAGACTTTTATGAGCTAGGCTTTCCTAGTATATCGTAGGTGAATGTTGTCAGAAAATTATGATTTGGGATATGTAAATTACTATTTCGGGCTTTTCTGAGCTAGATTTCTTAGTCCCTCATAGGTGTTTGTTGTCTGAAACCTATAGTTTGGGATGAGTAGTTTGCTATTTTTGACTTTTCTGAGCTAGGTTTCTTAGCCTTTCATAAGTGTGTGTTGTCAGAAACTTATGATTTGGGATATGTAAATTACTATTTTTGACTTTTCTGAGCTAGATTTCTTAGCCTTTCATAGGTGTTTGTTGTCTGAAACCTATAGTTTGGGATGAGTAGTTTGCTTTTGGACTTTTCAGAGCTGGATTTCTTAGCCTTTCGTGGGTGTGTGTTGACTGAAACTTATGATTTGGGATATGTAAATTACTATTTCGGGCTTTTCTAAGCTAGATTTCTTAGTCTTTCGTTGGTGTGTGTTGTCTGAAATCTATGATTTGGGATTTGTAGTTTTGCTTTTTGGACTTTTCAGAGCTAGGATTCTTAGTCCCTCATAGGTGTTTGTTGTCTGAAACCTATAGTTTGGGATGAGTAGTTTGCTATTTCAGGCTTTTCTGAGCTAAGGTTTCTTAGTATTTCATAGGTGTGTGTTGTCTGAAACTTATGACTTGATATGTCTAATTTGCTATTTCAGGCCTTTCTGAGCTAAGGTTTCGTAGTATTTCGTTGGTGAATGTTGTCTGAAACTTATGATTTGGGATATGTAAATTACTATTTCGGGCTTTTCTAAGTTAGATTTCTTAGTCTTTTGTTGGTGTGTGTTGACTGAAACCTATGATTTGGGATATAAGGTTCTTAGTCTTTCGTTGGTGTGTGTTGTCTGAAACCTATGATTTGGGATTTGTAGTTTGCTTTTTGGACTTTTCAGAGCTAGGATTCACACACACACACACACACAAAAACTTACACCCACACGCAAAAACTTACATGCACACAAAAACTTACACGCACACAAAAACTTATACACACACTAAAACTTACACACACGCACAAAACTTACACACACACAAAAACTTACACACACACACGAAAACTTACGCACACACACACACACACACACACACACACACACACACACACACACACACACACACACACACACACACACAAAAAAAAAAAAACTTACACATGCACACGAAAACTTACATGCACATAAAAACTTACATGCACACAAAAACTTACACACACGCACAAAATCTTACACGCACACACAAAAACTTACACACACACACACACACGAAAACTTTCACACACACACACACACAAAAACTTACACACACACACACGAAAACTCACACACACACACGAAAACTTACACACACACGCCAAAACTTACACACACACAAAAACTTACACACACACACACACAAAAACTTACACATGCACACGAAAACTTACATGCACACAAAAACTTACATGCACACAAAAACTTACACACACACACACACACACACACACACACACACACACAAAACTCACACACACACACACACACACGAAAACTTACACACACACACCAAAACTTACACACACACACAAAAACTTACACACACACACACACACACAAAACTTACACACGCACACGAAAACTTACATGCACACAAAAACTTACATGTACACAAAAACTTACACACACACACACACACACACACGCACACACACACACACAAAACTCACACACACACACACACACACACACACACAAAACTCACACACACACACACACGAAAACTTACACACACACGCCAAAACTTACACACACAAAAAAACTTACACACACACACACACACACACACACACACACACACAAAAACTTACACATGAACACAACAAAAACTCACACACACACGCACAAAAACTTACAAACACACACACACACACAAAACTTACACACACACACACGAAAACTCACACACACACGCCAAAACTCCCCCCCCCCCAAACTCAAAAATTTCCGGGGGGGTGGGGACATATTTTCATTGCATTTTGAATATTTTCCTTCGGAAAACACACCGAAAAGCCACATTAAGAGCTATATTTGTGAGTTTTTCATTGAAAATTCCATTTTTTTTGCCAAGCCCTGACCTCCATAATTAAAGGATATGAATTTAGAAACAAGGAAACGTAATTTTATCATATTTTGCGCATTTCCATTGGAAAAACACTGAAAAGCCATATTAAGAGCTATATTTGTGAGTTTTTCACCGAAAATTCCTTTTTTGCCAAGTCTTGACCCCCCTAATTAAAGGATATAAATTTAGAACCAAGGAAACGTAATTTCATTGTATTTGCGTATTTCCATTAGAAAAACACTGAAAAGCCATATTAAGAGCTATATTTGTGAGTTTTTCACCGAAAATTCCCTTTTTTTTTGCTATGTCTTGACCTCCCTAATTAAAGGATATGAATTTAGAACCAAGGAAATAATTTCATCGTATTTTGCGCATTTCCATTGGAAAAACACTGAAAAGCCATATTAAGAGCTATATTTGTGAGTTTTTCACTGAAAATTCCTTTTTTGCTATGTCTTGACATCCCTAATTAAAGGATATGAATTTAGAACCATGGAAACATAATTTCATTGTATTTTGCGTATTTCCATTAGAAAAACATTGAAAAGCCATATTAAGAGCTATATTTGTGAGTTTTTCATTGAAAATTCCTTTTTTGCCATGTCTTGACCCCCCTAATTAAAGGATATGAATTTAGAACCAAGGAAACGTAATTTCATCGTATTTTGCGCATTTCCATTGGAAAAACACTGAAAAGCCACATTAAGAGCTATATTTGTGAGTTTTTCACTGAAAATCCCTCTTTTTTAGCCAAGCCTTGACCCCCCTAATTAAAGGATATGAATTTAGAACCAAGGAAACATAATTTCATTGTATTTTGCGTATTTCCATTAGAAAAAAAATGAAAAGCCATATTAAGAGCTATATTTGTGAGTTTTTCATTGAAAATTCCTTTTTTGCCATGTCTTGACCTCCCTAATTAAAGGATATGAATTAGAACCAAGGAAACGTAATTTCTTCGTATTTTGCATATTTCCGTTGGAAAAAACACTGAAAAGCCATATTAAGGGCTAATTTGTGAGTTTTTCACCGACAATTCCTTTCTAGCCAGGCCTTTATAATCAATGGAACTTAGTTCATTGTATTTTACATATTTTTGATTGGAAAACACACCGAAAGGTCATATCATATGAACTTACATCAAACATTAGAGAGCTTACATTTGAAGAACTATCCATTATTTGCATATATTGTTCAATATTTCAACCTATACTGATTTCTAAAACCTCAAAACCCAGAAATATACCCACTTAACGGTTATCTATTCGCGAAAATCGTACTAGGTCACGCTATTAGAACAATAATCACCTCTCTATCCATCGCTCACAGGGAACAGATTCAAAACCTTTACTTCCTACATCATTTGGTCTAATTGCGACAAACGTGGCATGTCCAATGCAGATTAAAACCAGAAAAGACCAGAAACGCATAAAAATAAGAAAAAAGGGGCAAAAATCGTACTAGGTCACGCTCTTAGAACAATAATTATCTTTTCTATCCATCATTTAACACTCGCAGGAAATTACCACCTCACCCAGGGGGAACAGATTCAAAACATTACTTCATACATCATATGGTCTAATTGCCACAAACGTGGCATGTCCAATGCAGATTAAAACCAGAAAAGAACAGAAACGCATAAAAATAGGAAAAAAGGGAATTGCAACCAATCACTTCTGCAACAGGACGATCATTGAAATTTCTTAATGACTAAAGATTTTTTTTTAACAAGAAATGACTGAAAAGTGTTTTTTTTATTGGGGGGGGATGGGTTGATTGGCAGAAGGATCTATTAGGATAGTTATAGTGGAGGCCGAGTTGCTAGCGAAAAACCCGTGTGGATGAGTTGAAATAAAAAATATTAACATGAAATGGCTGAAAAGTGTTTTGGGGGAGATGGGTTGATTGACAGAAGGATTTATTAGCGAAGTTATAGCAGAGGCTAAGTTGCTAGTGAAAAATCCAAGCTAATTGGACTTAAACTGTTTCAAGAGATACACGTTAGCACTCTAAAGAGAAATTTGAGTCTTTCAGAGAACTTTCAGGAATGGGTCTACAGGCTAATCAGTTCATGATAAAAAGGTGACCCCCCCCCTACCTCCGGGCCACGGGGACCGAAAGCCTGATACGAGTAAGACCCTCACCACCAAGGTCAGGTTAGGTTAGATTAGGTTAGGTCACCTAACATTTCTAGGTTAACTTACATCAGGTTAAGTGGAGCGCCACTTAACCTGATGTAAGTTAACCTAGAAATGTTAGGTGACCTAACATAATCTAACCTAACCTGACCTTGGTGGTGAGGGTCTT
The DNA here is from genome assembly GCA_027921565.1 of Artemia sinica. Classification (NCBI taxonomy): domain Eukaryota; kingdom Metazoa; phylum Arthropoda; class Branchiopoda; order Anostraca; family Artemiidae; genus Artemia; species Artemia sinica. The sequence goes on along the minus strand of CM051267.1, from coordinate 23,967,379 downwards.
ACCCGTATCAGGCTTTCGGTCCCCGTGGCCCGGAGGTGGGGGGGGGGGTCACCTTTTTATCATGAAATGATTAGCCTGTAGACCCATTCCTGAAAGTTCTCTGAAAGACTCAAATTTCTCTTTAGAGTGCTAACGTGTATCTCTTGAAACAGTTTAAGTCAAATTAGCTTGGATTTTTCACTAGCAACTTAGCCTCTGCTATAACTTCGCTAATAAATCCTTCTGTCAATCAACCCATCTCCCCAAAACACTTTTCAGCCATTTCATGTTAATATTTTTTATTTCAACTCATCCACACGGGTTTTTCGCTAGCAACTCGGCCTCCACTATAACTATCCTAATAGATCCTTCTGCCAATCAACCCATCCCTCCCCCCAATAAAAAAACACTTTTCAGTCATTTCTTGTTAAAAAAAAAATCTTTAGTCATTAAGAAATTTCAATGATCGTCCTGTTGCAGAAGTGATTGGTTGCAATTCCCTTTTTTCCTATTTTTATGCGTTTCTGTTCTTTTCTGGTTTTAATCTGCATTGGACATGCCACGTTTGTGGCAATTAGACCATATAATGTATGAAGTAATGTTTTGAATCTGTTCCCCCTGGGTGAGGTGGTAATTTCCTGCGAGTGTTAAATGATGGATAGAAAAGATAGTTATTGTTCTAAGAGCGTGACCTAGTACGATTTTTGCCCCTTTTTTCTTATTTTTATGCGTTTCTGGTCTTTTCTGGTTTTAATCTGCATTGGACATGCCACGTTTGTCGCAATTAGACCAAATGATGTAGGAAGTAAAGGTTTTGAATCTGTTCCCTGTGAGCGATGGATAGAGAGGTAATTATTGTTCTAATAGCGTGACCTAGTACGATTTTCGCGAATAGATAACCGTTAAGTGGGTATATTTCTGGGTTTTGAGGTTTTAGAAATCAGTATAGGTTGAAATATTGAACAATATATGCAAATAATGGATAGTTCTTCAAATGTAAGCTCTCTAATGTTTGATGTAAGTTCATATGATATGATCTTTCGGTGTGTTTTCCAATCAAAAATATGTAAAATACAATGAACTAAGTTCCATTGATTATAAAGGCCTGGCTAGAAAGGAATTGTCGGTGAAAAACTCACAAATTAGCCCTTAATATGGCTTTTCAGTGTTTTTTCCAACGGAAATATGCAAAATACGAAGAAATTACGTTTCCTTGGTTCTAATTCATATCCTTTAATTAGGGAGGTCAAGACATGGCAAAAAAGGAATTTTCAATGAAAAACTCACAAATATAGCTCTTAATATGGCTTTTCAATGTTTTTCTAATGGAAATACGCAAAATACAATGAAATTATGTTTCCTTGATTCTAAATTCATATCCTTTAATTAGGGGGGTCAAGGCTTGGCTAAAAAAGAGGGATTTTCAGTGAAAAACTCACAAATATAGCTCTTAATGTGGCTTTTCAGTGTTTTTCCAATGGAAATGCGCAAAATACGATGAAATTACGTTTCCTTGGTTCTAAATTCATATCCTTTAATTAGGGGGGTCAAGACATGGCAAAAAAGGAATTTTCAATGGAAAACTCACAAATATAGCTCTTAATATGGTTTTTCAATGTTTTTCTAATGGAAATACGCAAAATACAATGAAATTATATTTCCATGGTTCTAAATTCATATCCTTTAATTAGGGATGTCAAGACATGACAAAAAAGGAATTTTCAGTGAAAAACTCACAAATATAGCTCTTAATATGGCTTTTCAGTGTTTTTCCAATGGAAGTGCGCAAAATACGATGAAATTACGTTTCCTTGGTTCTAAATTCATATCCTTTAATTAGGGAGGTCAAGACATAGCAAAAAAAAAGGGAATTTTCAGTGAAAAACTCACAAATATAGCTCTTAATATGGCTTTTCAGTGTTTTTCTAATGGAAATACGCAAATACAATGAAATTACGTTTCCTTGGTTCTAAATTTATATCCTTTAATTAGGGGGGTCAAGACTTGGCAAAAAAAGGGAATTTTCGGTGAAAAACTCACAAATATAGCTCTTAATATGGCTTTTCAGTGTTTTTCCAATGGAAATGCGCAAAATATGATAAAATTACGTTTCCTTGTTTCTAAATTCATATCCTTTAATTATGGAGGTCAGGGCTTGGCAAAAAAAAAATGGAATTTTCAATGAAAAACTCACAAATATAGCTCTTAATGTGGCTTTTCGGTGTGTTTTCCGAAGGAAAATATTCAAAATGCAATGAAAATATGTCCCCCCCCCCGGAAATTTTTGAGTTTGGGGGGGGGGGGAGTTTTGGCGTGTGTGTGTGAGTTTTCGTGTGTGTGTGTGTAAGTTTTGTGTGTGTGTGTGTTTGTAAATTTTTGTGCGTGTGTGTGTGAGTTTTTGTTGTGTTCATGTGTAAGTTTTTTTTTGTGTGTGTGTTTGTGTGTGTGTAAGTTTTTGTGTGTGTGTAAGTTTTGGCGTGTGTGTGTAAGTTTTCGTGTGTGTGTGTGTGTGAGTTTTGTTTGTGTGTGTGTGTCTGAGTTTTGTTTGTGTGTGTGTGCGTGTGTGTGTGTGTGTGTGTGTAAGTTTTTGTGTGCATGTAAGTTTTTGTGTGCATGTAAGTTTTCGTGTGCGTGTGTAAGTTTTGTGTGTGTGTGTGTGTAAGTTTTTGTGTGTGTGTGTAAGTTTTGGCGTGTGTGTGTAAGTTTTCGTGTGTGTGTGTGTGTGTTTGAGTTTTGTGTGTGTGTGTGTGTGTGTGTGTGTAAGTTTTTGTGTGCATGTAAGTTTTTGTGTGCATGTAAGTTTTCGTGTGCATGTGTAAGTTTGTGTGTGTGTGTGTGTGTAAGTTTTTGTGTGCGTGTAAGTTTTGGCGTGTGTGTGTAAGTTTTCGTGTGTGTGTGTGAGTTTTCGTGTGTGTGTGTGTAAGTTTTTGTGTGTGTGTGTGTGTGTGTGAAAGTTTTCGTGTGTGTGTGTGTGTGTGTGTAAGTTTTTGTGTGTGCGTGTAAGATTTTGTGCGTGTGTGTAAGTTTTTGTGTGCATGTAAGTTTTTATGTGCATGTAAGTTTTCGTGTGCATGTGTAAGTTTTTTTTCGTGTGTGTGTGTGTGTGTGTGTGTGTGTGTGTGTGTGTGTGTGTGTGTGTGTGTGTGTGTGTGTGTGTGTGTGTGTGGTGTGTGTGTGTGTGTGTGTGTGTGTGTGTGTGTGTGTGTGTGTGTGTGTGCGCGTAAGTTTTCGTGTGTGTGTGTAAGTTTTTGTGTGTGTGTAAGTTTTGTGCGTGTGTGTAAGTTTCAGTGTGTGTATAAGTTTTTGTGTGCGTGTAAGTTTTTGTGTGCATGTAAGTTTTTGCGTGTGGGTGTAAGTTTTTGTGTGTGTGTGTGTGTGTAAGTTTTTGTGTGTCTAAGCTTTTGTGTGTGTAAGTTTTGACGTGTGTGTGTGTGTGTAAGTTTTCGTGTGTGTGTGTGTGTGTGTGTGTGTAAGTTTTTGTGTGCATGTAAGTTTTCGTGTGCATGTGTAAGTTTTTGTGTGTGTGTGTGTGTGTGTGTGTGTGTGTGTAAGTTTCTGTGTGTGTGTAAGTTTTTTGTGTGTGTGTAAGTTTTTGTGTGTGTGTGTAAGTTTTTGTGCGTGTGTGTAAGTTTTTGTGTGCATGTAAGTTTTTGTGTGCATGTAAGTTTTTGCGTGTGGGTGTAAGTTTTTGTGTGTGCGTGTGAGTTTTTGTGTGTTTAAGCTTTTGTGTGTGGGTGTAAGTTTTTTGTGTGTGTGTGTAAGTTTGTGTGTGTTTGTGTGTGTGTGTTTGTAAGTTTTTGTGTGTGTAAGTTTTTTTTTTGTGTGTGTGTGTGTAAGTTTGTGTATGTGTGTGTGTGTGTGTGTGTGTAAGTTTTTGTGTGTGTAAGTTTTGGCGTGTGTGTGTAAGTTTTCGTGTGTGTGCGTGTAAGTTTTGTGTGTGTGTGTTTGTAAGTTTTTGTGCGTGTGTGTGTGAGTTTTTTGGTATGTTCATGTGTAAGTTTTTGTGTGTGTGTGTGTGTGTGTGTGTGTAAGTTTGTGTGTGTGTGTGTGTGTGTAAGTTTTGGCGTGTGTGTGTGTAAGTTTTCGTGTGCATGTGTAAGTTTTTGTGTGTGTAAGTTTTGGTGTGTGTGTGTAAGTTTTCGTGTGTGTGTGTGTAAGTTTTGTGTGTGTGTGTGTGTGTAAGTTTTTGTGCGTGTGTGTGTGAGTTTTTTTGTGTTCATGTGTAAGTTTTTGTGTGTGTGTGTGTGTAAGTTTTTGTGTGTGTGTAAGTTTTGGCGTGTGTGTGTGAGTTTTCGTGTGTTTGTGTGTGTAAGTTTTGTGTGTGTGTGTGTGTGTGTGTGTGTGTGTGTAAGTTTTTGTGTGCATGTAAGTTTTTGTGTGCATGTAAGTTTTCGTGTGTATGTGTAATTTTTTGTGTGTGTGTGTGTGTTTGTGTGTGAGTTTTTGTGTGTGTAAGTTTTGGCGTGTGTGTGTAAGTTTTCGTGTGTGTGTGTGTGAGTTTTGTGTGTGTGTGTGTGTGTGTGTAAGTTTTTGTGCGTGTGTGTGTGAGTTTTTTTGTGTTCATGTGTAGGTTTTTTTTGTGTGTGTGTGTGTGTGTGTGTAAGTTTTTGTGTGTGTGTAAGTTTTGGCGTGTGTGTGAGAGTTTTCGTGTGTTTGTGTGTGTGTGTGTGAGTTTTGTGTGTGTGTGTGTGTGTAAGTTTTTGTGTGCATGTAAGTTTTTGTGAGCATGTAAGTTTTCGTGTGCATGTGTAAGTTTTTGTGTGTGTGTGTGTGTGTAAGTTTTTGTGTGTGTGTGTGTAAGTTTGGGCGTGTGTGTGTAAGTTTTGGCGTGTGTGTGTAAGTTTTCATGTGTGTTTGTGTGTAAGTTTTTGTGTGTGTGTGTAAGTTTTTGTGCGTGTGTGTAAGTTTTTGTGTGTGTGTAAGTTTTTGTGTGCATGTAAGTTTTTGTGTGCATGTAAGTTTTTGCGTGTGGGTCTAAGTTTTCGTGTGTGTGTGTGTAAGTTTTTGTGTGTGTGTGTGTGAAAGTTTTCGTGTGTGTGTGTGTGTGTAAGTTTTTGTGTGTGTGTAAGTTTTTGTGTGCATGTAAGTTTTTGTGTGCATGTAAGTTTTTGCGTGTGGGTCTAAGTTTTTGTGTGTGTGTGTGTAAGTTTTTGTGTGTCTAAGCTTTTGTGTGTGGATGTAAGTTTTTTGTATGTGCGTGTGTAAGTTTGTGTGTGTGTGTGTGTGTAAGTTTTTGTGTGTGTGTGAGTTTTTGTGTGTGTGTGTGTGTGTGTATAAGTTTGTGTGTGTGTGTGTGTGTGTGTGTGTAAGTTTCTGTGTGTGTAAGTTTTGGCGTGTGTGTGTAAGTTTTCGTGTGTGTGTGTGTAAATTTTGTGTGTGTGTGTGTGTGTGTGTGTGTGTAAGTTTTTGTGCGTGTGTGTGTGAGTTTTTTTTGTGTTTGTGTGTGAGTTTTTGTGTGTGTGTGTGTGTGTGTAAGTTTTTGTGTGTGTGTGTAAGTTTTGGCGTGTGTGTGTGAGTTTTCGTGTGTGTTTAAGTTTTGTGTGTGTGTGTGTGTGTAAGTTATTGTGTGGATGTAAGTTTTTGTGTGCATGTAAGTTTTCGTGTGCATGTGTAAGTTTTTGTGTGCGTGTGTGTGTAAGTTTTTTTTTTTTTGTGTGTGTGTGTGTGTGTGTGTGTAATTTTTTGTGTGTGTGTAAGTTTTCGTGTGTGTGTGTGAGTTTTCGTGTGTATGTGTGTGTAAGTTTTTGTGTGTGTGTGTGTGTAAGTTTTTGTGTGCATGTAAGTTTTTGTCTGCATGTAAGTTTTCGTGTGCATGTGTAAGTTTTTGTGTGTGTGTGTGTGTGTAAGTTTTTGTGTGTGTGTGTGTAAGTTTTGGCGTGTGTGTGTAAGTTTTCGTGTGTGTGTGTAAGTTTTCGTGTTTGTGTGTAAGTTTTTGTGTGTGTGTGTGTGTAAGTTTTTGTGTGTGTGTGTGTGTGTGTAAGTTTTTGTGTGTGTGTGTAAGGTTTGGCGTGTGTGTGTGAGTTTTCGTGTGTGTGTAAGTTTTGTGTGTGTGTGTGTGTAAGTTATTGTGTGCATGTAAGTTTTTGTGTGCATGTAAGTTTTCGTGTGCATGTGTAAGTTTTTGTGTGTGTGTGTGTGTGTGTGTGTAAGTTTTTTTTTGTGTGTGTGTGTGTGTGTAATTTTTTGTGTGTGTGTAAGTTTTCGTGTGTGTGTGTGAGTTTTCGTGTGTGTGTGTGTGTAAGTTTTTGTGTGTGTGTGTGTGTAAGTTTTTGTGTGCATGTAAGTTTTTGTCTGCATGTAAGTTTTCGTGTGCATGTGTAAGTTTTTGTGTGTGTGTGTGTGTGTAAGTTTTTGTGTGTGTGTGTGTAAGTTTTGGCGTGTGTGTGTAAGTTTTCGTGTGTGTGTGTAAGTTTTCGTGTGTGTGTGTGAGTTTTTGTGTGTGTGTGTGTGTGTAAGTTTTTGTGTGTGTGTAAGTTTTTGTGTGCATGTATGGGGACCGGGGGAGGACCTTTGGGGCCCAGTGGACCTTTGGGGACCGGGGGAGGACCTTTGGGGGCCCGGGGGGCCCTTGGGGGGCCGGTTGGCCCTTTGGGAGCCCGGGGGACCTTTGAGGACCAGTGGAAGGCCTTTGGGGGTCTGAGGAGAGCGTTTGGGGTCCGGAGGACCTTTGGGGGTCTGGTGGGCCCTTGAGGACCAGGGGAGGGCCTTTGAGGGTCTGAGGAGGGCGTTTTGGGGGGCTGGGGCTCTTTGGAAGCTTGGGGGACCTTTGAGGACCGAGCGCTTCCTTCGGGGTTGGGGTAGGAGGATCGGAACCCTTTGGGGTTGGGGTAGAGGACCTCACAACACTGTTCAAATGAAACTTGTGTATTATAACGACCACAGAGTTTCACCATTAAATTCTCTTCTAAAATCTCTTCAAAAATCATCTTTTAAAATGTCTCTAACTGTTTCGTCGAAATAGTTCCATAACCTGTCTAAAACAGTTTCGCCCAAATAATCCCTAAACGTAATTCAGCGTGTTCCTTTAGTTTGGCATCCCTGCGCTGGCTTATTTCAATTATTTGGAAACCTTTTCGCACGCTAAGATCAAAACATTTGCTCGGAAACGATTCTTCTGGAAGAACTCCAGACATTAATAAACTTCGCGCCGGAGACAATTCAAACAATCATGACATCATGTGTGATCTAACTGTTTCTCGGAAACATTTCTGTTCGAAATCCAAAGACATTAATTAACTTTACGTTATCTGTCAGACGTTAATTAACTGTTTCCCGGGAACTCATAACATTTGGCTCGAACAACAAATATTGGAAACACACGATCTCTCGGAAACTCATATCATTTGCATTGAACAACAAATATTGGAAACACGCGATCTGACTGTTTCCCGGGAACTCGTAACATTTGGCTCGAACAACAAATATTGGAAACACGCGATCTCTCGGAAACTCATATCATTTGCATTGAACAACAAATATTGGAAACACGCGATCTGACTGTTTCCCGGGAACTCGTAACATTTGGCTCGAACAACAAATATTGGAAACACGCGATCTCCCGGAAACTCATAACATCTGCATTGAACAACAACAACAACATTGACCTTGGCATTCGCTGAGAGCGTGCCCAAAACAACAACAATAACATTGACCCCATTAACCACGTGTTCTCCCTAATGACTCTATCGCGTGCCCAAAACAACAACAATAACATTGACCCCATTAACCACGTGTTCTCCCTAATGACTCTATAGTCCATGAAAGTGACAAAATTCCTGTTTTCCATTCTCACTGACAACAAACAGACATAAACTATGTAAAAAAAGTTATAGGTGGCAGCAGGGGTGAGCAATGGGAGTAGCACCTCCCCTTCTACTCCCCAGGACAACATTTACAACGCCTATCCTCCGGGCCTGGGGGGCTGTGTCAACCACGGAGTTTTTATTATCTAATTTTTGAACAATTCCCTAAAAACTGCCTATCTCAAAATTTGTAGCGGATGGATTCTGGGAAAAAAAGAGCGTGGGGGGTTAGTTGCCCTTAACTCTCTTGACTCTTAAAAAGTGAACTAGAACTTTCAATTTCCAATCAAATGAGCCCTCTATGAAGTTTATACGAGCATCCCTTTCATGAGAACCATACATGCCTTTAGGGCATAACTTAGAACGCCTTCCTATGGGCCCTGGGGGTTGTATTTACACCGGAGTTTTTCTTATCCGACCTTTGAACTTTTGAATTAATGTCTATCTGAAAATTTTCATTAGATGGATTTTCATTTTCATTAGATGGATTTTCAAATTTTCATTAGATGGGGGGGCTAGCTGCCCTCAGATCTCTATTGACTATTAAAAAGTGAGCTCGAACTTTCAATTTCCAATCAAATGAGCCGTATCTGAAGCTTATAAAAGCATCCCTTTCATAAGAAATATATATTCCCCAGGGTATAACTTACAACGCCTGCTCCCGGGCCCTGGGGGGTTGTGACGACACCTGAGTTTTTGTTATCTGACTTTTGAGCAATTTTTAACTTAATGGCTACCTCAAAATTTTTATTGGATGCATTTGGGGAAAAAGGGGCGTGGGGGGGGGCTAGTTGCCCTCCAATATCTTTTGAATCTAAAAAAATAAACTAGAACTTTCAATTTCCAATCAAATGAGCCCTCTCTGAAGTTTCTACGAGCATCCCTTCAATAAGAACCATATATTCCCCCAGGGCGTAACTTACAACGCCTGTCCTCGGCCCTGGGGGCTGTGTCAGCCCCGGAGTTTTCGTTAAATGGTCTTTGAACTATTTTAAAAAATGGTATCTCAAAGCTCTTATCAGATGGGTTTGAGGAAAAACGGCGTGAAAGGGGGGGGGGGGCAAGGTGCCCTCCAATCTCTTTTGACTCTTAAAAAGTGAACTAGAACTTTCAATTTTTAAACAACAGAGCCCTCTTTGAAGTTAATACGAGCATCCCTTCCATAAAACCCATATATGCTCCCAGGGCATAACTTACAACGCCTGCCCCCGGGCCCTGGGGGTTTTGTTGACACCGGAGTTTTTTTATGTGACCTTTGAACTATTTTTAATAAAATAGCTATCTCAAAATTTTAATCGGATGCATTTGGGAAAAAAGGGTTGGGAGGAGGAGGGGGAAGCTGGTTACCCTCCGATATCTTTTGACGATTAAAAAGGGAACTAGAACTTTTAATTTCCAATCAAATGAGCCCTATCTAAAGTTTATACGAGCATTCCTCAAATGAGAACCATATGTGCCCCCAGGCCATAACTTATAACCCTTGCCCTGAAGACTCTGGGGGGAGTTTCCTGCTCAAATATATAATTTCATATAATTTCAACATAGAATTTGTTTTGGGGTGTGGAAGGAGCGTTAGTTGCCCTGCTATCACTTTTGACTATTAAAAAGGGCACTTGCTATTTCAAACGCCTGCCCTGAGGTTTGTAGGGGGGGGGGATGTCATCCTCAAAGACCTAATTTCCAGAACTTTCAACAAAGTGAACAAAATGGCTATCTCAAAATTTTGATTGGATGTGTTTGGGGAAAAGGTGGGCGTGACAGGGGTTTAGTTGCCCTCCAATCACTTTCTACTATTAAAAAGGACACTAGCCCTTTGAATTGCCAATCAAATGAGTCTTTTTTGAAGTTTCTACGACAACGCTTTCTATAAAAATCTTATATGCCCCCATGGCATAACTTACAACCCTTGCCCTGAGGGCTGTTGGGGGATGGGTTGTTATTCCCAAAGACCAAATTTCCTGAATTTTCAACTACGTTGAACAAAATGGCTATCTCAAAATTTTCAATTTCCAATCGAATGATTCCCCATTGAAGTTTCTAGGACGACCCCTTCCATATGAAGTGCCTCTGGGAAAAAATAATAAGACAATGGAGCCGTATGGTATAAAAACCTTATAAGTCCCCAGGGCATAACTTATAACACTTGCCCTGAGGTCTGTGGGGGGGGGGGGGGTTGTTATCCTCAAAGACCTAACTTCCTGAATTTTCAACTACGTTGAATAAAATGGCTATCTAAAAATTTTTATTGGATGTGTTTGGGGAAAAGGTGGGCTTCAGAGGGGGTTAGTTGCCCTCCAATCACTTTTGACTATTAAAAAGGGCACTAGCCCTTTGAATTTCCAAGCGAATGAGTCCTTTTTGAATTTTCTACGACAAAGCTTTCTATAAAAACCTTATTTGCCCCCAGGTCATAACTTACAACCCTTGCCCTGAGGGCTGTGGGGGAGTGTGCTCCTCAAAAACATAATTTCTATCTGGAAATTCACTATGCTGAACAAAATGGTTATCTCAAAATTTTGACTGAATGTGTTTGGGGAATTGATGGGCGTGGACAGGGTGTTAGTTGACTTCCAATCACTTTTGACCCTTAAAAAGGGCACCAAAACTCTCGATTTCCAATCGGATGAGCCCCCTTTGAAGTTTCGACGATGACCCCTTCCATATGAAGTGCCTCCGGGGAAAAAATAAATAATAAAACAATGGAGCCGTACCGCCTATACAATAGGCAACGCTATAGCGTTGCCTCTGATCGCTGTGAAGATACTGGCTACTTTGATTATAAACCTACAGACTTTTATTTGACTGTTACAGAAAGTGATTCTTCGTATAAGAATTTTGCATGTGACACTGCTTCAAATAGGCAAATTGAAACACGTGAATTTTATTACATGAATCAGAGCAGTATTATTGACTTTACAAAGAGATTTAATAAAAATGAAGCTACACTATATTGTAGAAAATGTGCCCCTGACTTTGCATGTCAAGGTGAATACAAGTTGAATCCTGATGAGTTGTTACCACTTAATGTTTATGATGATTACCTACACGTAGAAGAAGAAATGTAAAGGGCTTAGTGTTGTGTACATGTACAAATTTTATTAATCAACAAATTTACATACATTTTTAAAGCATATCACTTTTAGGGCACCGGAATTTATATTATAGAGATAGAAAAGAGTATTTTCAACAAAAAAATCGTTCAATCGAGGATTGTCACCATCAATCTTAAGGAATTCCATGTAAGTTTGCCCGCGACATCGGAAAATAAAATATAATAGGGCATGAAAACCAGAGTTTTTCGTTGGTAGATCGTGTACCCGCTTCCGATTTTGAATAATAGATTTTCCGCTCTGCTCAAGAAAATTTTTATTTTGAGGTGTGTAGAATGTATACGGTAGACCAAATGGGTCAAAAAATTCTATATTGCTTCTTGTTTGAAAGATGCATAACCAATGCCCCGTCTTTAAACTTGAAGGACTGCTATTAACAATGAAAGGTATTGTCAACATGTTGAATATGCTCAAGAAAATCTGTATGTATGCAATAGAATTTATATTTGGACATGTAGGGGTCCATATTGAATACACTGATTATTTGATTCGTGTTCATGGCACCAAGTCTAATAAAATACTGCCGTCAGGGGTAATTCCCCAATAGGTTTCAATTTGATTTAGCAAAATTAATACAATACTTTCCTCCAATGGCTTGGCAATGGTACATTCTAAACGCATATTACCCGTCCGTACAACACTCATATCTTGAGTACCGGACAAATCCAATACAATGATACCGTGAGTTTTCAGAAACATTTCTTCACTTATACCATTTTCAAATAATTGAGAATCTCACAATCTAGGGATTGCATTGTCAATAATGCAATCTAGGGATTACATTTTCAATTCATATAGAGTCCTGTAGGATTTATCAAAGGATAAATTATATAGCGGAATTCCATTTACTTTACACACAAGCGATGAAAGTCCAAACAGTTCAAATTTATACGGGGAATACGTCCATGATCCAACAGCGCTACCGCTTTTTACAAAAGCTAATGGCAATTTTGAAGGAATTTTGCGATTGATAAATGATGAATCGGTATAGGTATGTGCAGCTGTAGCAATATGGCGTTGATTCGTGATTGTACGAGGCACGAGCTATTAGATATTATTTCCAGAGGCTTTTAATTTTTTAATTGCCAAAGCAAGAGAACTCATAACTTTTTGTTTTCGTATATGAAGTATTGCCGATGTGAGAGAGAAACTGTTACATCGGGTGCAGCGTCCAGTACTTTTCACATAATATAATTGGATGGTGCAAGTTGTAGTTATATATCAATCTTTACATTGGGAGGCAGCCATTGAGGTATATTCAATATCTCATGATTTAGTTTCCCAACCAAACGTAAATCTTTAGTTGTCGCCTCTCTAAAAATATTAATGACGTCAATATCTGTTTTATATTCATAGCCCAGTGTTTGTCCCCTCGACAGCTATTAAGACATTGGAGTCATCAACTTGAATTGTATATAACCTGCATAATTTGAAAGATTATTGCTCGTGCTCACCAATATTCCATTTATATAGACACTTATTTGTCGAAATAAATTGTGTAGTACAGCATTTCCGTAGGATAACCCCTCGGCTGTACTTGGTTTTTCATTGTTAGATTTTTTAACAATGACATTTAAATCTATAAATGTCGAAGTCAAATCTATGAAGAAGTCTTCATTGGAATAAATTGGAAAATAAACATTTTCAGAGAGCGGTTGTTGCGGGTAAAATTGTTCATACTATCCTTGTTTTACACTGACATCTACATTTTCCCCATTGAAAAGATTTAGAGATGAGGTGGCTAAAGGGTGAAAACCTTTATGTGGTAGATTTCTTTTCTAGGAAAAGAAATCCTTTTTAGATCTTTTTCTTTTCTTCATCTTTGATGCTTTACGCATTCGGGCTGAGTTGAGACTGATGAGTGATGAAGTCCTTCGCACCCTTTTTAAACCTATTCCGCGTTGTTTCAATCGCTTGCCAAGGGATAGCGCGCTCAATCTGAGATTTTGCAAAACACTTTCTTGAATATCCTTCCCAGAGCCCCAATTATGTAGTGTAGAAGAAGCAAATTCCGCTGTAACCGGTGCAATATATTTTTAGCCAGGGGTAGTGCAGAGCGAAACAGCTTAGCAAACCAATTGTCGTGGTCCAAGAGTAGCAACATAGCAATCAATATCAGGACATAAAAACTGAGTTCTATTAACAATTTCACTGAATGGGTCGAAAATGACATGTAATTACAGACAAACCTTTTGTTATTGCAAGAGTATCACCTAATGTGCTTCTTAATGTTAACTGACAGAGCTCCAAATACGAAGTGTTGACTGGAATGTATTGAAGGTGCTTTATATTGTAGTGGTGAATGTGGTCATTAGAGTTTTTTCGTTCAAGAACACATAGGAAGGGGACATTAGTGTTACCAACTATTGATCTCTCGAAAAGGGATGCGTAAGGAAATATACAAGTGTCTGAGGAGAAGGCGGGTGGGCACTCTGCGAAAATGACACGATTCATGGCAATAGCGCTTCCTGCACTTTTACCATTGATTATATTATGTTTGAAACCAAGAACATCTCTAAGATTATCGTTGAGAATAACCTTTTCATTATCAATGGGTGAACTAATGTAGATTTTACCGTCTTCCTTTGAATAATTGAATTGAAAGGCACCATTTTTTCGAAACGAATTTTTTTGTTGATAGCACGACACAAATCATTCATTGTCCGAAACTGCTTATGTGATAGTGCGACAAAGGGATATTCAAATGAAATCATATTTTCAATTACAAATTGATCGTTAAAGATTGGCCAATCAAGTGGTCTAATTTTTATATCATATGTACGATCCTTTCTTAGGATATCATATGTATTTTTGAGAATACAATCTACAAGAGCAACTTCATACCTTCCCTCAAATTTAATGGCAAGGGAAAATTTTGTCCAAAAATCGCTCATTTTATTCAAATCGTCATAAACTGGATCAGAAATATTGGACATGAATGTCACATAAAAACCTTCAGACATTATGAACGTCTTCAGCGGGTATCCACGAATCAAAATCAGAGTTGTATCGTAGCCAGCGAACAAGCAACTATCACTTACCCTTGCAAGTACGAGTCTTTAATACATTTTCAATTTGATAGATTTCACTATTTCCAACATTTTGTAATTCATAGTTATAAAAAACGCCAAGAATCTCTTCATGTTTCATATCGCGAAGCCAATACGTTATAGGTTTAGTGCCCAAGACTTTTGACACTTTAAAAAGGTCAGTGGACCACAAATAATTTCCCTTTTCAAAAATATTTCTTGTAAGATTGATTCGAACAGTATCACCAACATTAAATTTTTTCTTCCCCGCCTTTTCATTAGAATTAATTAAAAAACTTTTTCTACAAAATAAGTTTTTCAAAGAAAAGTAAAGAATTCCATTAAACAAAAAAAGAGCAAAGATAAAATAAAATAATCTACCAAGCGTGAAACTACCACAAATCAGCATCGATAAATAAATGAAACCCAAAACGAACCGAAATTACAATAAATAACCGAGTCAAACTCAAAACGAGCAGAAATTAAAATAAGTTGGGCGCAAACCCCCTACGCCTTCCCAAGGCCAGAACAAAATTTGCACTTTGCTGAAAAATACAAATGAATGTGCATTGTTATTTTAATATACATATACTGATATTTAATAATCAAAATGTTAATATTATTTGATTTATTGAAGTTATAAAAGCAAAAACATTTATATTTATAAGTTAAGATTATAAGTGACACATCATATGTATTATCCCCTGAGGGTTGTGAGGGAGTGTCCTCCTCAAAAATATGTTTTCTATCTGGAAATCAACTACGCTGAACGAAACGGCTATCTCAAAATTTTTATTGGATGTGTTTGGGGGAATGATGGGTGTGGGGGGGGGCTAGTTGTCCTCCAATCACTTTCGACTATTAAAAATGACCCTAGCCCTTTGAATTTCCAATTGAATGAACTTTTTTTGAAGTTTCTACGACAACGCCTTCTATAAAAACCTTATATGCCCCCAGGGCATAAATTAAAACTCTTGCCCTGAGGGTTTTGGGGGAGTGTCCTCCTCAAAAACATATTTTCTATCTGGAAATCAACTACGCTGAGCAAAATGGCTATCTCAAAATTTTGATTGGAAGTGTTTGGGGAAATGATGGACGTGAAGGAGGGCTAGTTGCCCTCCAATCACTTTCGACTATTAAAAAGGGCACTAGCTCTTTTAATTTGCAATCCAATGAGCCTGTTTTGAAGTTTCTATGGCAACGCCTTCTATAAAAACCTTATATGCCCCCAGGGCATAACTTAAAACCCTTGCCCTGAGGGTTGTGGGGGAGTGTCCTCCTCAAAAACATATTTTCTATCTGGAAATCAACTACGCTGAACAAAATGGCTATCTCAAAATTTTGATTGGATGTGTTTTGGGGAATGATGGGTGTTGGGGGGGCTAGTTGCCCTCCAATCACTTTTTATTATTGAAAAGAGTACTAGCCCTTTGAATTTCCAATCGAATGAGCCTGTTTTGAAATTTCTACGACAACGCCTTCTATAAAAACCTTATATGCCCCAAGGGCATAACTTAAAACCCTTGCCCTGAGGGTTGTGGGGGAGTGTCCTCCTCAAAACATATTTTCTATCTAGAAATCAACTACGCTAAACAAAATGGCTATCTCAAAATTTTGATTGGATGTATTTGGGGGAATGATGGGCGTACGGGGGGGGGTTTGAATTTCCAATCGAATGAGCCTGTTTAAAAGTTTCTACGACAACGCCTTCTATAAAAACCTTATATGCCCCCAGGGTATAACTTAACACCCTTGCCCTGAGGGTTGTGGGGGAGTGTCCTCCTCAAAAACATATTCTCTATCTGGAAATTAACTACGCTGAACAAAATGGTTATCTCAAAATTTTGATTGGATGTATTTGGGGAATGATGGGCGTGGGGGGGGGCTAGTTGCCCTCCAATCACTTTCGACTATTAAAAAGGGCACTAGCCACTCCAATTTCCAATCGAATGAGCCCTTTTCGAAGTTTCTACGAAGACTTGTTCGATACGAAGTGCCTGGGTATGAAGAAAAAAAAAACATTGTGCCCACGTCGTTCTTTACATAGGCAGCGCTATCGCGTTGCCTATGATATTGTTTAAGGAAAAGTGTTTTGTCACTATGATGAACTTCAAGAGAGCTAGCATTGGACAAGGATCGATGTGGGCGTTGATTATAAATCACCATAATTTTATCTAAATCACGAATAAATGCAGCTGTATTTTTCAATGCACAATATCTTGAAATTAAAAGTCGAATTCTTCACATCAAACGTTCAGCTTATGCTGCCTTTATAGGACTATGATTATGATAGAGTATTCTATTATATTTCAATAAAACCCTTTTTAAATGTGGAGTAACAAATTCACTTAAGCGGTCTGTTTGAATTTTTTTTATATGAATCTTGTTCAAAGATGGATTCAAGGGCTTAAGCTACTTCAATTCCTCTCTTTGACTGCAATGGAACTGTATATGCATAGCGACTAAAAACACTTATTGCAAGTAAAATATACTTGTAGGGTTTATTATGACATCTTTGAATCGCGTCTAGAGTCAAAAGATCTGTTTGTAATATACGTATAGGGTAAAAAGCTTTAGTTTTTCGATAGTTACGCACTCTAGTCCTATGATTTCGGTGAAGTGTATAGCTGGGTTCTTTTTTTAAATAGTCTTTTTCTAGCTTCTTTTTAATTCCAGTAACCTGAGTAAGTGTAGTGGGAGAATTCTAACTTCCTAGTTCACCAACATTTTCATAAGCACCTTTCAAAACTTGATCCATTTTGAAATTAAACATAGTGTGAACCGTCCGCTACCCTTCTGCATACTACTGGGTGAGTCAATACGTCTCCGCTTTTGTCTAGCTACCGTTGTCATCGAATCATTTTTTCTACTAGGTGTACTAGTATCTTCAAGGAAAGATTTAAAATCATCGTCTTCTACCTTTAATGTGATTGATGGACTATGTTCTTTTAATTTATTTAGAATTTGCTTATTGCTAATAAGAATTTTGGGAAAAATCGACGTGTTTAAAAAATTATTTAAATGACCATAAATGGATTCGAATCTTTTACTATTTCAAATCAGATCCGATAACAAATCAATTAAATTGTAACTCTTGCCCTGGATTATAACTTCATTCTTTTTCCCTTCAATTTGTTCATTTTCAGTGAGATAAGTCAAGAGTCTTTTACTTTGTTCACGATTAAAAATTTTTAAATTTCAACAAGGTGTAATACATGCGCCTTTTCATTATTAAAATGTATCTATGAAGCCTCTGTTTCATTGATGTGTGGCGCATTTGTACAGTTTGGGGCCTTTGTCCCTGGGAGTAATAGAACATCATGAGGCCCAGGGGGGACTCCTTATTTAAGAGACAATTGGACACCTTTCAGACCATCACCGTATATTAGGACCTAGCACATATATTTACAGGCGAACAAAACTCCAAATACGTAAGAGTGAAAATAGCCTATGACGATAAATCTATTCATGTAAGAAACTAGATCTAAAAACAGCCTGTTACACTGGGTGAGCATCAAATTATTTCTTCAGGAATTTGCCATATAATTCTTACATGGACATAAAATGAGAATAATTACATAAAATTTCCGAAGAGGGAAAAGGGTTAAAAGAATTTGACCTAATTTATAGAGAGGAATATAATGCAACATCGCCATGTGAAACATTACCTCTGGTATCTACTTAGCTAATGAAGCTGAAGGGTTGGGAAAACATGTTACATAGAATTGGTTAAGTCGGGTTAGGTATTTAATGAGTTCTGAACGGCCTGCTTTTCATAATTCTTTTTTCTACTTTCCATAATTTTGTTACTAAAGTATTATATTCTGACAATAATTATTTTACAGATTTACTCCTTTTCAAAAGGGTTAATTATTTCTCACTATCAATATTTATAGCAAAACTAATTGACATGGATCAGTCAGTGAACTCTGGACATCATGGCTAGTGCCCGCATTTTATCTACATTCCAATTGCCTATAAGTAATTTTCTCTCAAAAGGAAGATTGAAACGTGTTATGGAAACTATTCTTAACTAAATATTAATTTTCTCATAAATTTTGATGGATTTAAGTTAAACGGAATAAATTAAAGATATTGAAATTCAGCATTAAAAGACAATTCGTTTGATATGTATATTGAAAAAATTACAGCACCCCAATCAAACATAAGAAACAATGATATGGAAATAAATATAGGCTGTTCATATTGGGGAAATTGGTATCCTATGTCGGGGAAAAAACTAATGATAATTTTGCACGAAAATATATCTAATTAATAATCAATTATATTCCAAAATTCTTTATAAGCTTTATCCTACAATATCTTAATAACATATTGAACACATCTTAACTACGACAATAGGCATGAAATTTGCAGGACAAGTGAATTTTGGCATTGGATTAGCCTATAACTAATTTTGTTTCCAAAGCCAGATAGGAACGTCTCATAAGCTTCATAAACATTCTAATGAAATTAATAAAGTCAAATAAAATTTAAGCAATATTATGGGTACTATGAGGGAAATGATACAAGTCCCAAACATTTTTTACTGGTTCAGAAGTGTATAAATAATTCAAAAGTGTTTAACTGGTTTATTTTGAACCCTGGGAAGTTACAATAGATATAGGTTTTAGCTCGAGGATACTGTTTCAGAGATGAAGATACATTTTTCTGAAAAATGAAATAAGCTTCTTAAAACATTCTAATGAAGTTAATAAAGTCGAATAAATGTTAAGCAATGTTACGGTGCTACCAAGAGGAAAATGATACAAATCCCAAACATTTTTAAACTGTTTCAGAAGAGTGTAACTGATTCAAAAGTGCTTAACTGGTTTATTTGATCTCTGCGAAGTTAATGTAGATATAGGTTTTAGCTCTAGGATACCGTTTGAAACATGAAGAAGCATTTTTCTGAAAACTGAAATAAACTTCTTAAAACATTCTTATAAAATTAATAAAGTAGTATAAATTTTAATTGTATTTTTCAACCTTCTTTATAAGTTTTATCCTCTAGTATCTTAATAACACATTGTACACATCTCAAATTTGACAATAGGAATGAAAGGTTTTAGCTCAAGGATACTGTTTCAGAGATGAAGATAAATTTTTCTTAAGACTGAAATAAGCTTCTTATAACATTCTGATGAGATTAATAAAGTCGAATAAATTTTAAACAATGTTACGGGGATACTATGAGGGAAATTATACAAGTCCCAAACTTTTTTTAACTGTTTCAGAAGTGTATAACTTATTCAAAAGTTTTTAACTGGTTTATTTTGGACTCTGAGAAGTTGATGTACATATAGCTCTTAAACATGAAGATGCATTTTTCTGAAAACTAAAATAAACTTCTTAAAACATTCAAATGAAATTAATAAAGTCGAATAATTTTTAAGTTATGTTATGGGAGTACTATGAGGGAAATAACATAAGTCTCGAACGTTTTTAACTGGCTCAGAAGTGTATAACTGATTCACAAGTGCTTAACTGGCTTATTTTGAACTCTGAGAAGTTACTGGAGATACGGGTTTTAGCTCTAGGACACCATTTGGAACATGAAGGCATATTTTTCTGCAAACTTAAATGAGCTTTTTAAAACATTCTAATGAACTTAATAAAGTCTAATAAAGTTTAAGCAATGTTACGGGGGTACAATGAGGAAAATGATACAAGTCTCGAACGTTCTTAACTGGCTCAGAAGTGTATAAGTGATTCAAAAGTGCTTAACTGGCTTATTTTGAACTCTGAGAAGTTACTGAAGATATGGGTCTTAGCTCTAGGACACCATTTGGAACATGAAGGCATATTTTTCTGAAAACTGAAATGAGCTTTTTAAAACATTCTAATGAACTTAATAAAGTCGAATAAAGTTTAAGCAATGTTACGGGGGTACTATGAAGGAAATAATACAAGTCCCAAACATGTTTGACTGGTTCAGAAGTTTATAACTGATTTAAAAGTGCTTAACTGGTTTATTTTGAACCCTGAAAAATTATAGTAGATATAGGTTTTAGCTCAAGGATACCGTTGGAGAGATGAAGTTACATTTTTCTGTAAATTCAAATAAGCTTCTTAAAACACTCTAATGAAATTAATAAAGTCGAATAAATTTTAAGCATTGTTACGGTGCTACTATTAGGGAAACGATGCCCGTCCCAATCATTTTTTCAACTGTTTCAAAAGTTTATAAATGATTCAAAATTGCTTAACTAGCTTATTTTGAACTCTGAGAAGTTACAGGAGATATTTAGCTCTAGGATACCGTTTGAAACATGAGGGTACATTTTTCTGAAAGCTGAAATAAAGTTCTTAAAATATTCTAATTAAATTAATAAAGTCGAATAAATTTTAAGCAATGTTATGGGGATACTATGAAGGAAATGACACAAATCCCAAACGTTTTAACTGGTTCAGAAGTGCATAACAGATTCAGAACTGCTTAACTGGCATATTTTGAACTCTGAGAAGTTACTGCAAATATAGGTCTTAGCTCTAGGACACAGTTGAAACATGAAGATACATTTCTCTGTAAACTGAAATAAGCTTCTTAAAACATTCTAATGAAATTAATAAAGTCAAATAAATTTTTAGCAATGTTACGGTGCTACTATGAGGGAAAAGATACAAGTCCCAAGCATTTCTACTGGTTCTGAAGCGTATAAATGATTCAAAATTGCTTAACTGGTTTATTATGAACTCTGAAAAGTTACTGTAAATATAGGTTTTAGCTCTAGGATACCGTTTAAACACGAAGAAACATTATTCAGAAAACTGATTCTATGTTCTACGGAAAAACTCACAACAGAACTTGAAATTTTTTCTCTTCCTTGAGAAAGTTCAGAAGTGAAGTGGAACTTGTTTCTCTTCTTTGGAAAAATTCAAAATTAAACTGTAGGGGGAAATTCAGAATCGAACCATAACTCTTTCTATCTTCTACGGAAAAACTCAGAATAAAACTTCAAATTGTTTCTCTTCTTTAAGAAAACTCAGAACTAAAATGGAATATTTTTCTTTTTGGAAAAATTTAGAATTGAACAGTAACTTTTTTCTCTTCATTGAGAAAATTCTGAAGAAAACTTGAACTTTTCTCCACTTCTTTGAGAAAAGTCAGAATTAAAGGGGAACTTTTTCTCTTCTTTTGGAAAAATTTAGAAGAGAACTATAAATTTCTTTACTTCTTTGAAAACACTACTTCTTTGAATTAAAACACACACTTCTTTTAAAACACACACTTCTTTGAATTAAAGTGGAACTTTTTCCTCCTTGGAGAAAAATTCAGAATTCAAGTATAACTTTTCTACCTTCTACGGAAAAATTCAGAACAGAACGTGAAATTTTTTTCTCTTCTTTGGGAAAATTCAGAACTGAAGTGGATATTTTCCCTTCTCTGGTAAAATTTAGAATTGAACTGTAAGGTTTTTCTATCATCCTTTAGAAAATTCAGAAGAGAACGAACTTTTCTTCACTTTTTTTTAGAAAATTTAAAATTAAAGTGGAACTTTTTCTCTTCTTTGGGAAAAATTCAAAAGAGAACTTGAACTTTTCTTCACTTTTTGAGAAAACTCAAAATTAAAGTGGAACTTTTTCTCTTCTTGGGGAAAAATTCAGAAATGAAGTATAACTTTGTATATATTCTACGGAAAAAAATTCAGAACAGAACTTGAAATTTTTTTTCCTTCTGTAAGAAAATTCAGAACTGAAGTAGAACTTTTTTCTCTTTGGAAAAATTTAGAATTGAACTGTAACTTTTTTTCTCTTCTTTGTCAAAATTCAGAAGAGAACAGTAACATTTTTCTCTTCTTTCAGAAAATTCAGAAGAAAACTTGAACTTTATTCTTTTCTTTGAGAAGGCTCAGAATTAAAGTTGAACTTTCTCTCATCTTGGGGAAAAATGACACGACAGCCCTGGGAGGTAAATTACAGAATAATACCTATTGAAAAGGATTGCTTAGCATTGGGGTACGCATAAAGTCAAAATTAATAAAGTCATATGCATTTTAAGAGATGATATGCCATCCCTATGAGGGAAACGATAGAATAAGGAAAAAATCCGAACAGAACTTGAAATTATTTTTCTCTTCTTTGAAAAAATTCTGAACTGAAGTGGAACTTTTTTCGCTTCTTTGGATAAATTCAGAACTGAAGTGTAACTTTTTTTCTCTTCTTTGGGAAAATTAAGAAGCGAACTTGAAGTTTTGCTCACTTCTTTGAGAAAATTCAGAATTAAAGTGGAACTTTTTCTTTCCTTAGGAAAACATTCAGAAGAGAACGAGAGCTTTTTTTCACTTCTTAGCGAAAACTGAAGAGCTGAAGTGGAACTTTTTTCTCTTCTTTGGAAAAATTCAAAATTGAGTTGTATCTTTTTCTCTCTTCTTTGAAAAAATTCAGAAGAGAGCTTGAAGTTATCGTCACTTCTTTTAGAAAATTTAGAATTAAAGTGGAACTTTTTCGCCCTCTCAGACACACAGTCATAGTGAGAAAGACATGCAAAAATTTAGGTTCATTTAGGTTCAATAAGAGTGGTGCACCACTCTAAGTGAACCTAAATAAGCCTAACTTTGCCATCTATAACTAGAGGCGAAAAAACAACAGTTAACATAATGTAACCTAGTTAATGGGGTGATATTTTTCCACACTATTCATTTAAAATGACTCTCACACTGGCGATTACAAGTTCAAGTACTATTCTAAATTTTCAAGAAGAAGAGAAAAAAGTTCCAATTTAGTTCTGAATTTTCTCAAAGATGAGAAAAAAATTTCAATTTCTGTTCTGAATTTTTTTGTAGAAGATAGAAAGTTATACTTTGATTCTGAATCCTCCCCCAAGAAAAGAAAAAAGTTCCACTTTAATTCTGAGTTTTCTCAAAGCAGTGAAGGATAGTTCAAGTTTTCTTTTGAATTTTTCCCAAAGAAGAGAAAAAGTTCCACTTTAATTATGAGTTTTCTCAAAGAAGCGTAAAAAAGTTCCTTCTCTTCTGAATTTCCTAAAGGATGATAGAGAAAAGTTACAGTTCAATTCTAAGTTTTTCCAAAGAAGAGAAATAAGTTCCACTTCAGTTCTGAATTTTCTAAAGGAACAGAAAAAAATTTTACTTTCTGTTCTGAATTTTTCTGTAAAAGGTAAAAGAAGTTATACTTCGATTCCGAATTTTTCCCCAAGAAGAGAAAAGTTTTACTTTAATTCTGATTTTTCTCAAAGAAGTGAATAAAGTTCAAGGTCTCTTCTGAATTTTCTCAATGAAGAGAAAATAGCTACAGTTTAATTCTAATTTTTTCCAAAAAGAAAAGTTCCACTTCAGTTCTGAATTTTCTTAAAGAAGAGAAAAATATTTCAAGTTTTGTTCTGAATTTTTCTGTAGAAGATAGAAAGTTATACTTTGATTCTGAATTTTCCCCGAAGAAGAGAAAAAGTTCCATTTTAATTCTGAGTTTTCTCAAAGAAGTGAAGAGAAGTTCAAGTCCTCTTCTGAATTTTCTCAAAACAGGAAATTGGAGACACAATTAGTTATAGGTTAATATATTGCCAAAAATCATTTGTTCCTCATTTCATTCGAATTTCATGCCTATTTTCAAAGTTGAGATGTGTTCAGTATGTTATTAAGATACTAGAGGATAAATCTTATAAAGAAGGTTGAAAGACAATTAAAACTTATTCGACTTTATTAATTTTATTAGAATGTTTTAAGACACTTATTTCAGTTTTCAGAAAAATGGATCTTCATGTTTCAAACAGCATCCTAGAGCTAAAACCTGTATTTAAATTAACTTCTCAGAGTTCAATATAAACCAGTTAAGCACTTTTGAATCAGTTATACACTTCTGAAGCAGTTATAAAAAGTGTTTGGTACTTGTATCATTTCCCTCATAGTAGCACCGTAGCAATGCTTAAAATTTATTCGACTTTATTAATTTCGTTAGAATGTTTTAAGACGCTTATTTCAGTTTTCAGAAAAATGTATCTTCATCTCTGAAACGGTATCCTTGATCTAAAATCTATATCTACTGTAACTTCTCAGGGATCAAAATAAACAATTTAAGCACTTTTGAATCAGTTATACACTTCTAAACCAGTAAAAAATGTTTGGGACCTGTATTATTTCCCTCATAGTACCCCCATAACATTGCTTAAAATTTATTCGACTTTATTATTTCATTAGAATGTTTTATGAAGCTTATGAGACGTTTCTATCTGTCTTTGGAGATAAAATTATCTATAGGCTAATCCATTACCAAACATCATTTGTTTCGTAAATTTCATGCCTAATGTCAAAGTTGAGATGTGTTCAGTATGTTATTAAGATGCTATAGGATAAAGCTTATAAAGAAGGTTGAAATACAATTAATTATTAATTACATGTATTTTCGCGCAAAATTATCATTAGTTTTTTTCCCTCAACATAGGATATCAATTTTGCCAATATGAACAGCCTATATTTATTTCCATATCATTATTTCTTATGTTTGATTGGGGTGCTGTAATTTTTTCAATACGTATCAAACGAATTGTCTTTTAATGCTGATTTTGAATATCTTCAATTTATTTCGTTTAACTTAATCCATCAAAGCCTAAGAAAAAATTCAGAATTATTCAATTAAGAATAGCTTCCATAATGCGTTTCTATCTGCCTTCGAAGAGAAAATTATTTATAAAGAATTGGAATGCAGGTAAAATGCGGGCACTAGTCTTGATGTCGAGAGTTCACCAATTGATCCTATGTCAATCAGTTTTTCTACAAATGTTGATAATGAGAAATAATTAACCCTTTTGAAAAGGAGTAAATCTGTAAAATAATTAATTTCAGAATATAATACTTTAGTAACAAAATTATGGAAAGTACGAAAAAGAATTATGAAAAGCAGGCCATCAAGAAAGCATTATATTAAATTCCTAACCTACCTCAACCAACTCTATGTAACATGTTTCCCCAACCCCTCAGCTTTATTGGCTAAGTAGATATTATAGGTAGTGTTTCACATGCGGTGTTGCATTATATTCCTCTCTATAAAGTAGGTCAAAGTCTTTTAACCCTTTTCTCTCTTCGGAAATTTAAATAATTATTATCATTTTATGTACATGAAAGAATTATGCGACAAATTCCTGAAGAAATTATTTGATGCTCGCCCAGCATCACCGACTGTTTTTACATCTAGTTTCTTAAATGAGTAGAGTTATCGTCATAGGCTAGTTGTACTCCTACATATTTGGAGTCTCATTCGCCAGTAAATATATATGCATGGTCGTAATATACGGGGATGGTCTGGAATATATCCAATGGTCTCCCAAATAAGGAGTCCCCCCTGGACCTCATGATATGTTACTACTCCTGGGGTCGGCTTTATCATATAACCACTGGGGTTTTCTGATTGAGCTTTCAACCGAGCCAATTACAATAGTTATGTTAATTTTTGAACCATTGCAATGTGGGATTAGTGGGAGTGGGAACTGGGCACATGGATCGCCAAAGAAGGGGTAGGATCCAACCATTTGGCTTCGAGTCTTTGAAAGGCCACCAAAAACACCATCCAGTGATCAAGTGATGGCTCTCGTCAAGTTTCTACTACCACCTACTACATACATATTTAATAAAATGATATCGCCAAAGAAACATAATATCCTTAACATGAAAGAGATATAGTCATAGATGTGATGTAGCCAAAAACAGATAAGATCTTTAACATGTAAGAGACACTTTTCTCTTTACTAAGTCTATCCCAACGCACAGACAACGCGCGGGATGCTCCGTCAGTTGTTGTTCACTGACTAGCCATGAGGAATACACTATTATCAAGCCATTTTTGGTAATAAATGCATAGCTTGCATTTGAATGTGAGCCATTTAAAACTTTCGACTACTTAAAAACTATAGTTTTTAAAAATGATATCGTAAAACTAACGTAAAAACGTCCAGTTTGTCAAAAAAGCGCATTTGTAACATCTCAAAAACGGCTAACAGTATTAAGTTGAAACATGAGACTAAGGGTTTGTTAACGGGCATGTTGAAAAGTGATTGGAAGCCCTCCTATTACTTAGGACTTTCTAACTTTACTGATTGAAAACCCTTGTATTGCTCTAATTTCAGTAAAGTTTGAAATAACCACCATTTTTAGAATTTATATTTGATGTCTTAACTTTAGAAGTCTTTATTACAATATTAGCCTCAGATTTGTAATCTTCACGCTCAAAAGTCATCATAAACCCGTTTTGGTAGAAGTCAAGCAACATTTGTAAAATATCTAGCTTAATTAATGTGTAATGTCTTATCACAGTCGTACAGCGATCTCAAGAAATGTACAAGATGAATGTTTAATCATCAAAGACAATTCCCAAATATTACATTTTTATTTGTCCGAAATTTATGCAGGTTTACTTGGTGTAATTTATTTGACGTTCATAGCCTATGAGATACATAAACAAAACACTCATATCTAATATCAGCACGTCAAAACCCGTGCAGCTGATCTATTCGTGTTGGACGGGTGGGGGGGGGGGTAGATATTGGGGGTGTTTGAGGAGGAAAGCCCCAAGAATCTTACTTTAAGTCCTTCAATCTTGTAGACTGAAAATCTTTGTATAAGATTTTCTTCAAAATTACAAAAAGGTATAATACATCCGCTTTTTTTCAATTAAAATGTATCTACGAAGTCCCTGTTTCATTGATGTGTGACGCATTTGTATAGTTTGGGGCCCTTGTCCCTAGGGTCGGCTTTCTCACATAACCACTGGGGTTTTCTGATGAAGCTTTTAACCAAGCCAATTAGAATGGTTATGTTGATTTTTGAACCATTGCAATGTGGAATTAGTGGGAGTAGCAACTGGGCATATGGAGCGCCAAAGGAGTGGTAGGCTGCCATCCGTTTGGCTTCGACTCTTTGAAAGGCTACCAAAAACACCATCTTGCGATCAAGTAATTCCTCCAATGTTTGGCGACAAGCCAAGATTTTAGCCTCAATAGAGCCAAAAAACTACCAAGCTTTTTGTCGGCCAGTCGGATAACAGCTATCTAAAACCATTTATTTTTCAGAGGCTATACTCCCGCAAGGTGACAAATTTGTCCCTAAATATACAAGAAGTCCATACAAAGTAAACGGGTATTATATACAGTGTATAGGCTACAGTAATGCTAGCATTTACAAACTATTATATTATTCCACACCAAATATGGAGGGAGGCAAATATGGATCCTTTGTTGAGGGAGGGGCGCGAAGCTGTTAAAGTACATTTTATGCCAATATTTTCAACTTTCCATGAGAGGCCTCAAGATCCATAGGGAAAGTTGAGAAACCTTATCCCACAGCCCAGTTCACTGGAGAAATGTATTCGAACTAAGGGGGCAATATTGTTGTCGAACCGTCGATATTTTTCCTATTATTTTGAAAATGTTAGATTCGTACGTAGAAAACAGTTATTTTTAAGTATCAAACCATTGTGAAGGAAACTTAAATTTTGCAGAAAGAGCGATTAATGGGGCTGGCGGCCTTCCTAATATTTAGAAAAAGCCTTGTTTTATTGTGTGAAGTAAGTTTGCCTAAATGAGTAATTATTCCCAAAGCATTGCAATACCAATGCTAAGGTTTCTAACGTAAAGAACAAAGGTTGAAGGGGTGACAGGTGGATCATGCTTAGGATATCCTTAAACTTGAATATAGTGTTAAAATGTTCTAAATTAAACTTTTACAAGCGATTTTTTCAAATTAAATCAAAGAGCGACATTAAAACTAAAAATGTTCATATACACGAGGATGACTATGGACTAGGATCCCCAATCTTCCACAGGATCCTCCTAGGATCCCTAATCTTTGAGCTAAGTTTTCATTTTTTTTTTCGTTGTATCAAGAATTAATACTCCGACAATAGAGATATGTGATAAAAAAGGCTAAATTTTTTTCTTGATAATTCGATAATGGAATGACTAATTTAGCTCTTTATGCTTTAAACACTAGCGTTTTGTTCATTGTTTTGAAATGCATTCGGTAAGTAAAAACCTGAAACTACTAACTGGCTCTAGATTTTAGATTCTAGAAGGCTCCCAGGAGAGCATTTACCAACTTGAGAGCAAAAAGTGAGGGAATGAAGTGGTAGTCCCCTCACATATTTGGCAGTTTCTGTTCATTTCAGTTTCAGGTCACTATTTATGTTCGTTTGTAAAGACTTATTTTTTCTCACAATCTAATGATAATCTAAGGCCGAACAAAGACAGGCTTTGAACAAGTTGAAGGGAAGGCCTATATGACGACTAGACCCATAAAATTAATCAGTTATAGGGACAGATTAACTATGTTCTCATTTAGTTTCTCCATGTTCGAAACAATATGTTTGATACCAGTAGTAGATAGCTATGTTCCATTTTGTACAGACGTATAGGAATCACTGTGCTATTTGCATGGCTTATGTTCCTTGCCGTGCTATTTGCATGGCTTATGTTCCTTGCCATGCTATTTGCACAGACCTATACATCTTTCAAAGAGAGTAAGTAGCCCTTGCATATAGATAATACTTCTATGGAAGCTCCACACCTTTTCAAAGAGCACGAGTACATGTATTACCACGGGCTATTACTAGGATCGGTATATACCTTAACAGACGAGTTTCTGAGGCAACACCCATGTTTTGGAGCCAACTCAAAAATTGCTAATAACCTCAAGGCTGAAGGTACATTGCATCTTGTCTAGAATTGATTGGCATATGGTGTTAAATCATTTACCAAAAAAATAAGCTATAATAAATAAAAAAAATAATATACTTTTTTTGAATTTTTTTTAACTTTCTTTTTAACATGGTATTTTTTCAACTTTTTTTAAATGTCTTCGAATGAGATGAAACATACTTAAAACATTAAAACTTTACATTTAATATTTTCCAAACTCAAAATGAGAATGGTATAGAAATGTTAGTCATGACTTTTACTATTAGAAAAATAATGTTTGTACTAGCACTTTTTTTACTGAATTTTTTTATGCACTTAGAAATTATTCAACTTTTTTTATCACTTTTATTAAACATTTTTATTAGAGTACCACTGGTACTCTACGGCGGGTTATTGACACTACCTAATTTATTGCATGTATTAAATCAGTATTTTTTACGCAGTGGAACGATAAACAGATAAGTTATATCTTTAAAAAAGTGAAGATGGAGCATTTTAAGAAAGTGTGTTCACATGTTAATGGTATTGTAGCATTGAATGCCGACAAGGAGAAGTACTTGAACTATGAAACAAGTACAAGTGGTAGCACAATTGGAAATGTATGCTTGCATTGTCATGACAGTAAGAAATTTAATTTCTTTGGAATACCAAAAAAATTAAACTCTTATGATGGTAGATATGCGAGAGTGAGATATCCAGAGATGATTCCACTCAAAGAGACTGTCAACATAAAAATAATATTTGATGAGGAGGGACATCTTCTTGCTAGTACTTGCGGTAACATGCTACCTCTTGTTACACCCCATCGTTAGCTTTCGGGTATTAGCATTCAACGGAAGATCAAAAGAAGACAGGCATACTCTTCTACTAATATCATAAACCATATCTTGTCTACGTGCCGAAACTTTTACCTCTGTAAAAATAATGTGATAATAGACAGTGAAATTGCCGGAAATATAAAAAGGGCATTGGCAGAAAATATCACTAAGGAATATAAAGATGAACCAATGAAAAACAAAGTACCAGCAAACGTCACTACCATTGATCAAACAATTAATGAACCAAATAATAGCAAAGATGAAATGCATATTGAACATGAGGATGACCCCCCAGTAGAAATGTGTTCACATGTTAGTGTTATTGTAGCATTGAATGCTGACAAGGAGAAGTATTTGAACTATGAAACAAGTACAAGTGGTAGCAAAATCGGAAACGTATACGTGCGTTGTCATGTACCAAAACAATTCAATTAAACAAATGGTGGATGTGCGTAAGTATCATTTCCAGAGAAGTTAATACTCAAAGAGAATGCAAACATAAAAATAATAGTTGATGAAGAGGGATATCTTCTTGCTAGTGCTTCTGGTAACATGCTACCTATTGATAGAACCTATCGTCATATTTTAGGTATTAGCGTTCGAATAAAAGCAAAGGGCAAAAGAAAGGCCTACTCTTCTACTAATATAATAAACCATATCTTGTCTACGTGCCAAAACTGTTACCTTTGTGAAAATAATGTTGTAATAGACAGTGAAATTGCCAAAAAATAAAAAGGGCATTGGTTTAAATATCACTAACGAATATAAAGATGATTCGATGAAAAACAAAGTGTCAGCAAACGTTACTACCATTGATCAAACAGTTAATGAATCAAATAATACCAAAGACGAAATGCATATTGAACCTGTCGGTGACACACCAGTAAATATTGTGTATGACTCAAAATGGAATAATGATTAATCTACTCATTACGAGCTAAGAGAAGACAATAGCTACAATATCAAGAGAGAACATGTTGAACTATTTTATGGAACAGATTCAAAATGTCCAAAGTTGCTCATTGATATTAATAATGTATCATAATATATTTTTTGTATTAATATTCTACATGTCATTATTTCATTAAAATATGCTATGAATTAAATTGTTATGCGTTCATTATTTTTAGAGTATGCATATCAAACGTTTAGAATGTCTATTAAAACATAGGAGATGTAAGAAAAGGATTTTGCATACATCTATTGTCAGACATATGGGATAACATTGACAAAATCTAAGTATCAGAGTGAATAATTTTTTTCTATCAACATCTTTGTCAGATACATCGGATAAAATTGACTAAATCTAAGTATCAGATTGAATAAATTCTTTATCAACATCCTTTGTCGGATACGTTGGATAACATTGTCAAAATCTATGTACTAGAGTAGATAAATTCTTTATCAACTTCCTTTATCTGATACATCAGATAAAATTGAGAAAATCTAAGTATCAGAGTGAATAAATTCTTTATCAACATGCTTTGTCAGATGTGGTTGATAAAATAGAGAAAATCTAAGTATCAGAGTGAATAAATTCTTTATCAGTGTCTTTTGACAGATACGTTTTATAACAATGACATAATTTAAGTATCGAATTGAACAAATTCTTTATTAAAATTCTTTATCGATATCATTTGTCAGATACGTCGGATAACATTGACAAAATCTATGTATTAGAATGAATAAATTCTTTATCATCATCCGTTGTTGGATATGTCATTATGAAAAAATTGTAAGTAAGTAAGTAAGTAACAAACTCTTTCTTGAATTCACCTCTTGGATACACAATACAGAAATTTAATTCAGGAAATTATGAAAAAACTGTACAAATTCTTTATTAACATTCTTTATCGATTCAGACAATAAAGCAACTTCACAAAATCTAAGTATCAGAGTGATTAAATTCTATATCAACATCCTTTTTCTCGGATACATAGGATAAAATTGACAAAATCTAAGTGTTAGAGTGAATAATTTTTTTTTATCAACATCCTATGCCAGTTGTGTCGGTAAACATTATCAAAACTAAGTGTAAGAGTGATCAAATTCTATATCAGCATTTATTGTCAGATTTATCAATATCATTTGACAGATGCGTTTGATAGTGTCAGAGTGAATAAATTCGTTACCATTATCTTTTGTCAAATATGATTGAGTAAAATTGAGAAAATCTAGGCATCAGAGTGAATAAATTCTATATCAGTGTCTTCTGGAAGACACATTTGATAGCACTAACAAAATTTAAGTATCATAGTGAATAAATTCTTTATCAACTTCCTTTGTTGGCTACATCAGATAACATTCACAAAATCTAAGTATCGGAGTGAATAAATTCTTTATCATCATCCTTTATCAGAAATGCATGATAAAATTGATTAAATCTAAGTATCAGAGTTAATAAATTCTATATCAATGTCTTTTCAAAGATATGTTTGATAGCACTGACAAAATTTAAGTATCAAAGTGAACAAACTATTCCTCAACATTCTTTATCGATATCATTCGTCAGAAAATGTTGGATAACATTGACAAAATCTGTGTATTAGAATGAATAAATTCCTTATCATCATCCTTTGTCGATTACATCGGATAAAATTGAGAAATTCTAAGTATCAGAGTGAATAAAGTCGGATATGTTGGTTAACATTATCAAAACCTAAGTGTCAGAGTGATGAAATTCTGTATCAACATCTTTTTTTATCAACATCATTTGCAGATAGAACGAATATGATTGACAAAATCTAAATATCAGAGTGAATAAATGCTTTATCAACATCCTTTGTCGGATATGTTGGATAAAATTGACATAATCTAAGTGTCAGAGTGAATAATTTTTTTATCAACATCTTTTGTCAGTTCCATCAAATATAATTGACAAAATCTAAGTATCAGATTGAATAAATACTTTATCAGCATCCTTTGTCGGATATATCGGATAAAATTGATAAAATCTAAGCGTTAGAGTGAATAGTTTTTTTTTTATCAACATCCTCTGTCAGATACATCGGATAAAATCGACAAAATCTAAGTATCAGATTGGATAAATGCTTTATCTACATCATTTGACGGATATCTCGGATAAAATTTATAAAATCTAAGTATCAGGGTGAATAAATTCATTATCAACATCCTTTGTCAGATATATCAAATAAGATTGACAGAATCTAAATATCAGAGCAAATCAATGCTAAAACAACATCCTTTATCGGATATGTCGGATAAAGTTGACATTGTCGGATAAATGACAAAATTTACAAGAGAGATATGCAAAAATTTGGGTTAATTTAGATTCACTTAGAGTGGTGCGCCACTCTAAGTGAACCTAAATTAACCCAACTTTTTGCATATCTTTCTCACTATGACTGTGTGTCTGAGCGGTTGTGCTGGCCACTATAATCGGTCTAACCCAAATTCAAGGTAACGATGCATAAAGTCAAAATGAATAGAACTTGGATTTTATGAATGTTATCTGATGAATCCGATAAAGACGTTGAAATCGATTTTATTCACTCTGATACTTAGATTCTGTAAATTTCATCCGATGCATCTGACAAAAGATGTTGATAAAAAAATTAATGCACTCTGACACTTAAATTTTGTCAATTTTATCCTACGTATTCCGAGAAAAGGATGTTGATATAGAATTTAATCACTCTGATACTTAGATTTTGTCAATTTTATCCGACATATCCGACAAAGGATGTTGATAAAGCATTTATTCACTCTGATACTTAGATTTTGTCAATTTTATCCAATGTATCTGACAAAAGATGTTGATACAAAAAAATTATTCACTCTGACACTTAGATTCTGTCAATTTTATTCGATGTATCTGACAAAAGATGATGATAAAAAAATTTATTCACTCTGACACTTAGATTTTGTCAATTTTATCCTATGTACCCGGGAAAAAGATGTTGATATAGAATTTAATCACTCTGATACTTAGATTTTGTCGATTTTATCCGACATATCCAACAATGGATGTTGATAAAGCATTTATTCACTCTGATACTTAGATTTTGTCAATTATATTCGATGTATCTGACAAAAGATGTTGGTAAAAAAAAATTATTCACTCTGAAACATAGATTTTGTCAATTTTATCCCATGTATCTGAGAAAAGGATGTTGATATAGAATTTAATGACTATGATACTTAGATTTTGTCAATTTTATCCAACATATCCGACAAAGGATGCTGATAAAGCATTTATTCACTCCGATATTTAGATTTTGTCAATTATTTTCGTTGTATTTTACAAAACATGTTGATAAAAAAAATTTATTCACTCTGACACTTACTTAGATTTTTTCAATTTTATCCGATGTATCTGGCAAGGGATGTTGATAAAAAGAATTTATTCACTCTAACACTTAGATTTTGTCAACTTTATCCTATGTATCCGATAAAAGGATGTTGATATAGTCACTCTGATACTTAGATTTT
This sequence comes from Artemia sinica, assembly GCA_027921565.1. NCBI lineage: Eukaryota > Metazoa > Arthropoda > Branchiopoda > Anostraca > Artemiidae > Artemia > Artemia sinica. The sequence continues at coordinate 23,933,545 of CM051267.1, read as the reverse complement.
GTCAATTTTATCCGACATATCCGATAAAGGATGTTGTTACAGTATTTATTCACTCTGATATTTAGTTTCTGTCAATTTTATCTGACATATCCGACAAAGGATGTTGATAATGAATTTATTCACTCTGATACTTAGATTTTATCAATTTTATCCGAGATATCCGTCAAATGATGTAGATAAAGCATTTATTCAATCTGATACTTAGATTTTGTCAATTTTATCCGATGTATCTGACAGAGGATGTTGATGAAAAAACTTGTTCACTCTAACACTTAGATTTTGTCAACTTTATCCGATATATCCGACAAAGGATGCTGATAAAGTATTTAAAAAGATGTTGATACAGAATTTGATCACTCTGACACTTAGGTTTTGATAATGTTAACCGATATATCCGACTTTACTCACACTGATACATAGAATTTCTCAATTTTATCCGACGTAACCGACAAAGGATGGTGAGAAGGAATTTATTTATTCTAATACACAGATTTTGTCAATGTTATCCAACATTTCCTGACAAATGATATCGATAAAGAATGTTGATGAATAGTTTGTTCACTTTGATACTTAAATTTTGTTAGTGCTATCAATTGTATCTTTCAAAAGACATTGATAAAGAATTTATTAACTCTGATACTTAGATTTAATCAATTTTATCATGCATATCTGATAAAGGATGATGATAAAGAATTTATTCACTCCGATACTTAGATTTTGTGAATGTTATCTGATGTAGCCGACAAAGTAAGTTGATAAAGAATTTATTAACTATGATACTTAAATTTTGTCAGTGCTTTCAAACGTATCTGCAAGAGGACACTGATATAGAATTTATTCACTCTGATGCCTAGATTTTTTCAATTTTATCAATCATATTTGACAAAAGATAATGATAAAGAATTTATTCACTCTGACACTATCAAAGGAATTTGTTAAATGATATTGATAAATCTGGCAATAAATGTGTATATAGAATTTGATCACTCTGACACTTAGTTTTGATAATGCTAACCAACATAACCGGCACAGGATATTGATAAAAAAAATTATTCACTCTAACGCTTATATTTTGTCAATTTTATCCTATGTATCCGAGAAATAGATGTTGATATAGAATTTAATCACTCTGATACTTAGATTTTGTGAAATTGCTGTATTGTCTGTCCAGGAAGCGAAATCGATCGGTAGAGAATGTTAATAAAGAATTTGTTAAATTTTTTTCATAATTTCCTGAATTAAATTTCTGTATTGTGTATCCAAGAGGTGATTTCAAGAAAGAGTTTGTTACTTACTTTCTTACTTACAATTTTTTCATAATGACATATCCAACAACGGATGATGATAAAGAATTTATTCATTCTAATACATAGATTTTGTCAATGTTATCCGACGCGTCTGACGAATGATATCGATAAAGAATTTTAATGAAGAATTTGTTCAATTCGATACTTAAATTATTTCAGGGTTATCAAACGTATCTGTCAAAAGACACTGATAAAGAATTTATTCACTCTGATAATTAGACTTTCTAAATTTTATCAAGCATATCTGACAAAGCAAGTTGATACAGAATTTATTCGCTCTGATACTTAGATTTACTCAGTTTTATCTGATGCATCAGACAAAGGAAGTTGATAAAGAATTTATCTACTCTAGTACATAGATTTTGACAATGTTATCCAACGTATCCGAGAAAGGATGTTGATAAAGAATTTATTTAATCTGATACTTAGATTTAGTCAATTTTATCCAATGTATCTGACAAAAGATGTTGATAGAAAAAATTTATTCACTCTGATACTTAGATTTTGTCAATGTTATCCCATGTGTCTGACATTAGATGTATGCAAAATCCTTTTCTTACATCTCCGATGTTTTAATAGACATTCTAAACGTTTGATATGGTAGCATACTCTAAAAATAATGAACGCATAACAATGTAATTCATAGTATATTTTAATGAAATAATGACATGTAGAATACTAATACAAAAAATATATTATGATACATTATTAATATCAATGATCAAATTTGGACATTTAGAATCTGTTCCATAAAATAGTTCAACATGTTCTCTCTTGATATTGTAGCTATTGTATTCTCTTAGCTCGTAATCAGTAGAATAATCATTATTCCATTTTGAGTCATACACAATATTTATAGGTGTGTCACCGACAGGTTCAATATGCGTTTCGTCTTTGGTATTATTTGATTCATTAACTGTTTGATCGATGGTAGTAACGTTTGCTGACACTTTGTTTTTCATCGATTCATCTTTATATTCCTTAGTGATATTTTCTACCAATGCCCTTTTTATTTTTCCGGCAATTTCACTGTCTATTACAACATTATTTTTACAAAGGTAGCAGTTTCTGCACGTAGACAAGATAAGGTTTTTGATATTAGTAGAAGAGTAGGCCTTTCTTTTCCCCTTTGCTTTCATTTGAATGCTAATACCTAAAAGATGACGATAGGTTGTATCAATAGGTAGCATGTTACCTATAGCACTAGCAAGAAGATACCCCTCTTCATCAACTATTATTTTTATGTTGGCATTCTCTTTGAGTACTAACTTCTCTGGAAATGATACTTTCGCATATCCACTATTTGTATAATTGAATTGTTTTGGTACTCCAAAGAAATTTAATTCCTTAGTGTCATGACAACGCGCGAATACGTTTCCGATAGTGCTACCACTTGTACTTGTTTCATAGTTCAACTACTTCTTCTTGTCAGCATTCAATGCTACAATAACACTAACAGGTGAAAACATTTCTACTGGGGGGTCATCCACATGTTCAATATGCATTTCATCTTTGCTATTATTTGGTTCATTAATTACTTGATTAATGGTAGTGACGTTTGCTGACACTTTGTTTTTCATCGATTCATCTTTATATTCCTTAGTGATATTTTCTGCCAATACCCTTTTTATTTTTCTGACAATTTCACTGTCTGCTATCACATTATTTTTACAGAGGTAACAGTTTCAGCACGTAGACAAGATATGGTTTATGATATTAGTAGGAGAGTATGCCTGTCTTCTTTTGATCTTCCGTTGAATGCTAATACCCGAAAGCTGACGGTGGGGTGTAACAAGAGGTAGCATGTTACCACAAGCACTAGCAAGAAGATTTCCTTCTTCATCAACTATTATTTTTATGTTGGCATTCTCTTTGAGTGCAATCATCTCTGGATATCTCACTTTCGCATATCCACCATCATAATAGTTGAATTTTTTTGGTACTCCAAAGAAATTAAATTCCTTACTGTCATGACAATGCACACATACATTTCCAGTAGTGCTACCACTTGTGCTTGTTTAATAGTTCAAATACTTCTCCTTGTCGGCATTCAATGCTACAATACCATTAAAATGCAAACACACTTTCTTAAAATGCTCCATCTTCACTTTTTTAAAGATATAACTTATGTGTTTATCGTTCCACTGCGTAAAAATTATGATTTAATAAATGCAATAAACTAGGTAGTGTCAATAACCCGCGATAGAGAACTAGTGGGAAAGCTGCGTCGTGTCTATGAGCAAGCATAGAGTACGATTGCTAAAGCTGCTTGTATATTTCACATAATTTTAAGATATGTAAAAAAAATTGAATAATTTCTAAGTGCATAAAAAAATTCAGTAAAAAAAAGTGCTACTACAAACATTATTTTTCTAATAGTAAAGGTCATGACTAACATATCTATACCATTCTCATTTTCAGTTTGGAAAATATTAAATGTAAAGTTTTAAAGTTTTAAGTATGTTTCATGTCATTCTAAGACCTTTAAAAATAAGTTGAAAAAATACCATGTTAAAAAAAGTTAAAAAAAACTTCAAAAAAGTATAAAAAATGGGGGGAGGGGCCTAAAAAGTTTGGGGGGAGGGGCCCAAAACGTAGGGGGGAGGGGGTGCCCGGTGGTTAGGGTCATTAGTGGTTATGATCCTTGACGATTAATACTCATTTACACCTCACTACTTGATTTGCATGGATTTCTAAGGTTTGTTCTGAATTTCATTATTAAAATTCTTTTCTTAGCATCCACATCTCTATTAGTATCAACTTTTTAGTTAGACCATACTTTATATTGACAACACTGTTCAAACGGTACTTGTGTATTATACAGAACACATCGGTGAAGTAAAGCTAGGTCAACTCACAGGGCCATTTTATCATCGTTAACCATCCCCATAGATTGATGCTATTCCAAATTTATAATAAATAAACTATGAGTTAACAACCTTTCGGGTTTACCTTAACTGCTAATCAGATTAACCCTTTTTTCACCTTCATACGATCCGATCACTAATTAGGATCATTCACACCCCTATTATTCAACCAACAATTACGATCGTTCATACAGTCCAATTCGCAAATGCTATACCATTTTTCACAAATATACTTATTTTTTTGGTAAATTATTTAACCCCATATGCCAATCAATTCTAGACAAGATGCAAGATACCTTCAGCCTAGAGGTTATTAGTGTTTGACAATTTTTGAGCTGGCTCCAAAAAATGGGTGTTGCCTCAGAAACCCGTCTGTTAAGGCATATACAAGTCCTAGTAATAGCCCGTGGTAATGCATGTCCTCGTGCTCTTTGAAAAGGTGTGGAGCTTCCCTAGAAGTCTTATCTATATGCAAGGGGTTGCTTACTCTCTTTGAAAGGTGTATAGGTCTGTGCAAATAGCATGGCAAGGAACACAAGCCATGCAAATAGCACGGCAAGGAACATAAGTCATGCAAATAGCACAGTGATTCCTATACGTCTGTGCAAAATGGAACATAGCTATCTACTACCAGTCCCCATGCAGCTTCTAGTTGAAATTACTGAGAACTTGTTCTTTTTGGGGAGTGTGTTGAGGTTGCGGAAGGCCGAATTGTCTATGAGGTGTAGAGCCAAGTAGTTTTGTTGGTGGAATTAAAGTTTGATAACATTTATCAAAGATTTATAGAGTAAATGAATGCCTGAAATGAATGAAAATAAAAATCTCCAGCTCTGCTACTGAACCCTACTTTCTTTAGTTGCAAGGTAGTAGCAGTACTTAATTATGTAATGCTAACACACAGACACGTGCAAAGAAAGTTTACATGATTTTTGAAATGAATAGAATTTTTGAAAAAGTAAAAAAAAGTCTTAACACATCAAAGAAGGCAGAGCTAGAGTCTGATGCCCTTCCCGCTCATGCAACTGCACGGACAGACAAATGGACGCATACAGGGGGATAAATTATGCACTTAGGGGTTCTAGCTATTTTGGGTACAGCTCTTAATGAGAATTACTGGATAATAGCTAAATGGCATTACATTAAAAGCTTTCAATTTTTGTTTCATGAAGGCCTTTAAACGACTCCGACAAACTCAACCAAGAGCTCCCCTCAAACTCTTGGGAGGCCTTTGAAGGCATGTCTAATGTTGGAGTAGAATAGGCTGCACATTACTGAAGGAATGCCAAAGCCTGGATTTTCCTTTAAGTGAGTTTGATGTACCTGTATTATATTTTATATACTTGATTATACTTGATGTACTTGATATACCTGGGTTTATGTTTTCTTCCAAAATTCTTACATAGTCATCCCTGTCCCATCGGGAATGCTCATGGTGGAATCCAATAGCATGCATAAGCTCATGGACTGGAGTGCCCTTGTATTGGACACAACTTCCACAAAGTTCACAGGCTGGTGTTTGCAAGTTCAGCTCTTGTCGGTTTCCAATTCGACCAACCTATAAATAAAATTCTACATTCTAACCACAGCTATGAAAATAATCATAGTTCTGAATTGTGACTACAGAGTGAATTCTAAAGTAATGTCTCCAGCTAAATTACTAGGCATAATATAAACAACCTGCAAGTTTACAATTCATTTGGCTTTTTTTTACACTTTTTTGATATTTGAGGGTATCAAATTTCAAACCGCCCATTATAATGTGTAATTAAAAAACAATCTTAATAATAGTAACTGAGCCCTCAAAAATAAAAAGTTGAAAATATCAAACCATACACTGTAATTCAAGGTGAGTAAAAAGCCACTTTTTATGTTAAGTTCAAATATGTAAAATTCCTTAGTTTGAGGTTGTAAATCAAAAGCCATTAGTATAACAAAATTATATAATTTCACAGTCAGGGTGGAAACGCTCCTGAAGAAAGATTTGATCTCGATTCTCAATCTCGATCTCAATTACATAAGAATTTCTCAGTGTCTGAGAACACTTGAATAAATGTTGAACTTCACTATCTATAAAGGAATCAGGGTGTTCAAAGGAGGTTTGAAGTCAGATATGGGTAACTGGAGACCAATCTCAATATTACTGTTGTTCTCCAAGATTCTTGAGAAAGTGGTCCACCAACGCCTTTATGGTCATCTTACGAAGCATGGCCTATTAAGTCAGACGCAGTTTGGTTTTCGGAGAGGCCACTCTACTAGTCATGCTGCTATTCACCTCGTTGATTTCGTAAATAATTGTCTTGAAAGGGGTGAAATTCCTCTAATAGTATTCTTTGATTTTAAAAAAGCTTCTGATACAGTAGATTTTTGTATTTTTTTGCAAAGATTGGAAATGTATAGGCATAAAAGGATCATGTTTAAAATGGTTTAAAAATTATTTGAATGGTAGGCATATTAATGTTATGATTGATGATGTCACTTCGGCCCCATTTCCTGTGGCTTGTGGAGTCCCACAAGGCTCGGTGCTTAGTCCTCTACTGTATTTGGTATATGTTGATACGATGAGGTTTTATCTTGCAGGTTCTTGTCTCACCTCGTTTGCTGATGACACTGCATTAACATTTTCTAGTCGGTGTTTACAAAGTTTGATTTTGAGGGTTAGTAACGTTTTAAAAAGTTTCTATATGTTTACTAGTTTAAGCTTACTCTCTGTTAATATTGCGAAAACTAGTTTTATCTTATATTCAAGAGTATGTGAGCCCCAGGACATTAATGGAAAAATTTTGTTTGCGAAGGAGCCAGTGAAACAAGTGCACGAAACGCGATACCTTGGTTTCTACCTGGATTACAATCTTTCGTGGAAACGACATAGTGATGTTGTTGCAACGAAAGTCGCACAAGAAGTTGGAGCAATTCGAAATTTTAAGAATTTTTTACCACCACAAATTTTATTACTTTTATATAATGCTTTATCTATCTATCTTTTCTCGTATCAGTGTTGGAATTGTATCAGTCCTGAGGTATTTCATGGTTTTTACAGAGAAAATAAATCACTTCATAGTTATAGTACCCGCAATGCTGACAATCTAGTCACTGAATACAGAAGTGGAACTAGAGCAGGTTTTTCTGTCAGATATATAGGTCCTAAGGCTTGGACTTCTCTTCCAGTGAGCATTCAGGTGGAGGAGCACCTTGGTTTGTTTAAAAGAAAATGATAAATTTTCTTTTGGGTCTTGGTTCATAGATTTTTTGATTTTTTTATGATTAGAGATTGGTCATAATTTGGTTGTTTATTTATAATTATTTATTTCCATGTTTGTGTTTGTTTTGTTCGTTTGTTAAGTTTTGTTTGTTAAATGTTTGTTATATATGTGGTCGCCCAGTATCAAGTGCTTTTGCCTTCTTAGGGCAGCCACTTGGATTAATGTTATGTGTTATATCATTTTGTAATAAACAGAATTGAATTGAATTTCAAACTGTCCATCCTTTTGAAACACAAATAAAAAGCAATTGTTTTCTTCTATTTCCAAAAAAAAATTAGTTTTTTTAAGATTTATACTTATTAATTTATATTTAATAATTGGTTTTTATTAATAACTGCCATTGTCTATATTTAGTCAATTAATGAAGATTAAATAGTTAAATGTAAGTATTTCGTAAATGATTTACAAATGATCTTGATTCGAAAGACGAGTAACATTTTTTAATATACAAGTTTGGTGGTGGATGGGGATCAATTGTTGACGGCTTGATTATCACCAAGACTGCGCCACTTTTAGGGGTGATTTCTTACTTTTACATCAATTATGCACATTTTTTTAAATGAAAATGACTTTTTAAGAATCAAAACTTACAAATTTTATATACTTGGAATCAGCATCAAAATTTCACCTGTGTAATGCGTAAATTAGTTCTGGGTTTGTTTTTTAGAGTTTTGGCTGGTTCTGATGTGACTCTTTGTTTACCGCTCATTGCCATGACTGGTTTGATATTTATCACTCTAAAACATCTGATCCTTGTCATACGTAGCTCGCACATCAAACACATTACCTTATTTCTAAAATACGAAGTTTTTTTAAGCTTTAACACTGACGTCTAGGAAAGATATAGGACTTTTCTCGTAACACTAAAATATAACTTTTGTTCCCTTCATGATTTTTTTTTTTTTTGCACATTTGTAGTAAAATGAATAATTATATCCGGAAATAATTATATAGGGAGGGTGATTTAGGATCTTGTTTCCTAAAGCAATGATGTAATGAGCTTCGTCCACTGTTTCTTTGGTATTAGATCGATAAGTTAAAAACATTTAAATTGAACTGGTCTTTGGCCACCCGTAGGCTATACGTAAATTTTGCACTAAACGCCTCGTCTATTTACGATCTAATACGTGAAAGATATCACATCTTTTATGTATTATCATAGTTGCAGCGATAGCTGTAGCCTAATTAGGAACGAACCACGGCCCATAGTAACCAAAACGTATTTGAAAATTTTTTTATTAGATTCATTTCAATAGAATAACCTCTAACCGTCAGAGTTGCAGAGGTGTTGAAGACTAAGATGTATATGGAGTTCAGTAACTTTTTTCATATCAAACAGTTCGTGGACTGTTTGATACTTACAGAACTGCAAGTAAGGAGCGACCTTGCTCAATAGTAACCAAACTCTAAACAACCGAATTTTGATACCAACAGATACATCAAAAGATTAGGGTTTTTATGCTGATTGTAGATTTGTGAGTTTCATTAAGTTTAGTCTTACCCATTAAAGGTTACGAGCCTGAAAATATTTGCTTCATTTTTGAAAAAAGGAGAAAAACAACCCATAAAAGTCATAGAATCACAAGGAAAATCACACCATCAGATTCAGCATATCAGATAACCCTATTGTAGAGATTTCAAGCTCCTATCTGCAGAAAGCCGAATTTTGTATTTTGTGCCAGAAGCAAGATTAAGAACCCGTATTTTTTCAGGAGTGATCGAATCGACCCAGTGGTCCTAGAGTATCGGGAGAGGATTCTTTCAAACGTAAATTAAAAGTTCTAGTGCCTTCTTTAGGTGACCGAAAAATTGGAAGGCAACTAGGCCCCCTCTCACACCCCATTTTTCTCAAAATCGTCCGATCAAAATTTTGAGATAGCCATTTTGTTCAGAAGAGTTGAAAGGCCGAATAACTATGCCTTTAGAGACATCATGATCCCCATAGCCCTTGGGGAAAGGTCTTTAAGTTACAAAGTTTGCCAATTTTTACGTATAACATTTGTTGTTGGGAAGCATGCATAGATTTTTCGGGTGGGGGTACAAATGTTCTGCTGGTGGGATTTTCCACAGGGATAATTTTCCATGGGGAGGGAAGTGTACAGGGATTGAATTTTTCAGGGAAAACTTTCCACTGGGGGAATTTGCCAGAATTCCTGTAGAAAATTCGTCTTATTTCTTGCTTTCTCTTTGCCGACTCAATTTTACGCTTGAAGATGTTAAGGGTAATTGTCCGGGGTAAACTTTCACCAGGATTGAATTGTCTAGAGAATAAACCCATGGGGAGAAGGGATTTTTCCGTGGAGTTTTAGCCAGATTTCCTGGCATTATTTAAAAAACGATCAGAAGCTAGATAAAAAAAACAAGTTTTTTCAACTGATAGTAAGGAGCAACAATAAAACTTAAAACGAAAAGAAATTATTATGTATATGAGGGAATCCTAATGAAAATAACACAGAATCCTAATGAAAATAACACCATCAGATTGAGCGTATTAGAAAACTCTACTGTAGATGTTACAAGTTCCTTTCTGCGAAAATGTGGAATTTTGTATTTTTGCCAGAAGAAGGATCACTGATGTGTGTTAATTTGTTTTTTTATTCTTGTTTTTTTTTTCTTCCCAGGGGTGATCTTATCGACCCAGTGGTTCTAGAATATCGCGAGAGGACTCATTCGAACGGAAATTAAAAGTTTTACTGCCCTTTTTAAGTAACCGAAAAAATGGAGGGCAACTAGGCCTCCTTCCATGCTCATTTTTTCACAAAGCTACCTGATCAAAATTTTGAGATAGCTATTTTGTTCAGCATAGGCTAACAATCTAATAACTATGTCTTTGAGGATGACTTAATCCCCCACATTCCCTGGGGGAAGGGCTGCAAGTTGTGAACTTTGCCCATTGTTTACATACAGTATTGGTTATTGGGAAGTATACCGACGTTTTCAGGGGGATTTTTTCTGGTGGGGTCGGGGGGAGAAGGTTACGTGGGAAGATCTTACCGTGGAGGAATTTTTCATGGGGGAAGGGAATTCTTCATGAAAGGGGTGCCGGATTTCCCAGCATTATTTAAAAAACGATCAGAAATTAAATGAAAAAAACAAGTTTTTTCAACTGAAAGTAAGGAGTAATATTAAAACTTTAAACGAACAAAAAATATTAGTTATATGAGGCGGGTTACCTCTCCTCAATAGCTCACTCTTACGCTAAAGTTTTATTTTTTAACTTTTAAAAGAGGTTATTATTCTAATTAAACAGTCTTTGTGATTCAGGAGTCATTCTTGAATAACTGGACCGAAAATCAAACTTAGGTTATTATAAGGTTATTATTAGTTAAAAAAGTGAAATTAATATGGAAATTTCCTTTTAATTATTCATGTACGGTGAGCAATCTTCAAAACCTGCATTAATTCAAAACCGTTCAGAAATCAAATAAAAAAACAGGTTTTTCAACTGAAAGCACAGAATGACATTAAAACTTAAAACGATCAGAAATTGTTCTGTATATGAAAGAGAATTTCCCCTCCTCAACGCCCCGCTCTTTACGCTAAAGTTTTTATTGTTGTAAAAAGTAGAGTTGTGAGAAAGAGTCAAACTTTAGCGCAAAAGGCGGAGCTTTGAGGAGAAGACATCCCCTTTCATATACGGAATAATTTCTGTTCGTTTTAAGTGTTAATGTCGCTCCTTACGTTCAGTTAAAAAATTTGTTTTTTTTATTTAATTTCTGAAAAGCTCAAGTAAACAAATATATGCTTTTCTTATTGATCAGTTCCAACCATTGAGATCTCTGAAAACTAGCTAAAGAAGATAATGAATTAATGACCTCTTTAGTTGATTCGCAAAAATGAAAACTTACCCAAAAAAGTGCTGAAGTGAAATCTTGCACTTTCAAACAAATGTGCTGACAATATACATTGAAATTTTAAAATAAGTTTGCTACGTAAATTCCTGCATCATAAGCAGCATAAAATGCCTCGTCAGCTATTGAAATATAAAATACAAGAAGGTTGCCTTACTTGTTCATTAAAAAAGACTATCAAACTAAAAACATCATACACCATTCACTACAAAAACTTCTTACGTCGGATCAAAATAAGCGACCAGAACTACAACAGCCCAGCGTTTAGCCTATTGTATTTTGAGTTTTTTGGCAAAATTCGAAGGATTTGAAAACGTAAGAAGCGCTTATAATTAAGATAGTCGTCATTAGTTTCAACAAAACTCACTTAATGTGTGGTTACTGAAACTTTACGGCATTAAGAATAACCTTAACATTTGAAACAACTAGAGAAGAAAAAACAAACAAAATCATCCTACACCCTTTGTTACACCTATTCTGACAAGCATATATATTAGAAATTAAAATCGTCATGAAATATACTGACATATGACCAGCATCCTGTCTCTTCACTCTTGATATCAATATAGTCTGTTTCATTTGTTCGAGGTATAAATTTGACACATGTTTTAGCGTGGTATTCCTCGAATGATGCTTCAATTACAGCTAGCTGTTCAGAACCTGAAAAAAAACGACTTTATCTTCTATTCTTCTATCCCGCCCATCTCTTTCTATTCATAAATATTATCGATGGAACAGTATAAATTTTTTTCGATGATTGAAATTTCACCTCAAAGTCCTGATTGTGCCAAAAATGTAATTCGTAAAACGGAGCTCCAACAGCTCTCCTTCCTTTAACCTTTACAATTTCCCAATGGTAATTTTTCTTACCACTAACAACTTCTTACTGTGTATTATCTACTCAACATATTATCTTTTATTTTATGAAAAATCAAATTAAAGAGCAATCATCTTTCCTATTGACATCTCAAGTGTCTTCAAAATTCGAAAATGACCTTACTTCTTATAAAAAATAAATGGCTTTGTGAATCCCAATCCTGCGCAATCAACAAAGTATTTGGTCGCAAAAAATGGCCCACAAGTTTTCACATGATAGTAACATGGCCAACCTTAATGATTATGTTATTGTAAATCAAAAACTGGTCATATAGGTACAAGATGCTGGGGTTATATAGGCAGCACAATAACGTTGCCTAAGTAAAGAACAATATGGGTAATATGTATTATTTATTTTTTTTTTGTTTTTCTTAGACCAGGGCATTCCATATAGAAGGAGTTGTTTTAGGAACTTCGAAAGGGACTCATTCGATAGAAAAGAATAGTACCCTATTTAGTAGTCGAAATTGATTTGATGGCAACCCCCCCCCCCCGCCACCCATCATTTCTCCAAACACATCCAATTAAAAGTTTGAGATTGCCATTTTGTTCAGCATAGTTGAAAGGTCCGGAATTTATGTCTTCAAGGTTGACAACCCCCACAGCTCTCAGGGAAATGGTTGTAAGTTATGACCTGGGGGCATATAAGGTTTTTACAGAAAGGTTGGTCGTATAGACTTTGGAAAAGGCTCATTGGATTGATAATCAGAAGTTCTAATGCCCTTTTTAAGATTCAAGTCATCAGAGGGCAGCTACTACCCCCCCCCTTACACACACACGTCGTATTTTCTCAAAATGCATCCAATAGAAATTTTGAGATTTCCAATTTTTTCAAAATAGTCCAAAGATGATATAAAAAGGCTTTGGGGTTAAAACGACCCCTCAGAGCCGGGTGCAAGGATTGCAAGCTACGCTATGGGGCATTTAAAGTTTTTATGGAAGGGCTGGTCGTATAAACTTTAGAGGAAACTCATTTGATTGAAAATTCGAAGTTATAATTCCCTTTTAAGAGTCAAAAGTGATAGAGGGCAACTACCCTTCCCTCTCCTGACTATCCCTCTTTTCAACAAACGCATCTGATTAAAATTATGATATAGCCATTTTTTTCATAATACTCCAAAGAGCATATAAAAATGCTTCCAGGGTTGACACAACCCCCTAAAGCCCTGGGGTAAGGGTTGCAAGCCATGGCCTGAGGGCATATAAGGTTTTATGGAATGGGTGGTCGTATAAACTCCAGATGGGGCTAATTTGATTTGATATTGGAAGTTATGATTTTTGTTTTTGAGAGTAAAAAGTGATTTGAGAGTGACCAGAGCCACCGCATCCCCCACCCCCATCATTTCCCCAAACAAATCTAATAAAAAATTTTAGATTGGAATTTTGTTCAGCATAGTTGAAGGGTCCGGAAATTTTGTCTTTGAGGATGACAACCCCCTTATAGCCCTCAGGGCAAGGGTTGGAAGTTATAACCTGGGGTCATATAAGGTTTTTATTGAAAGGGTAGAACCATGCATGCCCTCAGGGCATAACTTAGAACACCCACCCCTGGGCCTTGGGGGGTTGTATTGACACTGGAGTTTTCTTATCCGACCTTTGAACTATTTTAGCAAAATGACTATTTCAACACTTTCATCGGATGGGCTTGGAAAAAAAGTGTGGGGATGGGGGCTAATTACCCTCCAATCTCTTTTGACTCTCAAAAACTGAACTACGACTTTCAATTTCTAATCAAATAAGCCCTCTCTGAAGTTTTTACGATTATCCCTTCCATAAGAACCATATATTCCCCCAGGGCATAACTTAGAACGCCTGTCCTCGGGCCCGTGGGGGTTGTGTCAACACAGGAGTTTTCGTTATATGATCTTTGAACTACTTTAAAAAAGTAGCTCGCTCAAAGTTCTTATCAGATTGGGTTTGAGGGAAAAAGGGCTTGGAAGGAGGGGGGAGGGCTAGTTACCCTCCGATTTCTTTTGACTCTTTAAAAGTGAACTAGAACTTTCAATTTTCAATCAGCTAAGCCCTCTTTGAAGTTTATACGGGCTTCCCTTCGATAAGAACCATATATGCCCCCAGGGCATAACTAACAATTTCTGCCCCCTGGCCCAGGGGGTTGTATCGACACTGGAGTTTTTGTTATATGATCTTTAAACTATTTTTAACAAAATGGCTATCTCATAATTTTCATTGGATGCATTTGGAATAAACGGGCGTCGGGGGCTGGTTACCCTCCGATCTCTTTTGACTGTTAAAAACTAAACTAGAACTTTCGATTTTCAATCAAATGAACCCTCTCTGAAGTTTATACGAACATTCCTTCCATAAGAACCATATATGCCCCCAGGACATAAATTAAAACGCCAGCCTCCGGGCCCCGGGGGGTTGTGTCGACACCGGACTCTTCGTTATATGATCTTTGAACTATTTTTAATAAAATGGCTATCACAAAATTCTTATAGGATGCATTTGGAAAAAAGAGCGGGGGGGGGGCTAGTTTCCTTCTGATCTCTTTTGGCTCTTAAAAAGTGAACGAGAACTTTCAATTTCCAATCAAATGAGCCCTCTCCGAAGTTTATACGGGTATCCCTTCCTTAAGAACCATATATGCTCCCAGAGCATATATATATGCTCCCAGAACCATATATGCTCCCAGAGTATTACTTAAAACGCCTGCCCCCAGGCCCTGGGGGGTTGCATCAACACAGGAGTTTTTCTTATCCGACCTTTAGACTAATTTTGACGAAATTACTATTTCAAAATTTTTATCGGATGGGTTTGGGGAAAAAGGGTGTGTGTGGGAGGGGGCTAGTTGCCCTCGGATATCTTTTGTCTCTTAAAAAGTGAACTAGATATTTCAATTTTCAATATAATGATCCCTCTCTGAAGTTTATACAAGCATCCCTTTCATGAGAACCATATACGCCCCCAGGACAGCACTTACAACGCCTACGCCCTAAGCCCTAGGGGGTTGTTTCGACACCAGAGTTTTGTTATCAAATTTTTTTAACTATTTTTTAAAAAATGGCTATCTCAAAATTTGTTGCAGATGGGTTTGGGAAAAAAGGGCGTGGAAGGGGTCGGTCTAGTTGCCGTCCAATGTCTTGACTCTTAAAAAGTGAACTACAACTTCCAATTTCTAATCAAATAAGCCTTTATGAAGTTTATACGAGCATCCCTTTCATAAGAACCATACACGCCCTGTTGGCATAACTTAGAACGTCTGCCCCCGGGCGCAGGGGGTTGTATTGACACCGGAGCTTTTCTTATCCAGCCTTTGAACTATTTATAACAAAATGGATATCTCAAAATTTTCCTCGGGTGGGTTTGGAAAAAAAAGCGTGGAGGGGGGGGGCAATTTGCCCTCGAATCTGTTTTGACTCTTAAAAAGTGAGCTCGAACTTTCAATTTCCAATCAAATGAGCCCTTTCTTAAGTTTATATGAGCATCCCTTTCATAAGAACCATATATGCCCCAGGGCATAACTTACAACGCCTGACCCCGGGCCCTGGGGGATTGTGTCGACACCTTAGTTTTGTTATCTGACTTTTGAATTATTTTTAACAAAATGGCTATCTCAAAATTTTTATCGGATGCATTTGGGTGGAAAAGGAGTGTAGGGTGAGGGGCTAGGTGCCCTCCAATCTCTTTTAACTCTTAAAAAGTGAATTACAACTTTTAATTTCCAATCAAATGAGCCCTCTCTGAAGATTTTACGAGCATCCCTTCTATAAGAACCATATTTGCCCCCAGGGCATAACTTACAATGCCTTCTCCTGGGCCCCGGGGGCTTGTGTCGACCCCAGAGCTTTTGATATACGATCTTTGACCTATTTTTAACAAAATGGCCACCTCAAAATTTTTGTCGGGATGTATTTGGGGGAAAAGGGCGTAGGGGGGCTAGTTGCCCTTCGATTACTTTTGACACTTAAAAAGGGCACTAGAACTCTCGATTTCCAATTGAATGAGCCCTCTTTGAAGTTTATACGACGACCCCTTCCATATGAAGTGCCTCTGGGAGAAAAAAAATAATAATAATAAAATATTGAAGCCGTATGGTCTTTACTATAGGCAACCCTATAGCGTATTTTGTTGTCGTAACTCAGGAATGACTGAGTATATTAATTTGGAATTTTCAGGAAATGATAAGTGAAATGATCAATTGACCAAAATGCAATGTTTGCACTCTAATACTACTACAACTACCACTGCTTCAACTGCTGCCACAACTACTACTACTACTACCACTCATATCACTAAAATTACTTCTTCTGTAGTTAGTATACTAAGGCTGTGGATATTGTAATACACATCTGAGGAAACGTTGAGGGGAAAATTGAACTAAATCAAAGCATACTATATGCATACAGATTACTGATAAGGGCGCATCAGTGATATTTTTGGAACGGCTTATTGCATCAGGAGGAAACTTCAGGGGCATCTTGAGTGGGATATTCAGTTGACCAAAAGGCAAAACGGACCTGCTACTACTGCTATTATTACTGCTGCTACTACTAATAATAATAATACACTATTACTGCTACTATTGTTCCTACTACTACCACTATTACTATGATACTAGCACAATTAAGGCTACGCGAATGAAGATAAAAATTTGACAGAACATTGAGGGTGAATTTGAACTAAATCAGAACACACTATGTACATGCTGGTCGTTTAAGACGGCGTATCTCAAGAATGGAATTGGATATTAAGTTAGAACTTTCGGAGAATACTTAAAGGGAAAGATTGACAAAAAGGTAATTATATACATATCACTGCTAACACTACTATCACTGCTACTTTTACTAATACTTCTGCTGCTACTGAACTATTCCAACTACTATTTCAATTGCAACAACTTGTAAGGCTTAGAGTATTAAGGTGAAAAAAGCAGGAACAGTTTTTGTGTGAAACTAAAACTCAAAGGCTTGTTGTGGGGGATGTTGAACTAACCAAAAAAACAATATTTGCATCATAATACTACTCTACTCCTACAAGTACTACTACTGCTACTATTATCGCTAATGCTACTACTACTACTGCTGCTACTAAAGCTAAATCTACTACCATTAATTCTACTGCTACTAATATAACTACTGGCGCAACTATTGCTGCTACTAAAGCTAAGGCGAAAATTTTGGGCAATTTTGAAACTGTATTGAACTAAATTTAAACACACTGTGCCCACATAGGTTGTCAAGAGGACGTATCAGCAATGCTTAAAGAGCGCTTTGTATTAAGTTGAAACTTTCATCGTGTGTTGAAGAGGATGTTGAAAAAATACCAAAGGTGTTATGTGCATACTGCTACTAATGCTACTACTGCTACCACAACTATTACTACTACACAAGATAAGGGTATTAAGGTGAAGTTTTCAAAGAATTTTTAGGAGGATGTTGAACTAAACCGAAACGAACAATGATCCTTTAGATTGTCAAAAGGGTGACAAAGCAATATCACAATAACGGCTTACGTTATTAAGCTGGACCTTTCAGGTTAAGTTTGTGGCGGATTTTGAACTAGCCAGAAGGCACTATATGTATACTTTTAATATTACTTCTACGGTTACTGTAACTGATTTACACTAAGGGCATTAAGTTGAAACTTTTATGGAACGTTAAGGGGGAGATTCAATTAAACGAAAAACCTATATACATGGAGGTATTAAAAGGGCATATAAGCAATATCATACGCAGCTCTGCTCTATCATAACTAATAATATCATTGATATTTTAAAGGAGCTAATTTGATTAGAAATTATAAGTTCTACTGCCCTATTTTAGAGTGAAAAGTGATTGGAGGGCAATCGGCCCTCCTCTTTAGTTCATAATTCTTCAAACACTTACAATCAAAATTTTAAGGCAGTCATTTTGTTCAGCATACCTGAACGGTCTTCCTCTAGGCTCGTCGGGTACGTCAATCCCCCAGAGTTATGTGATTTATCTATTATGCGTAAAAACTCAATATTGCTTTAAAATTAAATCAAAACGCATTGTGTGCATGCTGGTTGCCGATAAGACATCTCAGCAATACCTCAAGAACGACTGAGGGAATTAAGTTCAAACTATCGGGGCTACTTCTATTCCTACTTCTGCTATTAAAATACTTCTAAATCAAAATTTTAGCATATCCAGGCATTCAAAGAGTATAGATCGAATTCCTTTGGAACGGTATTAATTTTTATTTTTCAGGTCAACTACAGGAGGTATGAAATTAAGGTATGAAAAGAATCTCTCATGCGGGGTTTGAAATTTCCGGGTGTGAAATTTCCAGGGAAATTTTGCAAGGAGGGAATGTACAAGATTCATATATGATTTTTTTTTTGCCTTACTTTTTCATTGGCGACTCATTTTTAAAGCAGGAGAAATTTTCAGTGGGGTTGGAATTTCTGGGGGGATTTTTAATGGGGGATGAATTTTCTGCAGGAAAAACTCTCCATGGAGAAATTTTCCACGGGAAAAATTCTCCATGGTGGAATTTTCCACAGGAGAAACATTCCCTCAGGGGGGGGGAGAGGGGATATCCCGGAGTTCTTCCAGAAAAAATTCCATGGAGGGAAGGATTTTCAGTATGATTTGATAAACAATTAGAAATTAAGCAAATAAAAGTCTTTTTTCAAATGAAAGCATACTAAGGAGAATTTTCCAGGCAGAATCGCCCGCAAGAAATCTTCCGACGAGAATTTTCAGCGAGGGTGAAATTGTTTGGAGGGGAGAGTCATGCAGGGGTAAGTTCCCATGGAAGAACTTTTTGTAGAGGGTGGGGGAATGTTCCATTGAAGGGGAGGTGGAATTTCCTGCCATTATTTGAAAGAGAAACAAAAAGCAAGTTTTTTTTTTGTCAACCGAAAGTATGGAGCAACATTAAAACATAAAATCAACAAAAAATATTCTTTATGTGAGGGGGACAGCTTCCTCAATACCCCGCTCTTCCCGCTAAAGTTTAAATGTTGCTCCTTAGTTTCAGTTGAAAAAACTTTCTTCGTTTTTATTTAATCATTTATTTAGAATGACATTAACACTGCAGCGTTACTCAAAGGAACCAATATTCTAAAAACAAGTTTCAATCCATTCTATCAAAATTTAGTGGTGTCAATGCAAAATGCATTTTAAAAATCTAAAAATCTTGAATGAAAATGCCAAAACGGGTCTTTTTTTAATAAAAATACCAAAAAAGGGTATTTTTTAAAGCTTTTGAGGGAGATACTGTAAAAATCGAGATTTTAATTCCAAAATCTTAATTTATTTAGACCCAACCTGAAATTTCTCGAAGTAGGCAGTCTTTGAATTAAACTTTTTGCTATTGATTTTAAGATAGTTTACGCAAAGTTAACATGTTGACTAATTTTTTGTTCTTTCTTTTTTTTCCTCCTTTTTTTAAATGTAGCCTACATAGGCTACATATTAAGCTCTCTTTAAAAAAAAATTGCACTTGTCTGCCCCAATATTAAGCAAAAGTAAAAAAGGGGGTAGGAAAACACTTATTAAAACCGATGCTTTTATTTAGGTTTTCATAATTAACTTTATGGCTTTGGTCAAAACACTATTCCACTTGAGATGAGCTTGAGTTTCCTTTCTTATGGGTTATATAAACTTGCATAGAGCCCTCTACTGCTCATAAAAAGATTTCCACCAATGTTTGTGTGTCTGCTTTTGTACATTGTTTTACAGTCACGGGCTTTTCGTGTATGTGTTTGGTGCTCTTAAGGCTATGTAAAAGCAATAATTTTAAAACTAATTCTTTTGGAGAGCACTTCAATCAAAGTACTTACTAAAGTTTCCAGTTATGACGTACGGAACTGTGGCTCCCGTCCATCTGTATCGTTCGTCAACAAGGCCGTTCTTCGTCTGCTCCTCAGTCAATCTGATATCTCCTTGCAAGTAGGGTCCTTGTTCCCAATAATACTGTTTTTTGTTCAATTTCTCTCCTAAATAAAGAAAAGTATTGACTAGAAATGCTAAAACACCTACTTTTAAGCTCTAGTTGTATTTTTATTTTCTATCCCAAAACCTCCCACGCATAGCAGATACAGGACTGTTCATGTCATATCACCTCATTCTATCTGGTAATTAAATAGAAAAAAAAATTCAGCTGATCGTCAGGAGCAACATTGACGCATAAAAGTAACAGAAATTATTCAGTATATGAGGAGAGATGCCCCCTCCTCAATGTCTCGCTCTTCATGTCAAAGTTCTTTAGTACTCTTGGTCCTTATCAAAATCTTCTTATTCTAATTAAACAGCCCTTGTGTTTCAGGAGTCGTTCTGAAAGGATTGAGACGGAAAATCAAACTTTAGCGGAAACAGTAAGGTATTGAGGGTGAGGCAGCTCTCCCCGAATACATAATTATTTCTGTTCATTTTAAACTTTAATGCTGTTCCTTACTTTCAATTGAAAAACCTTGTTTTTTTATTTAATTTCTGATTCTTTTTCAATAATGCCGTGAAAATTCCCCGTGAAATTCTCCACCCCCTCCAAAAATGTCTGTATACTTCCAAATAACAAATACTATATGTAAGCAATAGTTAAATTTCATAACTTACAGCCCTTTTCTCAAGGGTTGTGTGGGGGGGATACAGTAATCCGCAGAGGCTATCTCAAAATGGCTATCTCAGAATTTTGATCATACAAATTTGGGGAATACAGGGCAGTGGGAGGAGGGCTAGTTTTCCTCCAGTGTTTTTGGTCAATTAAAAAGGGTACTAAGACTTTTAATGTCCGTTCGAGTGAGCCCTCTCTCGATCTTGTAGGAACGTTGGTTGGATCCGACAAAGCCTGGGTAAAACGACTGAGAAAACAAACATTAAAAAAAAAATAAGATAATATGCATCCATGACTTTTCTTTGGGAAAAAAAAAACATAAAATCCCACATTTTGCAGATGGGAGCTAGAAACCTCTAAAGTAGGATTCTATGATACGTTGAATCTGATTCCTTGATTCCTTGCGGTTTTCATTGAGATTCCTGGACTTTTTGGGGTTGTTTTCCCCCTTTTTCAAAAATCAGACAAATTTTCACAGGCTCATAATTTTTGATAGGCAACATTAAACTTAACTACTTTTATACATTTGGAATCAAGCAGTTCGTGGTAACGAACTGTAAGTAAGGAGCGATGCGGCTCAAGAGTAACCAAAACTTTGAGAAACACAGTCTTGATAACAATAGATACAACAAAAGAATCGAATTTTGATGATGATTCAAAATGTGTAAAATTCATCAGGTTCAGGTTCAGGCTCATACATTTTTATTAACAAAAAAAAACAACTCAATGTGACAACAAGTCGCACTAAAGCAAAAAGATGCTTGAAAAAGGGACCGGTTGGATATCATGCATGCCAATTCAACACACCCAAAAAAATGAAAAAAAGGGGATAACAATAATAATAACTGAAATTAATGATAAATATATAATGGCACAAAATATAAAAAAATAAAAGTAAAATATCTACAAAAAAAAAAGCCTTCTCTCGAACCTTTAACACTACCGAATTCCTGAAAAGAAATGATTTTTAATACGGGTTTTAAGTTGCGGCACACTTTCAGCTTGACGAACAGAATCTGGGAACGAATTCCAAACTGACGGGCCCATGTGTCTGGTCACTTGACTCGCTCTCGTTGTGTTCCGTGGCTCAGATGCAAGAGTATCCGCACTCCTAGTCGAATAATCGTGATAAAACGAATTAGGCTTAAAAATATTCATAAAAAAATCCGGTGCAAGACAATTCAGACACTGAAATACAAATATTCCAATTTGATAATCCCTTATTTCACCAACCTTTAAAATTTTAAAGTTTCTAAAAAGTGATTCAGTGCTATCAATACCACGATCATACCTTCCAATCAACCTTATAGTCTTATTCTGCAAAACTTGAACTCTTCTAAAATTGCAACTAAAATTACTCGCCCAAATCAAACAACCATAATTTATATAAGAATTTTCAAAGGTAAAAAATTTGAAAACGGTTCAGAACTCCAAGGCCTCGCGCCAGCTTGCATGCTATGATGTCGCAGTTTACGAGCAATCAAAATTTACGAGCCTGAGAAAAATTGTCCAATTTTTGAAAAAAGGGGGAAACACCACAAAAGCATCAAGTATTCTTAATTAAATTTATGCCATAAAATTTAGCATACAAGAGAACCCTTCTGTACAGGTTTTAAACTCCTAAGTACAAAAATGTGGAATTTTTCATTTTTTGCCTGAAGAAAGAAATCATGGATGCGTGATTATTTTATTTTTTTTCAGGGGTAATTTTATGTATCGAACCGCTGATCGTAGATGGTCGGAAGAATGCTCATTTGATTAGAAATCAAAAGCTCAATTACCCTTCTTAAGTGACCAAAAACAATGGAGAAAAGCTTGCTTCCTCCCACGCTCATCTCTTCTTCAAAGTTGCCCGATCAAAATTTTGAGATAGCCATTTTTTCAGCGTAGTCGCAAAATCTAATAACTATGTCTTTAAGGATGACTTGACGCCCAAAGTCCCCTGGGGAAGGGCTGCAATTTATTAGCTTTGCCTATTGTTTACACATAGTATTGGTTATTGGGAAGTATATAGACATTTTCAGGCGGGATTTTTCTGGTGTGGGTGCGTAAGAGGATCTTTCCACAGAGGAATTTTTGACGGGGAAGGGAATTTTCCATGGCGGGGGGGAGCCGGATGTATCAGCATTATTTATAAAACGATTAGAAATTAATGAAAAAAATATTTTTTTCAACTGAAAGTAAGGAGCAACATTAAAACTTAAAACGAACAGAAATTATTATGTATATTAGGGGGTTTACCCCCTCCTCATTCCTCGCTCTTTACGCTATCTTTTTGGAACTTTTAAAAGAGCTTATTATTGTAATTGACGGGCCTTTTTGATTCAGTATTAATTCTTAAATAAATAAATAAAAAGTCAAACTTTAGCGTAAAGAGTGAGGTATTGAGGAGGGGGTGACCAGTTTTTAATGTTTTAGTTTTTAATGTTCCTCCTTACTTTCAGTTGAAAAACCTTGTTTTTTTATTTAGTTTTCAGTAAAAAAAAGCCAGTTCTTTTTACGTATTTTTTTTTTATCAAAATTCCGCTTTTTAAAGTTTTGGTAACTATAGGGCAGAGTCGCTTCTTATTTAAAGTTCGTTACCATGAACTGTTTGAAAACCGTGCGCCTAAACTTGAAATATAGAATATATGAAGGTATCTAAGACAGAAATATTTCAACGCAATAGTTGGACCGTTACGACGCGTTAACTTACAGTAAGAAAAAGCAGATAAGGCAGAAAGAAAACACGAAAAAAACTGTTTTAAGTCAAAATTTATGAACTTAAGGTTTGAGGGCATTTTACTGTTTATGTCCTATAAAGCCTGCGAGTGCCATATTGTTATAGATTCATCTATCATGAACCCCAGTGCCCTGGGATCGCCCACGAATCAATCCGAATTGTCGCCGAGCTGGGCGACAAGCTCGCAGGCTCTTTGCGTAAAAAATAACACGGAGCCTAAAACGTCGACACCGAGTTGGGCCTCTACCTCGTCTCAAGTACAAATAAGTACATATACGTGATAGTAGTGGTATCCACCCACTCTGTCACTGTGGCTAAAGAGAGAAACTAATCAAGTGTATAGAATACCTTAAGCCTGAATTTTTGTTACATTCCATAGAAATATATGTTTATTTTTGTAATATTTACTACATCTTCAAAGAAAAGGTGACGAATAAGCCCAAGCAAGATTTTTCGGACCTGAGTTATAATCAAGAAACGAAGATTTTCTTATGAAATTAAAGAGAGAAATTTCCTTTTGAAAGAAGCAAAAAATTATTACTTAAAAGACAATGCAACCATCTTTAAAAATTAACTAAAACAAATTGACTGTCCACACTTCCCTAAATTTATGATATTGCGCAGAATTAATTCTTTACTGAAGGTAGGCCTACTAAAGGTATTAGATTTTGCTCAGTAGAAACACAAAAAAATTTAGGATACCTTCTTAAATTTCAAAAATAAAGAATTTCAGGATATTTTGTATGGTTTTAGTTTGCTTAATTTGGGGGTAACTTTTGCGAAAAGAGCCCAATCCAATGAAAAAATTTCACGATTATTTTAAGAAAAATCACAAGTGAAGCTGTCTGGATTTCAAAAACTTGATTTTTTTTTAAGCAGCTTCATGACTTTTCGGAAGCTAAAGAATGTTTTTTTTTCTCGCTTCAGTTTTTGTGAGAGTTTAAATTGAATGAGTTATTGATGACATTGTTGATGAAAGATTCTTTCATAATTTTTTGGCTCCTAAAGCAACAATTTCATTTTTCCAGAATTTGTTTTTTCAGTAAAGCACTAGTTTTCCATAGTCCTGGTAACACAGGTAAATATCGAAGCCATTTTACAAATTAATTTCTTAGACCCCACTGCTTTTCCATTCGCAGAATTTAAGAGAGAAAAAAGAATGAGTATACTACTACTACTACTACTACTAACAACTCACCGCAGCACCAAGCCGCCTGAGGCCAACACAGCTATGCACACTCCTCCTCCACCCCAATCTATCCAAAGCCTCCCTTTTTACACCCGCCCACGAAGTTCCCATTTCCTTTAAATCTTTCTTTATGACGTCCTCCCACCCCAGACGGGGACGACCTGCTTTCCGTTTAGCCCTAGACGGTTGGCCGAAAAAGAACAATCTTCGGCAATCTGTCATCCTGCATCCGCACAACGTGTCCTAGCCACCTCAACCTTTCTTTCATTATAGCCCTAGAGAGCGGTATTGAACCACATTTTCCGTATAGCCTGTTGTTTGAAATACGGTCAGTCAGCCGGGTACTCAGAACAATCCTTAAGCATTTCTCTGGAAAACATCTAGCAAATCTTCATCCGCTTTTCGGAGCGTCCATGCTTCAGAGCCATATTTGACCACTGTCATCGCTGTAGCTTCTAATATTCTAATCTTGGTTTGCAGACTTATCTTCCTATTCTTCCAAACTTTTTTTAACTGTGAAAAAAACACCGTGAGCCTTGGCTATTCTACTTTTAACATCTTCACTGCTCTCACCATCTTTACTAATAATACTACCAAGGTAAGTGAAGCTGCCCACCTGATCAATCTTTTCATTACCCAGCGTCACCTTTTCATCTTCACTTATTCCTAGCCTGAGTGACTTAGTCTTCCTAACATTAATTTTCAAGCCAATTCCAGCACTCTGAACTCGCAAAACCTCTAAAACTTCATTCATTTTGCTCACACTTTCATCTAGGATGCTTAAATCATCAGTATAATCCAAGTCCAGGAGACTTTTTCCTCCCCATTTGATTCCGTGGTCTCCCATTGCCTTTCCTGTGCTCCTTAAAACAAAGTCCATCAAAATAATCCATATAAAGGGGGATAGAACACAACCCTGCTTAACTCCTGATTCAATACCAAACCAGCTGCTAACCTTATTTCCTACCTTAACCGCAGCAGTGTTATTCTCGTACATAGCACTAATTACTTTAATGTATTATTCTGGTATACCATACAAGGATAAAATCTTTACTAAAGCTCTTCTATCAACAGAATCGAACGCTTGCTCATAATCTATAAAACTGAGGACCAAAGGTGATTGAAAACTCAGGCACTTCTCAATTATTAGCCTAAGAGTGAAAATTTGGTCGACACATCCTCTACCTTTTCTAAAACCGCACTGTTCTTCTCTTAAAACTTTGTCTACGGCATCTCTCAGTCTAAAAAGTATCATATTACTAAGTAATTTATTACCTACAGAGACCAAACTAATGCCTCGATAATTACCACACTCACTTTTATCACCTTTCTTATAAAGTGGCTTAATTAAGATTTTACTAAAATCGTTAGGTACTTCCCCTTTTTAAAAAATCATATTCATAATCTTTAGAAACTTAATTCTGACCTCAGAGCCACCATATTTAAGAAACTCATTTACCATCCTATCAGCACCTGGAGCCTTATTATTTTTTAATACTTTTAGTACTGTTGCTAATTCCTCCTCACAAAACAAATCTTCCTTCACATCCAAGGTATCACAAACTTTTTTATTTTCCTCTGTATATTTTTTCTGCATCTCTATCTCGGTTAAGCAAATTCTCAAAATGTTCGGCCCATCTCTCTTTAGTTTTTTCCTTATCGCTAATTGCGGCCCCATTCCTATCTTTAACTGGGCCAAGTCCGGATTGACTACTCTCTCTCAATTTGTTAACATGCCAGTACAATATTTTATTATTATGCCGTCTAGCAGCATCTTCCAGATCCTAGGCGACTTTATCCATGGCCTCCACTTCACACCTCCTTAGTTCATATTTTAATGCTTTCTCCACTTTCTTTACATTCCTTTTGTTTTCATATGATCTATCACTCAGATAATTCTTGTACAAGTCTTTTCTCTTTTCTATTAAACATAAAGCTTTTTCACTAATATTCTTAGCTGCAGTTCTAGCTTTCTTCCTTAACACACCTTCAGCAACTTCACAAATAATTTTTCTAAAATTATTCCAACCATCTTCCACATTCTCAAATTTGAAACAAAAACAGTAATTTTAAATAAAACAGTGGAAAAAAAGAAAAAACAACAACAACAAACTTTAAATAAAAGAAATCTCTAACAGATTTTTGTTATGTAAAGTTTGTTGTTGGTTTTTTTTTCCACTGTTTTATTTGAATTATACCGGTTTTCTCTCTTAAATTCTGTGAAGTCATTTTATTCGATCAAATTTAATATCTATTTATTGAAAAACATGTCATACAAGAAGAAAAAGACGCAACACAAATAAAGAAAAAAAGACAAAGGAAATACACTAAACACAAAACAAATAGTAAAAAAAGCATAAACTTAGATAAAATTCAGGGTTGCTATCAAAAACAAAAGGGGTTCAATTCCATTGATCGACATTATGTATATAACCTTGTTTTCTACAGAAATTATGCGGTTCGAATAGCAAATTTTCTAGAAAGGAGGGAAATGCAGGTCCAGGAGGAGACAAAGAAGGTATTTTGTGAAGTGGAAAGAAACTGATTGAAATTTTAATTAACCGAAATTTGTAAGTTCTCCAAAACAATGCCACATACCCTATAAACAAAGCGGTAGAGCAACAGAGCTTAAACAGTTACAAAAGAAAACAGGTTGAAACGCAGCTTATTCGTTATAAATGATGCATGATAGAGACTGAGTCGAGACTCAGTATGAGCTTATGAACATTTTATTGAGGAGCCGGTGAAGAGACCGTAGTGTGGAAAATTATAGAAAAATCAGCTTTCTTCATCCTATTTTAGTCTATCTAGCTAATTAACCCGAGTATAAATTGCAAGTCTCATAGTAGCTTATGATGCAAAAATATTATTCAAGTGGGAATTTCACATGAATGTTGGATTCCTTTCCCCTTCCCCCAAAATTAAACTGAATTTCCCTTGCCCGACCATTTCTTTCTCTGACAGTGCATGAAAGTTCCGAATCCATCCCTTAAGTTATTCCAAAGATATTGCAGAAATACAGTTTTAATAAACTGGATGTATCTTTCAATTCACCTTGGCCCCTTCCCCAAATCAAAATTATATATCCTCTTGACCCTTGATACTCCCTCAAAATTTCAACTCGACCCCCCATGGCATGCCCAAGATAGTGTAAAGAATTTCAAAAATCAGGAGCACATAGGGTCTTTTGCTACAGTACGTGTCTCATTCCCAGAGTCCTTTTCCGGGGCAATCTGGTAATTTCGGTCTAGCAGACGATTCGTAAGAGCTAAGTTGAAATACAATAAATTTAGAAGCTAAGAGTTTTTTGGCCTTCATTAAGACCTCCCTACACTCCCGCCAAAATTTATGATTTTCTTGGCCCAAATAATGATCTCTGAAAGTTTCGAGCTAGTCGGACACCTAGATTTAAATATAGCCCTCTTTCCCATTATAAAACCTATATGTAAACAATTGTCAACTTGTATAGTTTGCAACCCTTGCCCCAGGTGCTATGGGGGGTCATCCTATCTCCAGCAAGCATATTTATTGAACCTTTCAACTATTTTGAACAAAATAGTTTATTTTCAGTCTATCCTATTATGTAAACTATTTGTCTATCTCAAAATTTTGATCAGATGCCTTTGGAGATTAAACAGGAGGGGCGGTTAGCTAAAAAAGGCATGGGAGGGTCAACTTCAATCCTTCTAAACTCTAAAAAAATGGAAAAAATGAAACAAGGTATCTTATTAGATGAGTGGTGCATTTTAAAAGCTATTAAAGTTGTAAAAAGAACAGTTAGGAATTTAAGGCTTGAATTAAAAAAGACAAAAAAAACACACTCAAATTCCCATAAGCAAGACCACAAAAAAAATCGTTAGCGACAGCGGTGTGGCAGGTCTCTTATTTCGGAAGTAGCCAAAAATGGCCAAACCTATCAATATTTAGTCAATCACACATTGAAATTTCCAATGTTTAGGGATTAAATCCTCCAAGTAATTTGAAGTATTAACTTCTTAGATCACGCTTCCTTGCCAGTTACAAATAGAACAATGGAATTTAAACAATTATATCCGTTTTCTCTATATTGTCATTTGTTTTATTTGTTTTAAGATTTCAGGTTAGTCGTGCAGTCCAAAACCTGGGTGCATGGAAACTATGTAATTATTTATTTTATTGTTAAACAGATATTGAGTTCTTTTCTATTTTTCCCAATCCTGGTGAGAATTTTTATGAATATGGTCATAAAGGTCATCTGCTAATGTAGGCAACCGTCAGAGGGCTGTGCTGGTCAGTCTGGAATACAAGATATGACAAACAGTCTTTCTCAATGAAGACCTGTTCTCTGATTTTATTTGTTTTTTTTTTCAATTTATTTATTGATTTTAATTTATTGGGTCTGTGAGCCACTCTAGCTACAACCCTTGAAGTTTTCCAGCGACTATCTAGAATGTTGAAAAGGATTTGTAAGACCGACGTTGGAACAGAATAATTTATACCTTTGGCGATAGCGGTCCTTAAACCATAATCTTGCTTCACTTATAAAATAAAACAGAAATGGCGAAAGTACAATCGGGATGATAAATTTAGCCTCGCTTTTCACTGGATCCACCTTTGGTGAAAAACCATTTTTTACAATAAACATTATGAGTTGATAGATCAGATGTCGCAAGAAAATACTGCAGTCCTTAGTATTCCCAACTTGTAATTTTCCAGTTTTATTTGTTTACGTACATTACAAGGTGATTATTACCAGGTGGGTTACAGGGGCATAATTTGATATTGGGCAGGGGGGTACTGCCCCTCCCAGACCTTGATCCCCTCTTAATTCCAGTTTGCCCCCCCCCCCCCCAGCTGAAATTTATTTCCTTGCAAAATCTTGTCAAAACAAAGATAAACCTGCATAATTCAAGCATCAACAGAAACAGATCAGTTTTTTTTTTTTTTTTGTAGCCTACATATTTACCTTTATATTTTATAGTACTGAATAGCACCTTTATGGTACAAAATGGCTTATTTTTTAGTTTTTACTGTCATTTTCACTTGATTTGGGAAAATTGGCTCCAACTTTGCCTCCCCCACCCAGGATTATGACGAAATAACGCCATTAGTGGGCTATAATAAAAGTCATTCCTCGTAGAACTATAGAGATAAGGAAGTACACTTTATCAAACAGTTCGTGGTAACGAACTGTAAGTAAGGAGCGACCCGGCTCAATTGTAACCGAAACTCTAAAAAACGGAATTTTGATACCAATTTTATGGTGTCATGCTGATTTCAAATATATAAAGCATGGTTTCATCAAGTTTAGTATTTACCCATCAAAAGTTACGCGGCTGAGAAAATTTGGCTGATTTTAGAAAAAAGGGGAAAGACCCCCTAAAAGTTATAGAACCTTAATGAAAATCACACCGTTATATTCAGCGTATAAGGGAACCCTACTGTAGAGGTTTCAAGCACCTATCTACAAAAATGTGGAATTTTGCATTTTTTGCCAGAAGAAAGATCACGGATGCGTGTTTATTTGTTTTTTTTTAACATATAGTATTACTTACTTTACTTACTTGTACTTGTAGCAGGATTCAAGCATCTCCACTCTCCCTGGCGTCCAGTAGCTTCGTCATTGTAGTAAGCCAATAGCCTCGGTCGTTTGCGAATAGCTCAATCAAATCGAGCCAGGACTTTTCCCATCTTCGTCTTGAAGCTACCTAGGTCAGCCTTGATACAGGCGAGCCACGTTTTCTTTTGTCCCCCATGTCGCTTTTTCTATCCCGAAAGAGGTGTACATTCGAGGCCTTTATTGACAGAGGTGTGGTGTGGGCGGCGAAGTGTATGGCTGAACCATCGGAATCTTCTTTGTTTAATTATTGTGGCCAAATCAGAACGCTGATAGCAGATTTTGCGGAGTTCGTCATTGCTGACACGATCACGGAGTTTAGTGCCAATGATTCTCCTTAAACATGAATGGTCGAATACGTTGAGGGCTTGAATGTCGGTTGCTTTTATAGTCCATGTCTCACAGCCGTATAGTAAGACAGACCGAACAAGGGCCTGGTAAATCCTTATTTTTGTCTTCAGACGAACATTTTTTTGGTTCCATAGAGAGTGATTTAGCTGGGTGAAGATTCCAGTTGCTGAAGCAATTCTTGACTGTATTTCTGATGTGCATCCTCCTATTGGGTCTACCGGAGAGTCTAGGTACTTAAATTCATGTATCTCGTCTGTGGGCGACTGTTCTAGTAACATTGGGGGGTCTTGAGATGATATACTGGACGCCATGACTTTTGTCTTCAGGGAGCTTATTTTTAGACCGACCAGAGAGGATTCTTCAGCCACCTTCGATAACACAGATTGGCTTCTTGACGAGATTCAGCTAACAAGCAAATATCGTCGGCGTAGTCCAGATCGGAGATCAAAGAATTGGGACTTACTTCAACGCCTGAAAAGTCGTCATTGCTCATTGCTCTGGTCATAATCCAGTCGATCACGAAATTAAATAAGACGGGAGACAATATACATCCCTGTCGGACACCCTAATCAATTTGGAACATCGAGGAGAGTTCTCCACCGATCTGAATTTGGGCTTGCGTATGCTGGTAGTATGCTTGGATAAGTCTGACTATCTTGCCTGGTACTCCATCCTCTGTCGTGGCCTTCCAGATTCCATCCCTTAGAACCGAATCAAAAGCTGTAATAAAATCTATGAATAGAGACACTGTTGGTTTCTGGTGTTTTGCCCTGTGTTCAAGGGTTTGTCTTAAAACGAATAGTCGGTCAATTGATCCCATGCCTGGGTGGAATCCCGCTTGATTGGGCCTTGTCTTTCCGTTGCGCTGGATACGATAATGATTATGTAGCACTATGGCAAATATTTTTGCAGCAATGCATATGAGAGAAATCCCGCGATAATTTCTGCATTTTGTCTTTAGCCCTTTTTTGAAGACTGGAAGGATGATAGATTCTCCCCAATCCTGGGGAACCATCTCTTCTTCCCGTATACGACAAGTTAGTTTATGAATCCTGCTGACAAGTGCTGTCCCTCCATACTTGTAAAGTTCAGCTGGAATGGCATCAGGACCAGAGCCTTTATTGCTTTTAAGGCAATTGATTGCTTGTTGGACTTCCTTTAACGTGGGGGGAGCCACATTCACGTCATTGTAAATACTGCTGGGATAGTTTCGTTCCTGCAGGCCATCAGGGCTACGAATTGGATTATGGCGGCGCTGATTATTATCTATTGCTGTGGAGAGTTGGTGCTGGTTAAGTAGTTTTTCAAAGTGCTCCTTCCACCGATTTATTATTTCGGTATTATTCGAGAGTAACTTGCCGTTTTCACCTTCAACAGATGTACTAGTAGGCTTATGTGATTTACTCCTGATTGATTTTAGGAGCTGATAAATCTTCCTGGTGTCAGATCTAGAGGCAGCGGCTTCCATTCTTCAGCCGATTTTCTTCCAGTACTAGTTCTTATCATTCTTAGCCGACTGGTGGCATTCTCTTCTCAAGCGTTCGAACAACTACGATTTTCTGTTCCGATATCTGTTGCTTTTGCTCAGCCAACTGAATTGTGCGTGTTGACATCCACATTTGGATAATCTTTTGTGGTATCCTATCGTAGCTTCCACAGCCTCATGGATTGTATTACGTATGGTCAACCACTCTTCATCCAAACTTTGAGTTTGCTCGTCGTTCGCTTGCACTTGGAGAGCTTCAAAGCGGTTAGACAACTCTAAGCAGAATGCCTGTCGTATATTAGGATCATCGAAGCGATTGGTATCAAATTTTTGTGGAGGTTTCCTCTTGGGGCGTGCTGCAAGTCATAACTTTAGATCTAACTTGACTAGAAGATGATCCGACTCATGTTTCGAGCCAGTATCTGCTCCAATGTACGATCTACTATTCGCTGCCATTGATTTCCAACGGCGGAACATGAGGATGTAATCAATCTGGCTTTTTGTTCTACCATCTCTTTAATGCCATGTAGCTCTGTGGCTGGGCTTGTGTTTGAATAAGGTATTGTAATGACCAAATCATTCGTCATGGCAAAGCGAAGAAGTCTTGATCCCCTGCCAAATCTAGCTCCAAGACCGAAGTGGCATATGGCAGACTCAGCATTGGATACTTTTCCCCTTATTCTGGCGTTAAAGTCGCCCCCAATAAAGATGAGGTCTCGTTTCGGGACTTTCTTAAGGTAGAACTTGGTAAAAAAGATCTGCTTCGCTCTCCGGTGCGTCTCTGGTTGGAGCATAAACTACAATAACTAATATGTTGAATAGGTGGCCTTTGAATCGTGCTCTTGCTACTCTATGTGAGATAGGTTCCCACTCTAGAAGTGACTTCGCTGATAGGGGGCTTAAAATGATGCCCACTCCCCCATACGCATATCCATCAAGGGACACGGAGTTGAAAAAGGAGAAAGAAGCGTCGTCCTCAGGAGTTCTAATCTCTGAGCCTTCCACAATGCCGTTGATTCGAGTTTTTGAAACGCACATTATGTCTACGTTGTAACGCAGCAATTCCCCAGCGATAAACGACTGGTTCGTTAGGCATTTCATTGAGCAGACGTTCCAGCACCCTACATCGAGGGGTTGTCTATGTTTCCAAAGTAGTACCTCAGCTTGCCAATTTTTTGGAGAAGGCACTGATGAAACCTCCAACACATCGCTTGCCGGGGATGCTGTAGTATGGGCTTACCAATTTTTCGGAGAAGCCGCCAATAAAACTTTCAACACATCGCTTGCCAGGGATGCCGTCGTATGGGTTGGACTCTTTATATTGACTTGCATTTGGACGTTTCGTGGAAATATATTTGACCATGCAGGTCTCCACTCCCTGATGGCACCCTCTGCGGTTGGGCATAGCAAGAATTGGGATAGGCAATTCCAGCCGTTTCCACCTGACTACCACGATGAGGAAACCGCAGTAGGATTTCTCCTACGTTTAACTAGGGACGGAAGACTAGACTAACCTGATGGGAGGACCACACCTCTCATACCATCAGGACCATCCAGACTTTTTAAACCCAACCTAGTTCACAATTTTTCCGGTAGGCGGGGGGATGGGTCGAGGGTTATAAGGAAGGATCTTTCCATGAAGGAAGTTTTCATGGTGGAAGGGACATTGCTATGAAGGTGGCGCCGGATTTCCCGTCATAATTATAGAAAAAGATCAGAAATTAAATAAAAAAAGCAACTTTTTCAACTGAAAGTAAGGAGCAACATCAAAACTTAAAACAAACAGAACATATTACGTATATGATTGGGTTCACCCCCTAGTCAATACCTCGCTCTTTAAGCCATAGAATTTTTAGTACTTTCATTAGAGCTATTAATTCTAATTAACGGCCTTTGTGATTAAGGGGTCATTTTTAAAGAATTGGAACAAAATTCGAACTTTAGCTTAAAGAGCAAGGTATTGACAAGGGGGCGAACCTCTTAATATACGTATTAAAAATCTATGCATATCGAAGTTCGTTACGTAAGTTAATTCGTAAGTTATGAATATTTATTACTAATGAAAACGTTCGTAAATAAAATTAAACAAGTTTCGAGAAAGCCATTTAACCAAATAAAAGTAAAATTAATATGCAAACTTTGTTTTAATTATTCATGCACGGTGAGCCAAAATCAAAACCTGCATTAATTCAAAAACGTTCAAAAATTAAATAAAAAAAAACTATTTTTTTAACTGAAAGTAAGGAACGACGTTAAAACTTAAAACGAACAGAAATTATTCCGTATATGAAAGGGGCTGTCCCCTCCTCAGCGCCTCGTTCTTTACGCTAAAGTTTGACTTTCTCACAACTCTATCTTTTTTAAACAATAAAAAACTTTAGCGTAAAGAGCGAGGCGTTGAGGAGGGGACAGCCCCTTTCATATATCGAATAATTTCTGTTCGTTTTAAGTTTTAACGTCTTTCCTTGCTTTCAGTTAAAAAAAAACTTGTTTTTTTTTATTTAATTTTTCTTTACAAAGAGTAACAACAGCAGTTGGGCTACCAGTAGAAGCGGAACTATAAATAGAATAATTAGTAGTAACAATAGGACTAGAGATTAATTGGTCTAAGCTGTTACAAAAAACCAACAGAGAGAAAAATATCAATGAAAAAAGAAACGAAAAACGAGACTGCGGCCAGTAGAAAGAAAAGACAAAAATGTAAAACAAAGCGGATATTTCGCCTGTATAAAATAAGGCTTCTTCAGCACAAGAGAAACACAAGAAAAAAAAACTAAAACTAAAAACAAATAAAACACCCACCAAAAAAATATACAATTAGAACAAACTAATCCACGTAGGCAAAAACAGCTATTAGAGTTACTTCAGTGAGGACATCAAAGCAACTGAGATAAAAATTAAAAAAAATGAAATTACGTTAATTATTCTGTTACGAAATAATCCTCTTGTTGGCTATTACTGAAGCAATCGTTTTGGTCTAGTAGGTAAAATAGTCCCTTGGTGATTATTTAAGATCTTAGTTCTCTTATTGACTGTTAACAATAAATGAAAGGCTTACCGAATGGGAGAGACAAAGCTAGGAAATAAAACCGGTACATCGTGCGTCCTGCAAAGAAATAACATATTAAAAGCAACAAGCAAAACTAATTTATACATGTCCTGATGACTTGGATAACAAAACAAAAATTTTGGAAACAAAGAGTGGGGATTTACTGTGAAAATTGGTCATGGAACATACTAAAAACATGAGTTTATCTTCAATATTCACAACTTTAAAGATTGAAATAGCAGAGAACATGGAAGTTGCATGAAAAATATACGAAAGCATTAACAAATCGTAAATATCATAGGATTAAATATGACGCTTATTTAGATAATAATAATTGAATGAGCAGAGGAATGCTAGTGCCAATACTTGCAGAAGTCGAGCCATTCATGGTAAGGAATTAATTAAAAAAGTTTTTCCCACACATGTAAAGAAAAAAATTGAATTTTGAAACAAACAAAAATTACTCCTTTGCACCCTATGCAAGATATAACTACAAAAGTAGAGTAAATTGACCGACTGATGACATTTCCCGATGTTTGTAGGATTATCCAGAACTAGTGTTTTACTGAAAACACAGGATCCACGCGAAACTATCAGGGCTGCTTTAATTTTATTACCTTAGACCTTAGACCCACCTGTGCCTCCAGAGGCACCCAGAGCATCAAGAAGGAGTTGCCAATCTTACCGCAGGTAAACTGCTGCCCGTATGTCCTCCCACTGAGGTTGGATTGATGCGTGCAGGTTGCGGAGATCTGTCTGGTATGTTCGACGCAGGGTATTTCTGGGTCTGCCACTGTGGCGTGGACCCAATAGAGGCCAATGGGAGCGCTACATTTGGTAGTCGGGGATTTTCCATACGTAGTACGTGGCCAAGGTATCCTTATGGACAGACTCTTATGACATATGTCACAAGAGAATGACCAGTCTTCTCGCGGAGGGATTGGTTTGTTTTTCTCTGCTGTCAACTGATGTTGAGAATTCTTCTAATACATGTGTTTTCGAAAGCAAGTATTTTTCTCTCTTGTTCCTGGTTCAGGTGCCAGGTTTCGGCTGCGTAAAGCAGCATTGGCATTACGTTGCTGTTGAAGAATCGTAGCTTTATCCGTATAGAGAAGCTTTAAAACCTTCAAATTTTCCGTAATCTATTGGAGGCCCCATTGGCTTTGCCGATTCTTTTGAGCACTTCTTTTGTGGTCGATCCGGCGCTTTCTATTATGCTTCCCAAGTATTAGAAATGGACGACATGCTCTATGTGTTGGTCTCCGCAAGTGATGCTCAGGGGTGAATCTGTGGTTGCCATGCATATTGTTTTCTCATTATTTATTTTCAGGGCGACCTAGCCACCTCTCTCCCTCACTTTGTGTATCAATAAAGAACAATATTGCCACAATGTATTATTTTTTTTTGGTTTTAGACCAGGGCACTTCGTATCGAAGGAGTTGTCGTAGAAACTTCGAAAAGGGATCATTCGATTGGAAATTGGAGTGGCTTGTGCCCTTTTTAATAGTCGAAAGTGATTGGGAGGCAACTAACACCCTTTCTACGCCCACCATTTCCCCGAACACATTCAATCAAAATTTTGAGGTAACCTTTTTGTTCAGCGTAGTTGATTTCCAGACAAAAATTATGTTTTTGAGGAGGACACTCCCCCACAGCCCTCAGGGCAAGGGTTGAAATTTATGTCCTAAGGGCATATAAGATTTTTATAGAAAGCGTTGTAGTAGAAACTCCAAAAAACGCTCATTCGATTGAAAATTTAAAGGACTAGTGCCGTTTTAATAGTCAAAACTGATTGGAGGGCAACTAACCCCCCTCTCACGCCCACCTTTTCCCCAAACACATCCAATCAAAATTTTGAGATAGCTGTTTTGTCACGAAGCCGAAAATTCTGGAAACTAGGTCTCTTAGGATGACACTCCCCCCACCCCCACAGCTTTCAGGGCAAGGGTTGTAAGTTAGGCCCTGGGGGCATATAAGGTTTTTATAGAAAGCGTTGTCGTAGAAACTTCAAAAAGGGCTCATTTGATTGGAAATTGAAATGGCTAGTGCCCTTTTTTAATAGTCGAAAATGATTGGAGGGCAACTAACATCCCTTCCACGCCCATCCATACCCCAAACACATCCAGTCAAAATTTTGAGATAGCCATTTTCTTCAACGCAGTTGAAAGGTCAGGAAATTACATCTTTGAGCTAGATACTCCCCCCATTGTCTTCAGGGCAAGGGTTATAAGTTAGGCCCTGGGTGCATAAAAGGTTTTTTTTGAAAACTTTGTCGTAAAAACTTGAAAAAGGGCTCATTCGATTGGAAATTCAAAGTGCTAGTGCCCTTTTTATTAGTCGAAAGTGATTTAAGGGCAACTAATCCCCCTTTCACTCCCAACATTTCCCCAAACACATACTATCAAAATTATGAGATAGCCATTTTGTTCAAAGTAGTTGAAATTTCTGGAAATTAGGTCTTTGAGAATGACAACCACCCCAAACCCCTCAGGGCAAGGGTTGTAAGTTATGCCCTGGATGCATTGAAGGTTTTAATAGAAAGTGTTTTCGTAGAAACTTCAAAAAGGGTTCATTCAATTGGAAATTCAAAGTGCTAGTGCCCTTTTTAATAGTCGAAAGTGATTGGAGGGGAACTAACCCCCCTTTCGCACCCACCATTTTCCCAACAACATCCAATCCAACTTTGAGATAGATATTTTGTGCAACATAGTTGAAAGGTCCGGAAATTATGACTTTGAGCATGAAACTCCCCCTACAGCCCTCAGGGAAAGGTTTGTAAGTTATACCCTAGGGGCATATAAGGTTGTTATGGAAAGTGTTGTCATAGAAACTTCAAGAAAAGCTCATTTGATTAGAAATTGAAAGGGCTAGTGCCCTTTTTAATAATCAAAAATGATTGGAGAGCAAATAACCCCCATCTCACGCCCACCGTTTCCCAAAACATATGCAATCAAAATTTTGAGATATTCATTTTCTCCAACGTAGTTAAAAATTCTGGAAATTAGGTCTTTTAGTATAATAAATCCCTCAGAGCCCTTAGGGCAAGGGTTGTAAGTTATACCGCGAGGACATTTAAGGTTGTTATAGAAAGTGCTGTCGTAGAAACTTCAAGAAGAGCTCATTTGATTGGAAATTGAAAGGGCTAGTGCCCCTTTTAATAGTCGAAAGTGATTGGAGGGCAACTAACCCCCTCTCACGCCCACCATTTCCCCAAACACATCCAATCAAAATTTTGAGATAGTCATTTTGTTCAACGTAGATGAAAATTCTGGAAATAAGGTTTTTAAGGATGACACCCCCCCCCCCGCACAGCCTTCAAGGCAATGGTTGTAACGTATACCCTGGGGGCATATGA
Source organism: Artemia sinica (assembly GCA_027921565.1). Taxonomy (NCBI): domain Eukaryota; kingdom Metazoa; phylum Arthropoda; class Branchiopoda; order Anostraca; family Artemiidae; genus Artemia; species Artemia sinica. Next base: position 23,895,095 of record CM051267.1, on the reverse strand, counting down.
GTTTTTTTTTTTATAGAAAATGTGTCGTAGAAACTTCAAAAAGGGCTCACTTGATTGGAAATTGAAATGGCTAGTGCCCCTTTTAATAGTCGAAAGTGATTGGAGGGCAACTAACCCCCTCTCACGCCCACCATTTCCCCAAACACATCCAATCAAAATTTTGAGGTAGCCATTTTGTTCAACGCAGTTGAAAAGTCCGGAAATTACATCTTTGAGCTGGATACTCCCCCCACTGTCTTCAGGGCAAGGGTCATAAGTTAGGCCCTGGGTGCATAAAAGGTTTTTATTGAAAACTTTGTCGTAGAAACTTGAAAAAGAGCTCATTCGATTCGAAATTCAAAGTGCTAGTTCCCTTTTTATTAGTCGAGAGTGATTTAAGGGCAACTAATCCCCCTTTCACGCCCACCTTTTCCCCAAACACATACTATCAAAATTATGAGATAGCCATTTTGTTCAAAGTAGTTGAAATTTCTGGAAATTAGGTCTTTGAGAATGACAACCACCCCAAACCCCTCAGGGCAAGGGTTGTAAGTTATGCCCTGGATGCATATAAGGTTTTTATAGAAGGTGTTTTCGTAGAAACTTCAAAAAGGGTTCATTCGATTGGAAATTCAAAGTTCTAGTGCTCTTTTTAATAGTCAAAAGTGATTGGAGGAGAACTAACCCCCCTCTCACACCCACCATTTTCCCAAACACATCCAATCAATATTTTGAGATAGACATTTTGTTAAACATAGTTGAAAGGTCCGGAAATTATGTCTTTGAGGATGTCACTCCCCCTACAGCCCACAGGGAAAGGTTTGTAAGTTATACCCTGGGGGCATATAAGGTTGTTATAGAAAGTGTCGTCGTAGAAACTTCAAGAAGAGCTCATTTGATTGGAAATTGAAAGGGCTAGCGCGCTTTTTAGTAATCGAAAATTATTGGAGAGCAAATAACCCCCATCTCACGCCCACCGTTTCCCAAAACATATGCAATCAAAATTTTGAGATATTCATTTTCTCCAACGTAGTAAAAAGTTCTGGAAATTAGGTCTTTTAGTATAATAAATCCCTCATAGCCCTCAGGGCAAGGGTTGTAAGTTATACCGCGGGGGCATTTAAGGTTTTTATAGAAAGTGTCGTCGTAGAAACTTCAAGAAGAGCTCATTTGATTGGAAATTGAAAGGGCTAGCGCGCTTTTTAATAGTCGAAAGTGATTGGAGAACAACTAACCCCCCTCTCACATCCATCATTTCCCCAAACACATCCAATTATAATTTTGAGATAGACATTTTCTTCAACGTAGTTGAAAGTTCTGGAAATTATTATTTTGAGGATGACAAACCGTCCAAACCCCTCAGGGCAAGGGTTGTAAATTATGCCCTGAGGGCATATAAGGTTTTGATAAAAATCTTTTTCGTAGACACTTTCCAAAAGGGCTTTTTTCATTGGAAATTGAAAGGGCTAGTGCCCTTTTTAACAGTCGGAAGTTATTGGAGGGCAACTAACCCCCGTCTCACGCCCACCATTTCCCCAAACACATCCAATCAAAATTTTGAGATAGTCATTTTGTTCAACGTAGATGAAAGTTCTGGAAATTAGGTTTTTAAGGATGACACCCCCCCCCCCCCCCCCACAGCCTTCAAGGCAATGGTTATAACGTATACCCTGGGGGCATATAAGGTTTTTTTTTTAATAGAAAATGTGTCGTAGAAACTTCAAAAAAGGCTCATTCAATTGGAAATTGAAAGGGCTAGTGCCTTTTTAATAGGCTAGTCGAAACTCATTGGAGGGCAACTAACTCCCCTCCCACGCCCACCATTTCCCCAAAAACATCCAATAAAAATTTTCAGATAGCCATTTTGTTCAAAGTAGTTGAAAAGTCCAGAAATTATGTCTTTGAGGATGACACTCCCCCCACAGTTCTCAGCGCAATGGATGTAAGTTATGCCCTTGGGGCATATAAGGTTTTATAGAAAGCGCTGTCGTAGAAACTTCAGAAAGGGCTCATTCGATGGGAAATTGAAAGTGCTAGTGCCCTATTTAATTTTGAAAGTGATTGGAGGGCAACTAACGCCCCTCTCACGCCCATCATTTCCCAAACACATCCAATAAAAATTTTGAGATAGACATTTTGTCAACGTAGTTGAAAGTTCTGGAAATTAGATCTTTGCCAGCGTTGTCGTAGAAACTTCAAAAAGGACTCATTCAATTGGGAATTGAGAGGGCTAGTGCCGTTATTAATAGTCAAAAGCGATTGGTGGGCGAATGCCCCCACCCCATACCCATTATCTTCCCAAACACATCCGATCAACATTTTGATATAGCAATTTTGCTGAACTTAGTTGAAGGGTCCAGAAATTATGTGTTTGAGTATGACAACCCCTGAGCCCTCAGGGCTAAGGTTTTAAGTTATGCCCTGAGGGTATATAATATCATATAGAGAGTGTTGTCGTAAAAACTTCAAAAAGGGCTCTTTCGATTGGACATTGAGAGGGCTATTGCCCTTTTTAATAGTCGAAAGTAATGAGAGGGAGAATCGCCCCACCCCACGCCCATCATTTCCCCAAACATTTCCGATCAACATTTTGATACGGCCATTTTCTTCAACGTAATTAAAAGGTCTGGAAGTTATATCTTTGAGGATAACAACCCTCCCCCTAAAGCCCTCAGGACAAGGGTCGTAAGTTATGCCCTTGGGGCAAATAATATTTTTATAGAACGTTTTCTCGTAGAAGCGTCAAAGAGGGCTCGTTTGATTGGAAATTGAGAGGACTAGTGCCTTTTTTATTAGTCGAAAGTGATCAGAGGGCAAATGTCTCCTTCCATGTATATCATTTCCCCAAACACTTCCAATCATAATTTTGATATAGCTATTTTGTTAAGCCTATCAAAAAGTTCTGGAAATTATGTCTTTGAGGATAACAAATCCCCCAGCCCTCAGGGCAAGTGTTGCAAGTTATGCCCTGGGGACAGATAGGGTTTTTATAGAAAGAGTGGTCTTATAAACTTCAAAAGTGGCTCGCTGGATTGGTAATCAGACACTCCAGAGCTCTTTCCAAGAGTCAAAGTGATCAGAGGGCAGCTATCCTCTCCCCCCTACACACACGTCATATTGTCCCGAAGTGTGTCTAATAGAAATTTTGAGATAGCCATTCTATTCAAAATAGTCTAAATATCATATAACAAGGCTTTTGGGTTGAAACAAACCCCAGGGATTAGGGGCAAGGGTTGTAAGTTATGCCCAGGGGGTTTTATAGGTTTTTATAGAAGGGATGGTTGTTTAACTTCAGAAGAGACTCAGTCTTTCTCCCTGAAAAAAACTATGTCAATATAAAACGAACAGAAATTATTCAAATAAACTTTTTTGCACAAAATAAGTTTTTCAAAAAAAAAGTAAAGAACTCCATCAAACCAAAAATGAACAAAATAGAATCAAATAATCTACCAAGCATACAACTACCACAAATCAGTATCAATAAATAAATGAAACCCAAAACAAACAGAAATTAAAATAAGTCAAACTTAAAACGAGCAGAAATTAATCTGAGTAGGGTTCTAAACCCTGTACTTTCTAAAAGCCAGAATATAATTTGTGCTTTACTGAAAAAATTCTTTTAAATGTTTTCACTTTTATAACTTTAAGAAATAAAAACTAATTAAGATTTTAAGGAATAAATATCAGCATATGTATATTAAACTGAATATGCACATTTTATCAGTAAATTCATTTGAATTTTTTCAGTAAAGTACAAATTCTATTCCGGCTTTTAAAAAGCCTAGGGTTTAGAACCATAACCAGATTAATTTCTGCTCGTTTTGAGTTTGACTTATTTTAATTTCTGTTTGTTTTGGGTTTCATTTATTTATTGATACTGCTTTGTGGTAATTGTATGGTTGGTAGATTATTTGATTCTATTTTTGTTCATTTCTGGTTTAATGGAGTTCAAGACGCAACCTTTAACTCCTGACAGAATGCGGAAGAAACGAGTTTGGCCATCTGGTGTCTTTACACAGCGCTCGGTTTCTTCATAGAGCGCAACGATCAGTGAAACTATCTTTTCAGGGGTTCCGTAATGCAGTAGGATCTTCCACAGGCTTTGGCGGTCTACTGAGTCAAATGCCTTCTCAAAATCGATGAATATCATATAGATTTTGGAACGACACTCTCTCCTTTCTTCCGTCAGTAGCCGTAGAGTAAATATCAGGTCCGCACATGAACAGTTCGGTCTGAATCCATGTTGCTCGTCGTAAAGGTGTCTGTCGAGCTGCGAGCTGATTCTCTGCAGTGAAATGTGCGTCAGCAACTTGCTATGAATGGAAAGGATGTAGATTCCTCACAAGTTATCTGGGAGGGACGCATCGCCTTTCTTAAAGATGCTCACAAGAGTGCTGCGTTTCCAATCCGAAGGTATTTTGGCGGTCGTCCAGATTACTGCAAACAGCGCTGTCCAGAACTTGAGGCAGGTGAGAACAGTCACTATGGTTATTTCCGCAGATATCCTATCTTCGCCAGGCGACTTCCCATTTTTAGCTTCTTTGGTGCTGTTATAATTTCGGTGGTTGACGGCGGATCCGTGCTAATATCTAAGAAAAGCAGTGTTGTTGCTGGGATCTCTGGGGGATCGTCTGGTGGAGGTCTATTCGCCAGACTGTCAAAGTGGCTGGCCCAAACTTCGTTTCGTCAGACGGCTCTGTTATCAGGATGCCCGAGAGGTCTTTTACTGGTCCATGTTGAGTAGGGGATTTCTTTCCAATAATCTCATTAGTGATTTTATAGACTGCTCTTGAGTCGCCTCTCTTCGCTGCCCCTTCTGCCTGCGCTGCTTTCCCTCCAGCAGGTTTCTCTGGTCTTTTCTAGCACTCTTCTTTACCGCTTTATTCGCGGATCTGCATTCATCATTTCTGAGGATCTGTCGGTCGGAGGTTTGTCTTTCGATAAGTGATGCTTTTACTTTTTTCCTTGTCTCTATGAGTTCCCATGTTTGGTCAGATAGCCATTGGTCCTTTGGGCTCTTGCGGTACCCAATAGTGGCTTTCGTGGCATCGTGAAGGCACAACTTTATACTTTCCCAGTATTGATTGATATCAGCATCATCTAGTACAGACAGGGCTTCAAATCTATTCCGCATCACTAGCTTAAAGGCTTGCTTGAATTCTCTTACCCTCAGTTTCTCCGAGTCAAAGACTGGGTTTAAGGAGTCTTTTTTGCGTTTCTATTTCTTTTCGATTTGAGGCGGATTTTAGCTACCATCAGATTATTATCTGAGCCAACTTCAGCTCCTCTATATCCCCTTATATCAAGTAGGCTTGATCTCCACTTCCTGCTCCAAAGACAATGGTCAATCTGATTTCGGGTGTGGCCATCGGGAGATGTCCAAGAACATTTAGTACATCCCGATGAGAAAATAGGGTACCTCCGATTACTAGGTCGTTAAGGAGCGTGAAATCGATAAGTAGTTCTCCGTTTTCGTTCCGCTGGCCCAGGCCATGCTCGCCGAGAACCTCTGGGGAAAAGGATCGGTCGTTCCCTACTTTCACGTTAAATTATCCTAAAAAACTTGCTATATCATGCCGTGGTATGTCGTTTGCTACGGAGTTGAGAGCTCTGTAAAATTCGTCTTTTGATTCGTCGGTGGCGTCATTGGTGGGTGCCTAGCATAGTGCTACTGACAGTTTTGCATGCGCGCCAATGAAGCGGGTTTTCAGGATTCTAGGTGACACCGGTGTCCACTGTAGTTGAGCTTGGGAAGTCTGTTTTGTCATCATTAGGGCTACTCCGTATTCACGCTTTTGCTGCGATTGGCTGTGCACAATGGTCACATCTCCATCCAGTTTATTTGATCCAGATAATAGCCATCGAACTTCCGACAGAGCTAGAAGGTCGAGATGGTAATTTTTCAATGCTCTCAGCACTTGTTCAGTCTTGGAATTTTGCGACATTGTGCGGACATCCAAGAAACCAAATTTGAGGTGTTGTTTCGCATTCATAAATCTTGTCCTTGGGCATGTAGAGGTCGTCATCAAAAGGGGGTTTGAAAATCTTAGGCTCAAACTTGATGCTTCAGTAGCAGTTAGAATTTCCCCCGAGGGCAGGCCCTTGAGGTCCCGGGTGTGGGTCGCAAGCCCATTGCCAAATCCTCCCTCTTTATCCTGGATTGAGACAGGCTGCATATGCAGGAGTAGAGTAAATTGACCGACTGATGATATTCCCCGATGTTACTAGGATTATCCAGAACTAAGGCTTTACTGAAAACGCAAAATCCACGCAAAAATATCAGGGATACTTTGATTTTATACGATACAAAATATCCTAAAGTGCTTTATGTTTCGCATGCATAAGAAAACTATGTTGTTTTGTGTTTTCAGTAAAGTTCTAGTTTTTCATAATCCTACAAACATCCACAAACAATACCAATCGGTTCATTTGAACTAGTTTTAAATATATGTTACATAGACTACAAAGGAAAATTGTGGTTGTTTTAAGTTTCAACTTCACTCTTTACTTCCTTAAAAAGCTGCTTTTTCTGTAAAATCCTCCAAAAAATTTCTCCAACAACGATTCGAATCTTTAGAGAGAAATAAGTAAAAAAAAGAACAAAGAATAATAATGCAGAAAAAAATATACATTATAACGAGCATAATTAAAAACTTGAGCATTAAGCTTGGATATCACTATTAGTAGCATTTAGAGAGAAATGAGAGTGAACAACAAGAAACTCGTTTCTATGCCGAAGGTTAGAATTATTAAACCCATCTCATTGTTGCATTATGCACGAGGCGCACGTAGCAGAAAAAATTACAGGCAATGTTCCGCCGCCCGAACGTTGACTAACAAAATTAGCTATCAGTTTTCTACTAGCCCGTGGAAACGAAAGCGTTAGCTAACAATTCACAGAAAAGTATCAAGTAGGCGGAAATGTAAAAAAAAATACAAGCTTAAAATAAAAATTCTGCACAGCCAACTAAGCTAGCCTATCCCTGAAAATATTTGCAACAAACCAACAAATCAATTTGCTAACTGATACAATGCTAGGGGTCATGGATTCTGTATCAGTGCTTATACCACAGAAACTGGTCATCTTGCTGAGCTGCATTATCAGTTTTTAAATATTGCACTCCAAATTCTAAAAAACATTCTCCAATATCGATATGTTAGAGAGGGGGATAAGTAAAAAAAAACAAATAATAATGCAGAACAAAAAATCAGTAAATTTTTGTTGATAGCCTGTGATTATACTGGAATCGACTAACAAAATTTTCAAAATAGAAGTGCATGCAATAAAGTAAGATGTTTTTATAGCATTTAGTTAGGGAAGAAATCTTGCATCAGGATTATCGGCATCAGGGAAGAAATCAGCCATTGTAGCAATAATTGTAGTAATAAACTCTTACGCTTCATTTTTGGCAAACAAAAAGCACATAAAAACGACCAGCGAGTCTCTTAAGTGTAAACTTCTCTACCCCTCCCACCAATGAAATATGACGAAGTAGCACGCCGGGTAACATGATAGTTAGTTCGTAAGCAGGGCTCTTGGTGAAGAGCCCTGCTTCACCAAGGCACTTTTGAATAAAAGTGCCCGTAAGCTCATGGCTCTTGGTGAACTGCGCAAGCCACCATTACCTTGAAGCGGCACTTAAAGGCAAGTGAACCTTTGCGTAATTCTCATCGGTAAGTAAACAAAATAAAAAAAAACATGCTACCACGTAACCTTTGGGTCCATCCTTCAACCAGAGTATAATTTTTTCTTCAATAATTGGTGTAAATTCTGTGTAAATTATTATTTTTTTTTGCTAAGGTCTAATAAAACACACCTACACAACTAAAAAAAAATATTCAAACTGTCACTTTAATAGAGAAGCAAACGTGAAGTCGATCTTTCTAGATTCACTCTTTGCATAAAACCAGCAAACATGACCGCACATCCCGCAGCCAGTTCGTTATTAAGACAACTTACCATGAAGGTAGCAAGACAATAAAACAAACCATCACTAGAAAACTCTTAATGAAAGAAGGAAGGGGACGTCAAGAAGGAAGGGGAAATAGATGGGTAGTTCCATAGACCCTCTGTCTCTCTCTTTTTTTTTCTCTCTCTCTCTCTCTCTCTTTCCCTAGGGACAAAGCTAAGTGAAAAAGCCATATATGTATTACTTTGGATAGATATTAGATCCTATACGAATCTGTTTGCAAAAGGCAAGAGTAGTAATACGTTTTTCTTGCTTCTAATTCGAGTGGTGACATCATGACTTTTGTCCGGCACTAGCAACGTCTTTCTAAAGCGAAGGACTGTAAACAGCATTTTAATGCATTATTTTCTTTTCAGTTACTGAAAGCTGGAAAACCTTTCTGTCGAATGAGCTCTCCACAATTTTCTACGGCTAGTGGTTTTGCCAAAGGAATAAAGAAAGAGAACCAAACGGAACAAGACTTTGTCCGCTGTTACCCTCTCTTCTGTTCTGAATAGAAATCAATTGACTATGTTTTTGCATGACAGTTGTTACATATCTCAAAGAGGCCCTGAGGGCTGCACAATATGTTGTAAACTAAATCTCCTCTTTGGTGACCATAAATTCTCAGCTCCACTCCTCCCCACTGTACAGCTCCTAATTTTCCACCACAGAGCTCATCACCGATACATTTCCTTACCAGACAGCTTTTTACCCATAACTCCTCTGCACGAATCCTAATTGCAAAGCTCCTGATCGCAAAACTCCCCACCCAACAGCTCTTTATCCAGGAGCGCCAATTCACAAAAACATAACGGAAAAGAGGGAATTAATTTTTCAAAATCCAGGGGACGGTCGATATGTTTTAAGGCTAGAGGGACAAAAAATTAGGGAGTAATTAAACTCTTCCCCCCCCCCCATTAGTACCCATCTTTTTAGCCCATTCTTTCCAACCCGCGCCCCTTCCCCCCTCAAAATTAAAAGAAATTTCTAGTTTGCATCCAAATCCAATTTCCATGCTTTGGGGGTTTGTGAAGCCAGACTCCCCTTATTTTGCTACCTGTTCTGTTGTCACAGTGCATGGACAAAAGCTTTGACATTCAATATTATTACACTTACAGTGCAATATTTTTATAAGTGTAACACGAAACCAACTGTCCGTGTTTCTGGTCTCTAATGTTCGACTAAAAAATAACAGTCTACTAAATTTCAATTGGCCTTAGGGGAAAAAAATAGCCAGAAAACAAATAGTAAAGAAGGACAAACAACAGCCTCGCTATTAATAAAATGCAATAAAAGGCCTACGCCAACAAAATCACAAAAATACTGTTAGTACAGGAGAGCAATCTGAATACCCCACCTCTTCTTACATACCTTTTTCAAATGAATATTTTTTTTTTCGAATTTAACGAAATGGTTCACAAATCCACAAAACAAAAGCACATTAAAAGAAACGGATCTCGATTTAAATTATGAAACAAATACATTGCCAAGATTCAATTAAAAAAAACTGCATACTCTCTTAATTGTGAGAATAAAAGCTATTAAGCAGTAATTTCATAACTGAAACTATTATACATGAGGTGAATATATATATATATATATATATATATATATATATATATATATATATATATATATATATATATATATTATATATATATATATATATATATATATATATATATATATATATATATATATATATATATATATATATATATATATATATATATATATATATATATATATATATATATATATATATATATATATATAATATATATATATATATATATATATATATATATATATATATATATATATATATATATATATATATATATATATTATATATATATATATATATATATACATATATATATATATATATATATATATACATATATATATATATATATATATATATATATATATATATATATATATATATATATATATATATATATATATATATATATATATATATATATATATATATATATATATATATATATATATATATATATATATATATATATATATATGTATATATATATATATATTTTAAGTAATACTAGAAAGCAAAACAGATGGAGAGACATGCATAAAAAAAGTGTGAAAAGAATTTACAATAAAAACAATATGATATAAACTCCTAAGGAGTGGAGGAAAATCCCCCCCCCCCTTGTTCAACAAAGTTTGACGCATTGGAACATATTGGAAAGCATTTTCAATGCTTTCCAATATAATTTGATCACATTAAAGTAGCAAAACTACCAATGACCTTACCCTATACGCAATTTCACGTGTTATCTATATGGTAAAAAAGATAAATTAGCTTAAGCTCTTATTCCTAGTTTATATATAGTTCTACTTTTACTCTCTAGTAATCACAACATATGTAGACTTTAATGTATACATGACGCACAGATTGTTAAAGAGGCCAATCGGGAAGGGGTGGGGAAATTTGCCTTTCTAAATATTTTTTCAATTTTGGAGCAAAATTGTCCCAAGCAATTTTGGATTGTTTTATTTTTCAATGACTGCAAAATCCAAATGCAATGGCTATAATTTTCTTTGATAGAGCTCATTTTGATGCAGATTCAGTTTTTTTTTCCGTTTCCCAGTATGGCCTATAGTTTAACCTCCACTCGCCTTAAAATGTTTAAACTTGATTATTTCGAAAACTTTTTTTTCCAGCGGGACAATTTTGCTCTGAGGTGATGCATAGTCTATGTAAGAAAAAACCAACATTCACTACTGTACAACAATGATTGACTATATTTTTAAAGAGCTTTTAAAGAGTAAGTTTTTAAAGAGCTTTTCGTTGGTATATTTATGGTTTTCTGTATCTCTCTCTTTTTTACTTATCCCTCTGTTTTAGCTTGTCCTTGTTCTTGGTGATTTGCATATACCCTTCCGAAGGGAATCACTGCCAGCCAAATTCAAAAAGCTTTTGATTCCGGGTCGAATCCACCATATACTATTCACTGGAAATTTGACAACCAAAGATTCCCTGGATTATCTACGATCTTTAGCAAGTGATGTTCACGTTGTGAAAGGGGATTTCGATGAGGTATGTTGATTTTATTTACTTACTTAAAGAAGTAGTACCAGGAGTTACATGGTGAGTTAGCCCACTCAATGACTTATTTACAGGATTGCTACATAATGCATAATACTGGGAATTCTCACTCAAGTTTTGCTATCAGGTATATTAAGATTTAGGCATACTTCCAAGAGTAGGCATATTAAATATTTCTCTTAGATTCATGAAGATTATTTTACTTTTAATTCATTCTCTGTTTTGGACCAGAACCTATCCTCAGCTGGAAAAATATTTTCTAACTAAGCTATCGAATGAGCGTTTAGGGATTGATTTCTTACATCTGATTACGGAAATTTATATTTTTTGTTTTTTTATTGCCTTAAAAAAACGAAGCTAAAGTTTAGCATTAGGAGTGAGGATTAGGATATGGTAGATGATTTTTTTTTCGAGGGATGAGGGCCAAAAACACAAATTATGAATTTTAGTCACAATTTTCAAAACATGTAAGAATGCTTCTTGACGGGGTGAGGGGGGGATGATATTCTTAAAAGGCCCTACAATCCACAAAAAAACAACTTATATACGCTATTCAGTTTTGACACGTATAAACTTTCTTAGCCGAATCTTTACCCTTCCTTGGTTATGGTTTATTAAGAGAAAACAAGCATAATTTTTCCTGGAATTTGTTAAATATTATATTGTGAGACAATCTCTGTTTAAGCAGCATATGACTGCTGAACTTAACAAATTAAGACATGATATAACCCAACCACAAAGGCAAATTTTTAATGGGAAAACCACCCCTTTTATTTTTCAGTGATATCCTGGTTTAAATATATATATATATATATATATAATATATATATATATATATATATATATATATATATATATATATATATATATATATATATATATATATATATATATATATATATATATATATATATATATATAATATATATATATATATATATATATATATTATATATATATATATATATATATATACATATATATATATATATATATATATATATATATATATATATATATATATATATATATATATATATATATATATATATATATATATATATGAATAAATAAATGAATGAATGAATAAATTTATTGATAACCCGTCGAACTAACAAAAATAATGACGAAGCAAAGAAAACAACAAAAAGAAAAACTTTAAAAAAAAATCACTAAACAAACACAAATCTGGGTTCCAGCGGTAGCTAGCAACCTAGTAAGAGACGATCACGTCCAATTTTAAGAAATATAAAAACCCATAACTCCTAAAAAAGTGTCAGATCAAAACAAAAAGTACACCATTAGAACCACCATGTCCGAAACCCCGGTATAGGAAACTTTCTGTCCCTTGTCTTGGACAGCAATGGAAATATATTGGCTTGAAAATCAAGAAAAGTGGCATCTACTACAACATTCTGCCTAAATGGCATATTTTTTTTCCTTCCTTTTCCACAGATAGCTTGGCACCGGAACATCGTAGAGAGTTTTTCAATAGCTCATTTTAAAGGACATTAATTGGGTTAAAAATCTTTTGTAACTAAAATAAGTTATTTCTAAAAGACAATAAATTTTTCCACTAAAAACTGCATTTTTGATGTCTTCATACTGCAGTCTTTTCAAAGATATTTGATTTCTGTACATAAATCATAATCGTATACCAATGGTAGCATTTGAACCCACGCCTCCAAAGAGACTGGTGGCTAATACCAGCGCCTTGGACCACCCGGCCACGCTGCCTCTCATAATTATATATTTGAATCCGGGTTGCAGCAGTAGCTAGCAACCTAATAAGAGACGATTAGTCCAATGCTAAGAAATATAAAAACCCAGAACTCCTAAAAATACAGTCAGATCATTAAATTAAAAGACGATCATTAGAATAACAAACAATTGCATACATTGGAATTAGTTAGCTACTTGATTGTCTGAGGTTCGTCTCTTACTATTTCAAAGAAGAAAAAGCTGTAGGCTTTTTCCTGTTTGTAATCAGTTTATTATCCGGGTCGCAGCGGTAGCTAGCAACTTACATAAAGGACCGATATAGTTCATCATAAATTTACATAAAGGATCGACATAGTTCATCATAAATGTGTCAGTCAAGAGGATCTCATGTAGTAGTTATTAATAGAAGTTTTGTTTAACTTTAAAAAAATTAAATAAAGGATCGATACTGTTTACATAAAGGATCTATATAGATCATCATAAACGGTGTTAGTCAAGAGGATCACATGTAGTAGTCATTAATAGAAGTTTTGTTATACTTTAAATTGACAAATTCATTTTTTTATTTTAGTTTTTAATTCGGAATCGCTAAATTTATTATGTAAACTGCAAAAACATTAATGTTGTCTAACCAATAATCTGGGTTGCAGTGGTAGCTAGCAACCTAGCAAGAGACGATCACGTCCAATGTTAAGAAACATAAAAACCCATAACTACTAAAAAATACATTAAGGACCGAAGTCTATTTCATAGTAACTGATGCAACAGGGAAAAGAAAAAGTGGTCCGTGGTATATATGACGTCATACGACGTTACATTTAATTCTAAATAAATCCGTACAGCTAAAGCAAAAAGCATGAAAAATCTCTCAGGCAATGTTTCATACAGTTTGTAGTAACGAACTGTATCAAACAGTTCGTGGTAACGAAATGTGTAGTAAGAGTGACTCGTCCCAATAGTAACCGAAACTTGTAAAAAACGGAATTTTAATATCAATAGATACATCAAAAGAATCAAATTTTTATGTTAATTTCTTATCATCAAAAGTTTCGAGCCTGAAAAATTTGCCCTATTTTCGAAAAAAGTAAAAAACAGCCCCCAAAAGTAATAGAATCTTAATGAAAATCATACCATCAATTTGAGCGTATCAGAAAACCTTGATGTAGAGGTTTCAAGCTCCTATCTGCAAAAATATGGAATTTGTTTTTTTTTGCCAAAAGAAAGATCATGGATGCGTGTTTATTTGTGTTTTTGTTTTTTTCTTTTCCCCAGGGGTGATCGTATCGACCCAGTGGTCTAGAATGTCACAAGAGAGCTAATTCAAACTAAAATTAAAAGTTATAGGGCCTTTTTGAATGAAAAAACAGGAAAAATTAAAAATAGAATCACTTTTTCTAACAAAACTGCATTTTTGATGTCTTTTCATTTTGCAGTTTTTTCAAAGATATTTGATTTTTGGAAGCAAGTCTGACTTCTAACACCAATTGTCTACTATTAACCTAATATGACGTTAATAGATATTAAATTAATATCTACTAATATGACGCAATGAGTGACACGACGTAACATCTAACACCCATTGTGTACTAATAACCATATATGACGTATTGAGTGATGTGACGTAAAAATTGAAAAAAATAATTTTTATTTTAGTTTTCAGTTCAGAATCGCTATAGTTATAAACTGCAAAAATATTAATGTATCTGAGCAATAATTTTAATCTTTTAATTTAAACTAGAAATATACCTGAAATTTTTAAACCTAATTTTTAAAAATCTTTGTACTTGGCGACAATGTTGGTAAAGAAGAATCGTACTTATCAGAGGAGTCAGAGATGCTATACGACAGTTTCTTACCGCCAATTTTGGACATGTCAATAATTTTAAAATCAGTTGGTACTGGTATTGCTGTTCTCCTAGTGCTACTGAAAGCTGTTAAGCTTATGTCTTTGCATAAGGCCGGGCTAGTGAAAAAATCCAACGCACTTCAGAGCGAACTTGAACGCTGTTCGGGAGAAGTTAAAGTTTTAAACGATGAGAAAAATTCGCTCGAGAAGAAAAAAAAATTCCCTTCAAGAAAAACTTTCCCTTCAAGAAGAATACTCGAGGGTCGGTCGAAAACAGGATCAGCCACTTTGTGGCATGTTTGAAACAGGTTTTTGTGTGGCATGGCCGCATAGAAACAAAAATGAATTCTTGTCGAAAAGGGGCATGTTTAAGAGCTGACGTCACAAGACTTGTTTTGTTTCGTAAGCTAATACGAAGGTGATGACATGCCAATTCTAAACCAAAAATGACTCTATGGAAATGCGGCACGTTTAGGCATTACGTAAAAAACTGGTTTCTGTCACAAAACTTGAATGTCTCTTGTTTTGGCTTTTGCCAAGGATACAAAGACATATCCATCGTATATATGGGTCTGCTAATTACGAGTTATGGAGTTTGTACTTTGAATAGAAGATGGCATATGAGACGCGAATCTCTTATTTTTAAGTGCTATTTTGAAGTCTAATTTTGGATGTGTCAAACGTTCACAGATCTAGATAAATATTTGCAGGTACTGCAGATTATCCCATATACAGGTTTTAATGTGTCCTTCGCAGTGAAAATCAGTGACCGGTAGCACTAATTTATGAAAAGTTTGGCGGGGGATATTTTCCACTGTTTGTGTTGTTCCAATAAAATACCAAAACAGGTTGTTTCAATAAGAATTCTTGCAAACGGTATTTTATTAATCTAAAGGGTTGGTTAAAAAGTAGTTCTTAATTAAAAATTTGAATAAACTTGCCCTGAAAATCTCTAATGCTTAGCAAACTTTCACATGTCAAACACTATTAACTGGGAAATTTGATTCAGGAGGCCCTTTTTAAGACTTAGGAAAAAAGGTTTAACTTTACCGTAAAGAGCAGGGTATTGAGGAGGAGGCACCGCACAAATATATTAATTTCTGTTTTTTTTCTTAAGTTTTAGTGTTGCTCCGTGCTTTCAGTTGAAAAATAGTTTTTCTTAAAATTTAATTTCTGATCTTTTTTCGAATAATAACGAGACACACACCTCCCCATTCATGGCAATTTCCCAAAGGAAAACTCCCCCAAGGAGAGTTCCCACGCGCAAGATAGTACCCCCATGAATTTTACCTCGTAAAAGTTCATGCTTACTGCAAATGCCCATCCCCCCCCCCAAAAAAAAAAATCTTGTTCACTATTCTGGACGAAAAATTCTTCTGAACATAATCTAACTCGAAAAAATACTTGTTTTTAACTTTATTTATGATCTTTTTTTTAATTCATACCAAAAATCACCTCTATGTTGAAAATTTTTCAAAGGTCCTTCCCCTCCAACAGGAAGTTTCTTGTGTGGAAAATTTTACAGCAGAGAATTATTACTGATGATAGTTCTTCATGGATTACTTCTCATGAGGTAAATGAGTAAATTTTGCTTATGAATTCAGGCAAACTTCCCCCCGTGTAAAATTTTTGTTGAAGTCAACCATCCCCCCCCCACGATTTTCTGGCGTCCTCTTTCCCTGTTTTTTTTTCACTCTTCCTTTAGAATAAACTTGTATATTTGGTCAATTATTGGCCCCTTTGTCAAATTGCCCCCCCCCAAAGATTTTGCTCATTGGCGCTTTTGTCACATTGCCCCACCCCTCCCACCAATATTTTGCTATCGATCCGCCCCTGGACTAGAGCTCTCAATTGCTGATCTAATCAGCATCCTCCAGAGTATCAGTGATCACAAGGTGGAGTTGCAGATGACGAAGGGCAGTCCCCCTTCCATATGTAATAGATCCCTGCTTATTTTGGGATTTAATGATACTCTAATTTCATTTCATGATAACAGCGTAGACCAGAAATATTCCCAGAATGCAGACCAAAAAGTAATCCAGATACATTTTTTAAAGTTTCTTTTGTCCCCTCCTCAAACAATACATATCCCCCAAAAAATAAAAATTCTGGTTATGGCCCTGGTGATTATACATCGTTTTTTACTCCCGCAAGGCCCTTGTCTCTCACTTAGAACTAATTCTGTATTTATCTGATGGTTCCATTAGAACTGTGATGTTTTGGCATTAAAATACACCATTTGAGATATCCCCCTCCCTCCCAAACTGCAGAATACTCACAGGATTCTATTGTAGAAGTTGAAGGGCCTTTTTAAGTTTATAATTTGTCCACTGCTTACAGATAGGATTTGTTATTGGAAAACTTTGAAGATATTTTGTGCAACCTGCAAATCCCAAATTTTAACTGTCAGCTGTCAAGTTCGTGCTTTCTTTTTCATAAGAAACAACGGTACTTGTTTAGAATCTAGGTACACACGCGAGAAGTGGAGTGTCATTAATTCCAATGAAATAAAACAAAAAAATTGGAGGGCAACTTGGCCCCCTCCCACGCTCATTTTTTTTCCGAAGTCACCCAATTAAAATTCTGAGATAGCCATTTTGTTCAACATAGTCGAAAATCTAATAAATATGTCTTTTAGGATGACTTAATCCCCCACAGTCCCCAGGGGAAGGGCTGCAATTTATGAACTTTGCCCATTGTTTACATATTGTATTGGTTATTATGAAGTTTACAGACATTTTCATGAAGGATTTTTTTCTGGTGGGGGGGGGCAGGAGGAGGGGTTACTCGGGAAAATCTTTCCGTGGAGGATGTTTCCTTGGGGTAAGGGACATTTCTATGAAGGGGGCGCCAGATTTCCCAGCATTATTTAAAAACGATCAGAAATTAAATTAAAAAAAACAAGTTTTTTCAACTGAAAGTAAGAAGCAACATAAGAACTTAAAACGAACAGAAATTATTACGTATATGAGTGGGATCACCCCCAAGTCAATACCTCGCTCTTTACGCTATAGTTTTTTTTTAGTGCTTTCAAAAGAGCTATTTATTCTAATTAAACAGCCTTTGTGATTCAGGGATTTGTGATTTAAACAAATTTTTAACTTTAGCGTAAAGAACGTGGTATTGACTAAGGGGAGAACCCCCTCATATACGTAATAACATATACGTAATAAAAAAAAAAACAATATAAAAAACAAGCGATACGGCTCAATAGTAATCAAAACTTTTAAAAACTTTTTTTAATGCTAATTCTAAATATATAAATTTTATTAAGTTTAGTATTACTCATAAAGGATACGAGCCTGAGAAAATTTGCCTGAATTTTGAAAGAGAGGGGAAACATCCCCTACAAGTGAAATAATTTTAATGAAAATCAAACCGTCAGATTCAGCGTATCAGAAAGCCCTATTACATATGTTTCAAGCTCATATCTGCAAAAATCTGCAACTTTGTATTTTTTGCCAGAAGAAAGATCACGGAGGCGTGTTTATTTTTTTTTTCAGGGGTAATCGTACCGACCCATTGGCCCTAGAACATCAAGAGAGAGCTCATTCGAACGGAAATTAAAAGTTAAAGTGCCCTTTTCAGTGACCAAAAATGCTGGAGGGCAACTTGGCCCCCTCCCACGCCCTTTTTTTCCCAATTTCGTCTGATCAAAATTTTGAGATAGCCATTCTGTCCAGCATAGTTGAATAACCCAAAAAATATATCAAACAGTTCGTGGTAACGAACAGTAAGTAAGGAGCGACCCGGCTCAATGGTAACCGAAACTCTAAAAAACGGATTTTTGATACCAATAGATACATCAAAAGAATCAAATTTTAATTCTTTTCTTAAAGTTTCTTTTGTCCCCTCCTCAAACAAAACATATCCCCCAAAAAATAAAAATTCTGGTTATGGCCCTGGTGATTATACATCGTTTTTTACTCCCGCAATGCCCTTGTCTCTCACTTAGAACTAATTCTGTATTTATCTGATGGTTCAATTAGAACTGTGATGTTTTGGCATTAAAATACACCATTTGAGATATCCCCCTCCCTCCCAAACTGCAGAATACTCACAGGATTCTATTGTAGAAGTTGAAGGGCCTTTTTAAGTTAATAATTTGTCCACTGCTTACAGATAGGATTTGTTATTGGAAAACTTTGAAGATATTTTGTGCAACCTGCAAATCCCAAATTTTAACTGTCAGCTGTCAAGTTCGTGCTTTCTTTTTCATAAGAAACAACGGTACTTGTTTAGAATCTAGGTACACACGCGAGAAGTGGAGTGTCATTAATTCTAATGAAATAAAACAAAAAAATTGGAGGGCAACTTGGCCCCCTCCCACGCTCATTTTTTTTCCGAAGTCACCCAATTAAAATTCTGAGATAGCCATTTTATTCAACATAGTCGAAAATCGGGCACAGCCCCTTTCATATACGGAATAATTTCTGTTCGTTTTAAGTTTTAACGTCGTTCCTTACTTTCAGTAAAAAAAAAACTTGTTTTTTTTTTAAA